>OX155962.1:16311450-16676450 GCA_944548615.1 Micropterix aruncella | reverse complement strand
AATATTACATTTAAGCCTACTTACAATATTAAGAATTATGTATTGAGTAACAAATAAAATACATAAATACAGTGCCATTGCAATTGTTAGGTAGGTAATTGAGATATTCAAGTATTTCATTTTAAACTTCAAATTACTCTGAAATCTATTGTTACAAGCAGTGGCGTAACTTATAAAAGTGGGCCCCGATGCAAAATTGAACAAAAGACCCCTTCCCCTACTTACTTACATTCATTATGGCATATAGGATGTTATTACTGCATACCTAGCTTTTTACATGTTTATATTGTAGCTACATTATAAATCGGCGTATTAATTTGGGGTCATTGCCTCGAACATGCTGCGGAATAAGTTCTCAAGAACTTCAGCGTGACACGCGGGATCACAAAAAAACATTGTGACAACAAGTCTAAAAAATACCCACATAATGGGCTCGATTCCGTTTCTCTTGAACTAAAATCCGAAATTAGTTCATATGAACGAGACAGAGCAGTACGTCAGAGCGGAATGTGAAATAAACGGTTGTCAATTTTTCGCATTAAAACTACCCACCGAAGATAAAGTAGGTAAATCTAACACCGGGCGAAATGTGTTCAAACTTATTCGAGCGTCTATAAGTTGGACAGGAAGTTTTGGTGCGGGAAAATCGACGATGGTTCATTTCATATTCTGTTCTAACGTATTGCTCTGTCTCGTTCGCTTGAACTAAGTTCCTAGTCTAGTTAACGAAGAAACGCAATCGGGCCTAATATGCTATTTGTACTATTATACTATTTTTAGGTACTACACAAAAGTACCACAAACTTATTTTTTGCATTTCTACATATTTAAATTACTACGTGATGTATTATAAAAAATATTAATAAATACACTTCTAGGATGGTTTTCGTCTTGATTTGCACTCTGCAAAATCATCGATCAATTTTAGGGCATCCATTTTTTCGGCTTCCTTAGCTACATACTTAGTAGAGTTGAATGGCACGTCGATCGTAGACAGACGTTCAATTTTAGGCCCTTGAACTACCGGGGGCGCAGGTACGCCACACCGGATGTATCGGCGTAGTCGCCACTGGTGACAAGTATATTTGTGTTAAACGGCTTTATCAGTTTTTCGCATTTATTTTTGCATATAATCACCGCGTACATATCTATGTTTACTTTGGTTATCGTTCTTAAATAAGTAAAAGACTTAAATTCGAATCGTTTGCAAATGTAAAAATGATAACTTACAACAGATAAATATATTTCAGTTCTAAAGACGATGAAGTAAAATCGATGAATGGTTTATTTTTTTCAGTTAATATCCTTTGAATTGGACAGCGAAGTATCATTTCCGGAGCGGCCATGGTTCGTTAAGGGCGGTTTGCTAAGACCTACCCCAGTACCGTTTGATAGAAGACCGCCATTGTTTCCTGATGAGGTAACACGTAAATATATTTAAAAAAAATAAAAAACACGAATGCCGTTACAGAAAGTGAACTATTGTATTTATAATTATTTTTTTATTACCCATATTATATATTTCCGTAATGTACTCAATCAGACCTTTCATTTGACACTAAACATGATATATTTATGTTAATTTATTGACATTTGGACAACTGCTTACTAGATACGCCGACAGTTAAGGTACATACCATATGCCATTCGGGATGATATAACGATTCTAACAATATCACACACTTCTAAATTGGTTCAAACGTTTAGAAGTTATGATGGAATAAAGAAACGAAAAACATACATAAATCAACCCTGAACACATTACACATTTTTTTAGTTGGATAGTCGTGTAACAATAAGATAGAGTTCCTGAGGTAAATTTAAATTTGCTCTGTCAGGTGGAGGACAACAACGACAGGATAGTGGAGCAGTTGATGTATGTGCCATCGAGTTACGCGGAAGCCGAGAACAGTGTGAATCCACCGCCGATAAAAAAGATCCTTTTGGCGAATGGAATCGATGCTTGGAACACGAAACCTGGAAGGCATACCTTCACCGTCAAGAGTGATTGTCCTGTTAATAGGTGAGGTCAGGTTAGGAATGAGTCAGGAATATGTGAGTGAACCCTCACGTGTTAAATTAATAAGGTCCTATTTTTCCTAATCACTATAATCACGGATTGAGATGTGACACATTGATAAAAAATGTGATAAGCAATTTCAAATAATTTCCAGGGCCGGAAGCATGTGCTTACAATGTACATATAAAGATAATAGCCCATTTAGTTACTTTTGGAGGTAAACCCAAACACGCAAATTATGCTGTCAAAACAGAAATAATTTTGATAATTTGCTGAAAAGGATGTTTTATGTGTGGTATTTATTTATCGCGTGGAGGTTTTCCCGTAAAAGAGAAACCTCAGAAGGTCTGCGATTAATATTATATTATTACGTTTCAGATGTGAAATAACAACACACAGAAAAGATGCTGCAAAGGCCGATGCCATTATATTCAGAGACAATCATGTGAAAGTAGTCGCTAAAAGACCGTTGAATCAAATTTGGATTCTCTACTATCTAGAGTGCCCTTACCATACGTCTGCGGCTGGATCGCCAGATCAATTTAATTGGACAGCCACATACAGAAGAGATAGTGATATAGTAGCGCCATACGAACGGTGGTACTATTATGATTCTAACGTGAAGCAGAAGAAAATCGAGAAGAACTACGCCGTGAATAAAACGAAGAAGGTATGTACCTACAACTACTAGTATAGACAAAATTTTAACCAAATAAATACCGATTCCAAATTTTTTATAAGTTCAGCAGCCATGCCAAGGTGAAACTTAGAACGGGCTGTCGTAATTGAATGCATATACAAAATTGCGTGTCTGTGCTGTTGACCGTTGAGGAGATCCCTCGTCGGGAGACAATCCTGGGTGCAGCAGCCATGTCATGGTGAGACTTAGAAAGGGCTATCATAATTGGAAGCGTATACAAAAATTGTGTATGTACTGTTGAACGTTGAGATGTTCCCTCGTCCGGAGCCAACCCTGGGTGCAGCAGCCATGTTAGGGTGAAACTTAGAACTGAGCGCGTATATCATAACTGAACGCGTATACAAAATTTCGCGTCTCTGGAGTCCCCTAGTCGGGAGCCAACCCTGGGTGTAGAATCAGGTCATGCTTACCATGAAAAATGCATTGTCATCGGAACTGAACCAACATGTAACTTTTCAACTTCGTATGATAATATTTGAGGACTCCCCTCAATTCCTCATGGACCCCATCATCAGAACAGGATTTTGGACCAGAACAGGAATAGGGAAATGGGACTAATCTGGAAGTATATCCTTTCAAAAAAATCCAAATCAGTTCATAAATGAGGAAGTTCTGAGGTAACAAACATTAAAAAAAATACAAACGAATTGACAACCACCTCCTTTTTTTAACCGATTTCAGTTATGATAGCCCGTTCTAAGCTTCACCACGACATGGCTGCTGCACCCAGAGTTGGCTCCCGACTAGGGGACTCCTCAACCGTCAACAGCAAAGACACGAAATTTTGCATATGCATTCAATTACGACAGCCCGTTCTAAGTTTCTCCATGACATGGCTGCTGCACGTATAAAAAAATGGAGTCGGTTTTTTTGTTAAAATGTTGATTGTTGTAGTCGGTTTAAAAAGAAAATGTGTAATTTCGTACCCACTTGCGAAGTTTGTTGTAACACGTTGCTACATATACCACGAAACCATATTGCACGTGTAACATTTCATTCTCCAGTACCTACCTACGCTGAAAAAAGTTATAGTGTTGAAATGGCAAAATATTTTATTCAAGAATTATATAGTTTTTTAGAAAAATACCTTATTTACTATAGTGGGGTGAAGTAGCTGAAAAAAGTTTCAGTTCTGGCAACCAATGCGCCCTTTTGGATTCAGATAGTACATGAGTAAAAAGCCCGGGACACAGATTTGTCTTGCCCTCTAGCTGCGTTGATGACGTCATCAATATGGCCGCCATTTTATTGTGACGATTTACATTTCTCTATATAACTCGGGTTTCTATTTTGACATTAACCTATATTGTGAGTGATTATTTCACAAATGAATTTACACAACTCATTTGGATATTATTGCATATGACAGCAAGATGTTATTTTATTTGGATATCTGACATTAGTGCATGCATTTGACAATGTATAGGATATTATTGAATTTGGATATTAAACTGAAATAATACTTTACATTCTGTTGTTTCTCATTCTTGTACCTAATGTTTGAAATCTGTGTACCTAATCTTACCTACAGTTATCCCTGAAAAAGATTTTTACATTACAAAGAATTTATTTACATATACATAAAAAAATACAATAATTACATTTGTTATTTAAACAGTTATTAAGCCGCCCTATTACTTTTCGAAATGCGTAATAATTACGTTGTTGCCATAACGACTTGCTGTGCTATGCTACATTGTTTTTGGCAGATTTTCAGCAACTGTTTGTGGTACAATAGAGTCATAAATATATACCATTCGAAAGGTAATTCTTGGACGAACAAAAAGTGTGCAATACGTTTTCAGCTACATAAAACGGATTACAAGTTATTTAGCAAAATGTCTCAAAAAATCAAAATAAAAATATGTTTTTTTATTAAAGTTACAAATATTTCTGGTATTACGAACCCAAATAATGATGTTAGATATGTCGTTAGAAAGCGCGTTTTCATTTGATTAATACTCACAATACAGGTTAGTGTCAAAATACAAACCCGAGTTATATAGTTATACAATCGTGTCCCAAAAATTTGGCGGCCAAATTGATGACGTCATCAACGCCGCTAGAGGGCCAGACAAATCTGTTTCCCGGGCTTTTTAGACTCGTCTACCCATGTAGCTACTATCTGAATCCAAAAGGGCGCATTGGTTGCCAGACGTGAAATATTTTGGTAGAAATTTCAGCTAACTCACCCCATTACTAGGTGTTATTTAAACAATAAGTCGTTTATATTATTAACATATAAATTATATAGATAAAATACATAGAAAATACCACAAAGTATTTACCTACCTATATCAATATCACATATTAATCGTAGATACCTAAATATAACTGAATAGTACCGAGTGAGTACTTTTATCTTATCCCGAAAGCTAAAACGGTGAATACGTTTATGGATGAAATAGAAACAGCCAATAAGTAAGATAGAGAATAGAGATAGATGATCAGTGTGCGGGTGTCAGGTAAGATTTTGCGCCTGGACCGTCGACATTCTTTTGTTTTACTTTGAGGTTGTCTAAACAAGTTTATGTATGAAAAAGGCACAGTAAATAAGCAAGGCGAAGATATGTGTTGTAGTTATGATTGTGTATGGGTATAGGTGTATGAGTATGAGTGTTATGGGTGTTAGGTAAGATTTTGGGCTTGGGGCGTTGTCATTCCTTCGTTTTACGTCGGGGTGTTCTGAGTGTTGTCTGTTTTCATATTATTATGATTTTGTTTTTACTTTCTGTGTCTATAGTCCTGTGTCTATAGGACTTGATTTATTTTTGCTTTACGATTGGATATTATACTTCAACTGCTGACTCAAATAAAGTCTTATAAGAAACCCTATTTGCACAATAAACCATATTTAATAAGATTGAATAACTAATTTATTTCACAAAATCATCCAGACATACAAATCTTTGGATGTGTATAATTCTAATACGACATGGATTAATGAGTTGAACTTTGACACTATTACTTCTTTAAAGAAGCACAATTAATTGTTATAAGTCCCGTTGATACACTCTGGGTACACATTTGTTACAAAAATGCCCATTGTCCTTTCACATCGCTCTAAGGTTACTTTGAAGGCGAAAAGAATTGCCAAAGAAAAGGCATGTAAATACTGTTGGGTTTGCGACGGCCGTTAACCGCATTCAACGTAATCGAGAAATATTGTTATTGTCAGGTGGCCTGGTTCGTGTCGAACTGCTTCGCGCACAATCGACGGCTGCAGTACGCGAACGAGCTCGCGAAGCACATCCAGGTGGACATTTACGGCATATGCGGCGACGGCGAGCACGTCTGCTCACGCTCGGACAAGCAGTACTGCTACCGCATCCTCGAGGCGGACTACAAGTTCTACCTGGCCTTCGAGAACTCCAACTGCAAGGACTACATCACGGAGAAGTTCTTCATAAACGGCCTGAATTGGAACATAGTGCCGATCGTGATGGGCGGCTCCAAAACCGATTATGAAGCTGTGGCTCCTCGCCATTCTTACATACACGTCGACGATTTCAGAGGACCCGCAGAGCTGGCTCAATTTTTAGATAAATTGGACAAGGACGATATGTTATACAGCGAATATTTCGCTTGGAAAGGAACAGGGGAGTTTATAAACACCCATTTCATGTGCAGGGTATGCGCTTTACTGCACTCTGACAGAGCCGAAGGAGACGCATCGCCCAGGTACTACAAGGACGTCAACGCTTGGTGGAGATCGGACGGTATCTGCAACACTTGACAAAAGAAAACCAACGCACAGAGAAAGCGCAACGGTTATTTCTTTCCGGCGTTTCCAGCCGGATCATTTGAATCAAAGTAGACTGCGAATAATTTAAAATAATGAAATGTAAAAGAAAACACATTTAGTGTTGTTTGGATGCCAATGAAAAGTCAATGTTGTCCCAGTCCAATGCTGAATTTACGGTATGATGCACCAAAATATACACAAAGCTACGTATGGAGGTTGTTTGTTGTCATATTAAAAATTCTATGTGATACATTTTTTTATAAGTAAGCAATAAGACTTCGTGTATTTAACTATATATTAGTGCTGAAACCCGGCTAGGTGAGATTATCTCAAATTATTTCCTACTGTGATATAATTTGCAAAATATGTTTTTTTCAAACTCTCTCGAATGGTGATTCAAATTTCACTCTTTCAAAACTAACGTCGATTGAGTTTATTTGCAATTCGCTCAAATATTGCATCTTCCATTGTTATCATTTGAAAAGTTAGGAATATTTTTGTTAAATCGTTAAATAATTGCTGATTTATAACGCCGTTTTCTAATTCTTATTTCTATTTTACTGTGATTTTCATATCAGCGTTCTATTGTTCCAACGCTTGGAGGCGCACATATTAAGTTGACATAGTTCCTAATTTCTTTATCCAAATGTACGTAGATTAGTACTTCCACGATTAATAAACGAAACAATTTTTACTTTTGCAAAATAATCCGTACCTATGTAACTACTTTAGGCATAGTCGAGCTTGTAAACTGTCTGTGTTTAGAATATGTACTTAAATACTGTAATTTAATAGTATTCGGGAATGCATTTTCCTCTTATTTTATTTAGAATTGTTTTGGGCACTTAACTCTTCAATTGTTTATACAGGGTTAGTTGTATTGTAATTCTTATTATTATTTTCTCGTTGTTTATCTTTGTATTATTGTGTAGGTTATATCGTAATTGCGGGGATTTTACTTACAAATTACCTGCAGTAGTTGTTATAATTTAATGCAGGCGTCAACTGTGCAATAAAACGTTGTAAATATGATTTAATAATAGGTAATTAATGAATTGATATGTTGGATATTGCTTAACATAGAGCGATGGATTGTCTTCATTGTAGTAATTTTTAATAAAACGTATTTAAAACTTTTTTCATATTTTATTATTGCGATCTGTGGGTAATAATGGCGATAATAATAATATACAAGGTCCCATCAAACTTGCAGAAGGCAAATTTGCAGACGGCAATCTTGCATACGGCATTCTTGCAGGCGGCAGTTTTGCAGAAGGCAATCTTGCAGAAGGCAGTTTTGCAAATGTCAAAATGACCTAACCTAACCTAACAGAAAAACTTAAAACCTTTTTTTTAATGTTTAGTTTGATGTATAAAAGTCATCCACTACAAGGATGCCGGTAATTAATGTGACTTCGATTTTAGGGAAAGAAAAACCTAACCTAACAGAAAAACTTAAAAACTGTACTGAAGGTTGCCGCCTGCAAGGTTGCTTCCTGCAAGGTTGCCTCCTGCAAATCTGCCCTCAACAAATTTGGACCTGTCAAAAGTGACATTTGTGCAAATTGCCGCATGCAAAATAGGCGCCCCCCCGCCGCCAGATGCCAAAAAATCCTAATATAAACGCAGCTTTATGAGAAAACGGCGCCAATTTTTTTTTGCAAACCGACGATCTATCAGATATTGAGCATTGAGCGAAAGCGACAACTTTGCGGAGGTTATTTTTATTGGTATATCTGTTTTTATGAATTAATTTCTGAATTAAACGATAAAATGTCGAAGCGCGCTAGCTTGGGAAGCGGTAATACGTTATTCAACTACTTCACAAAGTCTCCCCAGTCGAATAAACTTCCAAAGAGAGAGCCGGCGTCTGTGGAGATATCATCGCCGAAGGCAAATGGTACACCGATCGCAAAGAACGCTGATAAACGAGGACGAAGCGCCGAGAAAGGCACGAGCAAGAATCTCACTTCAGATGATGAATCTCCCGTAGCCTCGAAGAAAAAGAGGATAAGGATCCGCGAAGCGAGCGATTCCGACGATTCTGATACGGAAAATAAGAGTAATACACGTTTTTCTACGTTTTACGTGTGTTGCGAGTCTGGTATTAATATATTTTGGTTTAGCAGGTGTCAATAAATCGCACGTTTTGGATACTTCCGTCAAGGCACGTTTGGAGACTAGTTTTAAGTTTACCAATGATAAGGATACCAATGATAATACTCCGAGTAAGAAAAAAAGCGCCCCCAAAAACCTAGAGAAGTAAGTAGAAACAGTTTCCTAAACTGCTTGTTTGCTCCTGATTTTTTTCATGTTTCTTTTCCGTTATCTATCAAATAAGACCCATTTTGCAATTTTGAATGTTTTGTTTAGTTATTTTTTTTTTTAATTTAAAATGTTTATGATAAATATAGTTAAACGGAAGCTTATCTAGTCGAACCAGGAGAATTCTCACTTTCATCACTCATCCAATCCCTCCTATCTGATTGTTGTTGCTCAACAGCAGTAAATCCTGTAATGTTTTCGCGAAGAGGCCAGCCGCTCCTCTTCCTACCCCTATAAAACAGCAACAGGTAATGGAGGATGAATGCTGGAAAAAGATGTTTTATTAAAAAAACAACATTTGTAAGTTATTAGGTGATAGACTGTTTCTTGACCCTCTGTGGACCATAAGCTTTGCAGTAGAGTATGGAAATTTTTGATGGCATAAAACTGTTAAAGGACGATGTAAATAACACGATGTAAAAAGCAGATTTTGTATAAATTGGTGAAACATAAGTGTAATGGAGGATAAATGCTGAAAAAAGAAGTTTTAAAGTTATTAGGTGATAGACTGTTTCTTAACCCTTTGTGGACCATAAGCTTTGCAGTAGAGTATGGAAATTTTTGATGCATAAAACTGTTTAAGGGTATCTCACGTATCTCAAGTTTTGTGAAAATTGGTTCATCAGATTTTGTATAAATTGATGGGACATAAGTGTCCCTATCGTCCATTAAGTTGCAAAGTTACAACTTTTTCTAAAATATAATTATTTTGTTATTTAAATAAAAATCATACATAATAAAAAACATACTGAAAAAAAAATTAAGAAGTCGCCATAAATATTTTATTTATTTATTTAAAATCACCAGAGTTCGTTGGTCATTTGCAATATTAAAAAAACGGTATATTTATGAAAAAAAAAATTTTTTTTCTAATATTAAGATTTTGATATCTCAAAAATATGGGAAAAATATAATTTATAGATTATTTGTATTCAATAATTTGTAAAATAATGTTGAAGTTATGGGACACATATGCCCCATGGTCCTTTACTGCCCTACCTATATGAGCGTTTGTGATACGTCCGCTATATTATCGCCCAAACTCAACAAGCCGTATCCCGTACGATTAGGCAAAAAAAAAAACTCAAAACCCACAAAACGTATGTGATACGTCAAATTGTTTCTACGATTCTAAATACAAAAAAGGGCCATAAGTGGGTCTATTGTGTAAAATAGTTTTCTGGTATATTGTAAACAGGTAAACTCCAACAATTACCTAGTAAGCTATGTAGCTCGATATACTCTATTAAAAAAATCAAAAGTCTTTATTGTTTTGCGGCAGCCAAATCTGTATACTTTGCGTATTTTTACTCATTAATGACTTAAGAACTACTATTTTGGGGAAATGCTGCAACCAGTAAAAGAATCTTTCTTTTGCAAAAGAGAGCACTGAAAGAAAGAACCTAACGGTTAATCGCATCGTAATCAGTTGCATCCCTAAAAAATTTGATACAAAAAAAAATATTTTCATTTCTCTTGTTCTATCTATATTAGTAAAGCAATAATTTGCTAAAGTTATATGTGCGTATAATGTTCCCTTATTTTGAAACTGTTTGTAGAAAAAGCGATGTATCTTCCACTCAAGAGAGCGTTGAAGATGGCCAGAATTGGACGCATTGCCGATTGGATTGGCTGAAGCCGGATAAAATTAAAGATGCGAACAAAAGAAGACCCGATCATCCTGATTACGACCCGAAAACTTTGTTTGTGCCCGATGATTTCAAAAAAATCCAAACGCCCGTAAGTTTTTTTATTTCTTTTTGTATTTAACGTTGTGTATTTAAAGTTGAGAGTTGCTAAATGGGATGCATTCGATTGCCCATCTTGTAATTGCTTACCGTAGTAAAGAGTCTCCTACTGCAACTCTTGCAAGTTTTTGCTTACTAATAAGGCAAAAAGTGGAAAAGAATATCGTTAGGATATACACTGCATGCAGCGCGGGCTCTCGAACGAGTCGATATACATTATGCGGGGTTCTGCGCGTCGAACGATCCTGAACAGGTTTAGGTTCGGTCGGCGGTTGGATTTTTGAACGTTTGTACGATTATCGTCAGGTGTTTCGAGTGGTGCAGACGGGCCTGGGAACGGTGGCTTAGTGGTTAGGTCCCCTGATCTTACAATGTAAGGTTCCGGGTTTGATTCCCGGCTGGATCGCCATTTTTTCGGTTAGGATAAAATTAGCAGAATTGCATGTCAATTCTGTCGATGGAATGCAATAAGACACACGCTTGAGCACATGTTACATATGAACCATTCATGATAAGGTTCGTTGTAAGAGATTGTCATATAATAATAAACCTGCCTGTTGTGAAATTTCACAATAAATACAGTAGAAACAAGATAGAATGTTGGGCGATTTGTATTATTTCCCTGAGAGTCTCGTTTGTACTGTGATTGTTGATGACTCTTATTGTACAAGAAATCGTTTATTGAAAAACAAATGTCTTGTATATCTCTATATATCATGAGTAGAAATTAAATAGGGTATAATCGCTGATCATCCAAATTCAGTAGAAATTGGATATCACGACTTTAACCCTTTCGGTCCGAATGGTACGGTAGACATATGCACCATAGATGTTGCAGAAATTCTGATAGTCACTTTATTCGATTTAAGCAAGCAGAAATGTACCGATCCGGTATTTAAGAACTATTATGAATAGAAAGGCACATGAATGTTTGTGAACTAATAGATATACCGTATGTGATCATTATTTTTCCCAAATAAAGGTGTATCATTTCTGAATTTATGTTTTTACTAAAGCTGTTGGTACATATTTGCACCACTTAAAATTTTTGATGGTACAACTATGTACCAGGGGTTAAATCATCCCCTTTTTTTACCAAGTTTAACCCCTCAAATGTGAGGCGTCCCTTAAGGGATGCCTTGGCAAAATGTATACAAAATGTATATAAATTTATATAAATGTAAATATAAATGTAAATGTGCGCCGCTTTATAGTAATCCGCTCTATAGTAATGCTATAGCTCTATAGTAAACCCCGCTCTATGTAAATGTAAATGTAAATGTAAATGTAAATATAAATTTATATACATTTTGCCGTAGGCAACCCGAGCTAATCGCCATTCATTTGAGGGGTTAAAGCCTAATAACCTCTTATTTAGGTTAATAATAACTCAAATAATATATTTCAATAAAATAAAAAAAATGCTCCACAGGGCCGAAAGGGTTAAGGGACTGTGTGAATGAGTATATTGTTATATAAGTATATTGTTTTTAATATGATATTAAAATCCATTTTTCAAATTTGTTTGAGTACTAGCCTTAAAAAACGCTGTATAAGAGATCCAAAATACCATACAAAATATTTTGCTAAAGAAATAAGACATTTACCAGTTCAAATTGGCCAATTAATAAAACTAGTGACTTACGTTTTGTAGTAAAATCCTACATGCCAAAACATAGTTTGGCATTGAGCAACCTATTATCATATATCATAGGCAGTCTATTACTTATATAAATAACACATGTACCACGTCAAATTGACCAATTATTTAAACTAATGACTTGTGTTTTGTAGCTGTAAATCCTAGCTGCCAAAACATATTTTGGCATTGAGCAATCTATTACCGTATATCATAAGCAGTCTAATAGCCTGTATAAATAACACATTTACCACTTCAAATTGACCAATTATTTAAACTAATGACTTGCATTTTGTAGTAAAATCCTAGCTGCCAGAACATAGTTCGGCATTGAGCAATCTATTATTATATAATCAATGATAAGGGGCATGTTAGGTTTTTCTTTACTCAAATACAGGGGTTGGAACCGCATTCTTCTCCTCGTCATGGTCTAGTCCAGAGGTACCCAAACTTTTTTGTCCCGTCGACCACTTGCTGTTTTCCGTAGACATTTCCGTAAACCACTTGCTGTATTTTGCTGTTGCCTGCATAATATTGAATTTTCCTCCACTTACTAACTTTAAACGTGTTTGTGACAGCCGGCACAGCACTGATCACTTACATAAGGATTTTGGTAAAATGGACAGTTGTAAAAATTAAAAATGTACAATTTTTAGTTGTCCATTTCTAAGCGTACACGACCTTGAAGTACAAAGCATTTGAGAAAGCCGCACATAACTGCACATGTAGCACTATCTCGCTTGCTCATTCATGTGATGCGTCTATCCTACTCGCTCGCAAGCATACCCATTGAAGCAAATTTTTGTCACATCTCACACGCATCTCCCCTTGTTAGTCATGTGCACTGGCCTCCTCAATGGACTTGTGATGCAATTTAATTTCATTGTTTATTTCCTTCCATGATACTGGGGAGGTGCGCGTTTGTTAAGTGCTATTATTATAACTTACTATGCGGTACACACAATCTGTTTTAGAAGTAATACGACATTTATGGATCGCCTAAATGTTTATGATGACCTGCCTAGATGGGGTCCTCTAACGTGGACCCCCATTTACATCTCGTGCACCCCGATTTAATTTTCCCGCTGACATGGACCCCTTGCAATTCGAAATCGACCCCTGGGGGTCCATATAGACCATTTTAGAAATCACTGGTCTGATAAGAATCTGGAGTGTTTCTTAAGGCTGTGATGCTGTATGTGTGCCATGTTTATTATTACTTATTAACTACACTCTATACCTACTGATTAAAATAAAATAAATGAAAATCACAGTTACAAATTCTCCTATGGCGTCTGGCGAATCCTGGTTGGAGAATACCATGGTAGTTGAGGTTGTATTTATTATTATTAATAATAATCTTTGTTATAATGAAATTCTTACAGGCTCATAGACAATGGTGGGAGATGAAAGCATCGCACTATGACTGTGTATTATTTTTCAAAGTCGGCAAGTTCTATGAACTCTATCATATGGACGCTTCTGTTGGGGTGAACGAGCTTGGATTTTCATACATGAAAGTGAGTAATTTTTCCATCAAAATTTCTACTACCTCTGGATTCCAAAATTTCTACTACCTCTGGATGCCAATGGGATTCTGTCAATCGAATGCAATAAGACACACGCTTAAATACATGTTAGGGATCGTCCATTAATCACGTGAGGCTCTAAATTGCGGGAGGGGGTCGGAAAAAAATACGAAATATCACAAGGGGGGAGGGGGGTGTAGAGATATATCACGTGTATTTATTTTGTTGTCGAACGCGCAATTTATAAATGAAAATCGGCACGTGATCTTGACTCGCCGTTGCCAGGCAACGATTTAACAACGATTCATGGTACCTAATTTTCCAGAATTAAATTAGATTATACCTGTATTTAAAGATGTGCAATAGAAATTTTGAAAATTGAGAGAGATTTTGTTTGTTTTTTAGATAATTTTATACCTAAAAAATACACATTACCTTGGTTGGAAGGGGGGGGGGGGGGGTTAAAAAGACATATACACATAAACTATTCATGATAATATTGGTTGTAAGAGTTGGGATACAAGCTAGACTGCCTCGACTTCAAGAAATTTGTTGACAAATTTTATAGGTCTTGCAATCCAAGCTATTCGTTTATAGAACTGGCTCCCATCGGATATTAGAAGTACTCTTCACCTCGTTTATTACCATTACATATTGTTTGGGTGAAAAATGTTGTTTCTATTGTTATTATTATTTTATTATTTAAAGCAGCAAATTGCTGATAACTGAACTGAACTGCAATGTTCCATAACTGAACTGCAATGTTTTTAATCTCTGTTACTTTTCATTTATACTATTATCAAAAATATTGACACTATCCGCACGCAGAGTCTCTTCTGAATAGTTATTCCAATTGGATTCATAGGGTTGACCGAAAAGTCGCTTTTGATAAGTTTAAAAGAGAGTCCACAAAGATGAGTGTTTTGAATGAAGATGATTAACCCCTCGCGGCCCGCGGGTTGAATTTTAATGTGTGCCTTACGGCCCATAAGAAATTCGCGAGTCTCAAAAAAAAGATGGCGTTTCAGAAAAAAAACGATTACTCCGAAACTGTCACACCGATCGTCTAAAAAAGACCTGTTTTATGTTCCTATTGAAATTTGCTATTAGATATTTGTAACGTCGTTATGTAAAGCAATAAAGATTATTCATAATTATTAGTCAAAGTTGTACTAACGATAAAAATTAGCCACTGGCGATAAAAGAAATATTTTTGTTCAAAATACTCATTTTGGTAAGCCCTCGGTATGAAATTTCTACTCGAATAAATAATAGTATCATTATAATATATAAAGAACTTACGATTATGACGATATAATCACACAAACGAACGTTTTTTCTCTTTACGTCTCGAACGTCTTGTTTACCGGCCGAGCAATCGCGGCACTATGGATCTTCAAAAATTTGTAGTGGCTAGTCAACGTGACGAAAAATACTTATCTGGCTACCAAACGGTAGAGAATTTTCTCCGCTCCTCGCACATACTACTGGCTAAGTGGTTGGTGCGAGACAGTAAGATTAAATAATCCATAATTAGCGGTCGGCCTCGCCTGGCCATTTCGGGCCGTCTGGGGTTCGACGGTAAATATCAATTCTGGACGTTTCGGGCCGTCTGGTACGCGAGGGGTTAAAAGAACACAAATTATTTTCTCTAAAGGTATGTGAGTGAGTTTGCTTTTATGACAAGTTGAGATATGTGCAGCTCCCATTTTAGGTCAAAGGTTATTGTTACCCCTAAATCATTTTTCTTTAAGACGTGTGTCAACGAGTACTGTTCAGCCAGTATAGAGATTTAGGTTTACAGTAGTTATTAGTATTATATAATAATATAATTAGTCCGCCATTTGTGTAGTTCAAAAAAACCTGATTTATTTACAACCCTAGATTATTTAGGAGATGGCCACACTGTCAAAAAATAAAAACAATAATAACAAAACACTTTTTTTGTCTTATTTTTTAATATTGATGCCTCACAAATAAGACGCTTGAAAGTTTATAAGCATTTTGTTTGTAATATTGTATTTTTTTGTATTTCTTGACTATATTATTAATAAAGATAAAACAAGTGTTTATACACACATTCTAATTTAAATGTATTTTTTAAGGGTGAATTTGCTCATTCGGGCTTTCCCGAGAGCGCATATGCAAAAATGGCATCTATTCTAGTCTCGAAAGGGTACAAAGTTGCTCGAGTTGAGCAGACGGAAACGCCGGATATGATGCAGGAACGCTGCAAGAGAAGTAAGATTATTAATTTTTTTAATTTATTTGTTCGCTGTTGAAACTCCTTCTTATGAAATAATTTCAGCTAAGAAATACAATTCAAATAAATCAAATAATTGGTCCCACTTATCTTTTTTTTTCAATATAGCCGGAATGAATTCAAAATATGACAAAGTAGTCCGCAGAGAAATTTGTCAATTGACTTGCAAAGGAGCGGAAATATGCGGCCTACAGGATAACGGACCTTCTCAAGCCAATAACAGTTTTATGCTCTCTATATCGGAGGAGGTTAGTGATTTACCGAATATGAGTCGAGTGTGACCTTAGATTTTACTGATTTTATAATCTTTGTATTCATTTCTTCCAAAGGATCACGGCAACGGATCGAGCAAATACGGCGTTTGTTTTATCGATACCTCCATTGGTTTATTTAATATTGGCCAATTCGACGACGATCAACAATGTTCCAGACTTCTCACTACTGTCGCTCATTATCCACCAGCTTTGGTAAAGAATATTTATTATTTCATACAACTGCGGAGATCCTGAGTGCATCCCTAAATATTTAAATGTTTTACAGCATATATTTTCAGACCTTGGTAGCATTGCTCGCTGAAGCTATTCAGAGGATAGTTCATATCCCATCTTTATTTAGTAACACTATTACAACATTTTAGTAACACTAACCTTTAGTAGTAACTTATTTTAGTAACACTAGTATTACAACATTTTAGTAACACTCGTACAAGTCAGCCTCAGATCAAAATTTGTACACTTACCGCCACGACAAAGGTTGCCATTATTTGCAATGTAATTAGCATGGCCCATCCCAAAAAGGTCTTCAAAAACTAAAACCGTTTTCCCCTAAAAACCAACGCTCTTTAAGGACCTCCAGCTGTCCATACGAACAGACAACTCTAAAGTCACATTTTCAGCCATACGATCACCAATTTTTTCTTACCAGTCCAACTTAATAAGAAAAACAGATATTTTGAAATTGGAAAGCAATGATGGCAACATTTCCCCAAACTGTAATCAGCAGCTAAACTGTCATCAGGATACGGTCAGATCAAGCAATCTTGAGAATGCAGTGTCGGGCACAGTGAATCAAATCATTAATTTATTTATTTAAGAATTAATTACTATAAAATATTGATATTGCTTACAACAATAACTGGAACCAAATGGCAAAACCCTAACCTTTTGCTTATTTGATTCTGTCACCCAACTGGTACTAGCCCGTTCTAGGGTGGACAGGAAAAGTTCGTTAATCGTTAACCAGTTAAACAAAAATTTCCGCAATCCTTCATCGGTTAATTCAATGAAAATGTAACGAAAGTTAAAGTTAAAACCTTAAATGCTTAGTTCTAAAGCTATTAAAATTAGTAACAGTTATCCTTTAATATTCTTAGAATATTAAATCTCTAGTTTTCCCAAGAGTTTATCATATTGACTGCTTTCTTATGTGGTGTTTTTCCTAGGATAGTACAGTAAAATAGGTATACGCTCTTAAAGGTAAAAGAGTAATTATACGCACATTGTTATTAAGTGTACATAAATAATATCAAGGAATGTTTGTACCAAAATGCACATATTTACTAAAAAGTCCTTTTTTATCGGAGATTTTAAGCTGTGTACATCAGTTAAAAGTTTTATTGTGCCTAATTTAACTCCACTTACATTTAGTTATATATTTTTAAATGAATAGATAGATATGAACTAAATGTCCTCATTTCAATATTATCAGTTAGTATCTACGATGACCAGTTACTTCTTGTTAGTTTTTCTGTCAGTTTTGGTTTCAACTGTATATTATTATGTATTTTTCAAACAAAGTGTGATGGTGCAGTATCATTATTTTTTCTTTTGTGTAGTCCTCCTGCAGTCTCTCTGGATCTGATGCACTTAGTCCAATCTGCCCGCGTGGCATTATCAATTTCTTTGTAAATGTTTTTTTTTGACATCTACCATTTTAAAAATTTAAATTTTTAGTTGCAACTTCCATTTATCTGTTCCCAAATTAGTTCAAGGGGGGAAATATTTGTGCAAAATGCATCTAATATAAATGAAAAAACACCAAAAACTAGCAATAGAAAGACCCTATGCCAATACCATGAAATAATCAAATAAAATCGACAACTACTCCTGTAACCACAGCTATTAACGGTATATTGCTAAATTGCCAGTAATGTTTTTATGGCCGGATCATAACATTATGAATATTATGAATGTTATGATTATATATGTAGTTTATGATTTATTGTTTCTTTTTATTATCAGATTATTTATGAGAAACGTATCACTAGCAACCGCACATTAAAAGTGATAAACACTGCTTGTTACTCGGCTAGAAAAGAGTCGCTCCTCCCTGAAACTCAGTTCTGGAGCGCTGAAAAGACACTGAAAATTCTCGCCGAGAAATATTACAAAACCAGCGATGATGGAGAATGGCCTGAAGGGCTAAAGCCTCTCTTGAATAAATGTAAGTATTCATTGAATAAATGTAAGTATGCTCATTAATTGTTTGAGAATGGTTGGATAGTGGTGGAAGTTTGATTACTCCTGCCCATTGTGAAATTTCACAATAGCAGTAACTATCCAAAATCATAGAAAGAGGACTCACAGGGATAAACAACAGGGGTGAGAAATAAGCAAAGAAATATGGACTATGCAACTTATTTTTACCTGTCAGTTTACAGCAAAACGCACCAAGCAGAGGGCAATGAGGCTGGCTCTTCATGTTACTTTTTGCTATTAGTAGGTACAACTAGAATGTTCTTCTGAATAAAAATGTGATTATTAGTTTTTTTAAATCATGTTTTATTTTACAGTTAACGCTTCATTTAACAATTATTTCTACGCGACTATGATTTTTACTCAACCGAGTATTCGGTTCGTAAACCAGATATCCGCTGGATAAATAATACGTAAAATATTGCCGGTTTAACCGAATACCGTTCGGTATTCAGCTCATCCCTACTATTAAGTTCTCTGTTTGTTTTCTCAAACAGTTTACATGATAACAATTGGTTCCTGGAAGTGTTTTGTGTTTAACCTATCCAGTGCCACGGGACCACATCACCCGGGACCATGTGGTACCGCAGCACTGGAAAGGCTAAAAATGGAAAAAATAGGCTTGTGCGTTTGTAGCTAGAGTAAAACAAATTGCGCAGGGATTGACTAGTCTCCAGTGTTTTAATTAGTAACATGTACAAGTACGACCCGATCCCGCATTCACTTATATCCTACAAATAAATGTGTACATTTCAGCCGATGTCCTGGGTCTAACACCTCACAAGGACTTCACGTTGGCAATCAAAGCTCTCGGCGGATGCGTCTACTTTCTAAGGGAATCTCTTCTGGACGACCAGATCCTCGGCATGTCGCAGTACACGTCCTACTGCCCTCCGGACGTAAAGGCAAGTCTCACCCCATCAGGGATCTCCACCTGGAGTCAAGGAAGCAACATGGTTCTGGATGCCATCACTTTGAGGAATCTCCGGATCGTGGACGTCGAGTATTCTCTTTACGACAAGCTGAATTTATGCACCACACCAATGGGAAAAAGGTACGGCTCTATAATGATAAAACTGTCGTAAATGTTTTCCATCATGAATTAGGGTATGCTGTTGGCACTTAGATACACTTCGTGATCTGGGGGATATATTAGATCAAACACTCCTAAATAATTGAAACAATTTAACGACCGGACATCATAGTACAGCGGGATAAACTGTAGGCCAAATCATTAGTCGTTTAAACTAATTGAATACTTTTTAAATTTTAGATTATTGCACCAATGGATATGCTCACCTTCTTGTGATCTGACCGTAATTAAGGAGCGCCAAGATGCAGTCTCCTATCTTTTGAATGACCAAGGATTATCTCAAGATGTTAAGAGTATTCTAAGCACTCTACCGGATCTCGAACGACTGCTGGCCAAGTGAGTTTTCATTTAACTTCTTTATTCACTTTATACCACTAAGATTGGGCCAAGGACTTGAGGATTTCCCTTTGGTTTTTCTTCGTTTGCAATAGATATTCGTTAAGATTTTGTTCCACTTTTTTCAACATGTGGTATTTTATCGTCCGTTTCAGTAGTTAGTTAGTTAGTTTGTCTGGGCTATTTCCCGCACTTGGCCTCTTGATTGGGCCGTTGTGCGTGGCTCATGTTTCTATTTATGTTACTCCAGCCAACCCAGGCTGTCCCAGGCTGTCCGTTTCAGTAAAGGCACTTGTTTATGACTGGATGCTTATAATAATAATAATAAAACGCTTTATGCGAAGAGGCGAGCTTATTGCCTGCAGGCAATATTTTATGGGTAATATCATTAAGTATCTTTCGCTCCTCACAGCAATATAGAAAAAAAAACGGTTGTGTCACCCCAAGCTTTCCCAGCAAGTAGGACTAATTTCATCTGAATATTAATTTCATAATTGAAATCAAAGAATGCCCTCTTTCTGCCGGCAGATGAACCCGGCTGGGTTCCATCGCGACGCCTCGGGCGGAGCGGTTCCTTTGCTAAGGCGGGTTTGGGCCATATGCCAACAGATGGCGTCAATATTTAATTAAAATGTATGGCGGAATTTGAATATTAGTGCAGCTTACATATGAGATATTCCAACCAAAATTTCACAATGGGATTTCGGCCCAAAAAAGCATCTGTGTACCAAATTTTAAACCTCTAAGTCCAATATTTTTCGATATTGATATATGATTAGTTCGCCCCCTGGTGGACCGATTTCAACCACAATCTTTTCAACTCTTTGCTATGCCCAAATGGTGCCTGCACACTAAATTTGAGCTCAATCGGATTAAGCGTTTGGGCGCTATCATTGAGGAATACACAGCACACAGACATACTTCGATCTGGAAATGGTCTTAATCGTCTCAGGGGGGCTCAAAATGGATATTTCCATCATCATCCTGATTTTTTTTTAGCACGCTCACAATACTTTCCCTCTTTATTGGTTGGTGAGCCGGGAAGGTAATTACTCAAGTTTTTCATAAATTTTATTTTTGACCGACAAATCTCTTATTACAGAATCCATGCTCTAGGGAACCTCAAACGTTCTAAAGATCATCCAGACGCTCGGGCTATTTTCTATGAGGAGAAGATTTATTCCAAAAAGAAAGTTCTCGATTTTATATCAGTTCTCAATGGCTTTGAGGCCGCTTTGAGTATGGTGAAAAAAATAACCAATACGGACAACGATCTCCTGATGAGAATCACACAAATGGCACCGACTGGAAAGTTCCCCTCTTATGCTGATACACTGAAGTTCTTCAAGGTTTATTGCGCTTTATATTATAAAATTTTGTTTGTAGTGATGATTTATATACTCTGTCTTTTCTAAAGCATCAACATTCTCTTTTTCTTGTCTATATTATTCACTTTAAATAACTAACATAACTAAAAATTTTGACATTTTTAGGAAGCCTTCAATCATGCCGAAGCAGAAAAGGAAGGCAGAATAGTACCCAATCAGGGCGTCGATAAAGAATATGATGCCAGCCTTGAAGCTATAAACGAAATAGAACAGGATTTAAAAGATTATCTCAAACAGCAGGAAAATCACTTTAAAAGTCGGGCAAGTATCTTCTTCTAGGCTCCTATATAACATTTATTCAGCATAAAAAGAATTATTATTCAGCATAAAGAATCCCACACACTTCTATCTCGCTTATACCATACTCTTTAGCGGAGGCCTCGTCTCTCATTACCACATCGATGGCAAGATCACCACGCTCCTGTGTCAGTCTAGCCATATTGATATTTTCATACCAAAAAAATGACAAAAAGTAGCCTATCTAATGAACCAAACCTCTGTCACAAAAAATCATAATGTAAATTACTCTACTTTAAATAAGAGCTCCCATCTCACACTCACCATATTATTAAGTTCACAAACTTCATATCTGATTTGACTTAGGATTGTTAATACTTTATCAGATAGATGATAAATTGCCATCAAAACATCTGCCATATCAAACTGATGACCTGAGTAATTTTATTAAAATATATTGTGAAAGTTATTATAAAAAAATATAAAAAATTTAAATAATATAAAAAAATTAAAATTATAAAAACCTGTATTAACCTATATAATAACCCTATATATAACTATATAAACCTATATTATAACCCTAAATAAACCTATATTATAACCCTATATAAACCTATATCATAACCCTATATAAACCTAGCATACAACACTTTCTGTATTCCTCGTCAAACAAAATCGTCCCTTAGTTAATATTGCACATCCGGTAGGACAAAGTCAGAACATACATTTTTAAAATTTTACAGGAGCGTAAATTAAAGTGATTTTATTATTTGGAACCAAGATTTTGACTTTAAATCATTGTTTTATTATGATGACTGATGTCATCTGATGTCACCCATCATAAAAGGTAGCAAAAGTATATGTATGTGTGTTTGTGTATTTGAGTGTGAGGGTGTGTGTGTGTGTGTATTTGAGTGACTCTCACACAGAGTGTGTGTGAATAATGTAAGTTCTTCTTATAATAAAACTAGTTGCAAAAACATTTATTATAAAGTAAGGTATAGTAACAATCAAAAAGTAATATTTTCTTTATTCTACATTTTTTTTGTCTTCACTTATAAAAGTAGAAACTGGAAATTTCATTCAAAATAAAAAATCTAAAATATTATCTAAACATTTTTTTGGTATTGACATCAAAACAGTGAATTTTAAAAATAAGCATATTGCTTGAGCACAATGTTGTCACGAATCAATGTTGTCAAGTCAGTTTTCTTTCGTCCTGTGATGGTAATTTTAGTATTATACGCAGGTTTCAATTGTATATCTTGGATATTGACCACTCACTGCCGAGCGCCCCGTGCAACTGACCAATCGGATGATTTTGCACCGGAAACCCATTCTTTTTTCACATAGTGCACAATGTCACTCGCGCCATCTAGCGAAATCTACTAAAACTAGTAGAGTTTCTTTGTGTTACCGGACGTGTAATAGATTTTGAAACACTGGCATTCATAAGTCAATTTTGGAAATTTTGACATTTGTGGCTGTTCTACCGGATGTGCGATATGCTTACCCTGACTGTTTCAAACATAAAGGCAGACATTTAAATGCGCGGTCCGCCACCCAGGGTTTAAGAGAAGGTTTGACTGATAACGGTGTCGAAGTTAAAGTTGAGTGACTCTGTTGGGATGTTAAAATCTAAACCCAGTGTAGGCGCCGATGGCATACTAAATTATGTGCTAAAGGGATGTAGCGATTGTCTCCTGCGGCCGCTGGCCTATATGGCCTTTCAATTTGTCCTTGAGCGAATCATTTGAAAATGAGCAATCATACCGTAATAATCAATGATATTATGTAGATAAAATGAAATAACGAATTGGATTGGTTAGTCTGTATAGTTGTTTGTGTAATAAAATGTAATTGGAAAAAATATATTACCATGAGTAAGAATTATTCCATGAGTAAGTTGTTTTACAATCCTTTTGTCACACTAAACCTCCTATGTTGACACTTCGTTCGATTCATCAACACTGACTCCAAAAAACTTCCATCTAGGTATTTTAAAAATAAACAATATGTTCATGAAATAGTCACATAATACATATACTTATTGAAAAATATTAAATGAGGCATAAAAAGTTCTCCTATACAAGTTTTTATTTTTTGGTTTTCGTGTAAAGTTGCCATTTTTGACAAAGAAGGAGGTTTGTCATCAATATTTTTTGATTGATTATAGACATCAATATTTTTAATAATGCATTTTTCTAGGTTACATATTATGGCAGCGATAAACGGCGCTACCAACTTGAAGTCCCAGAATCAGCTGCTAAAAAAGCGGGACCCGACTACCAACTGGAAGGATCGAAAAAAGGCGCTAAAAGATTCAGCACCGCAGAGACAAAGGTTTTACTATAGTCTCCAATACCCCATTGTAATTTGTGAACTTGCAACGTTAGATTGTCTTATTTTCCAGGATATGCTTGCGAGGATGATAGCGGCCGAAGTCCAGAAGAAAAGCGTCCTCCACGATCTCAGTAGGAGAATCTTCGAAAAGTTCAGCCGGTCTTACGACCTGTGGGAGACGGCCGTTCGCTGTTTAGCGACTTTGGATGTCCTGCTGTCTCTCGCTGAATATGTCCGACTGCAGCCGGGAGAAATGTGCGTTCCCAGAGTGAATCTGATGAAAGACGGGGAGAAACCCTATCTGAGGATTGTTGAAGGTCGCCATCCGAGCATTCCGCTGGTGGAGGATTACATCCCGAATGATATTCATGTGGGAATAGATGAGAACGCATGCGAAATCCCGAGTTTGATACTGTTGACCGGTCCAAATATGGGCGGAAAGTCCACTCTGATGAGGCAGGCGGCGCTTTTGGTGATTATGGCCCAGATTGTAAGTATCGTATATTGTATAGGTACATATAAAACGATTCACTATTTTGACTTTTGATAAACATAACAATGATAGCATGCGATTCGGATCAGCCTAAGGATGACATTTATTTTGTTAAGCTAGTTTTGAGAAATAGCATTAGTCAGAAAAAATTACAATGTTAGCCAGAGAGGTATAGTTATAACTGCAACAATAATACAGGTAGCTACATAGAGAGAACTGAAGTAATATCGGCCTATTACGCGCTAATTGAGTCACACCTGCGCTATGGTATTCTTTTATGGGGTAATGCAGTGCACATCAACAGTGTATTCACTCTCCAGAAAAGAGCCATACGTGCGATAGTAGGTATTGGTCCACGGCAGTCATGTCGTTTGACCGTATATGCGATTTTTGCTCAAGAAGCTCTTTGCGAATTCTATTGCAATAAGAGCTCGGCCATATCCCACGAGGAAGTACATCGGCATGACACCAGGAATAAAACCCTGTATCTCCAACCGTTCGTAGCACGTACTGCCAAGTTCCAGGCGACTAGTCGATACTTAGGCCTCAAACTTTTTAATAAATTGCCCGAAAGATTAAAAGCGATCAAAAACATCGATATTTTCAAGAGATCCATCCGAGTCTATCTGCTTAAATTCAATATGTATGCTCATAATGACTTCTTAAAATATTTTGAAAATACATAGCATCGTATCTACCCATTTAATCTAATACATACTATTTACCGTTAATTGTTTTGTTGTAAACTATTATCATATAGTGTTTGTTTTTGTAAATTGGTAGGTTTAAAGTTATATATTGTATATCATCTCTTGGCAAAATTGAGTAACCAGTTTAACCCGCTGAGCACGTAACATCCATTTGGGGACATGTATGGCGGCCGCCTACAATCCGAAACATCCGATTTTGGATATCGCGCTCTGCTCTTACGAAAATGTCGTTTAAATTTCGAAATGCGATTGTATATTCTATCGAATGATGCCATAATATAGCCAAATATGCAACACTATGAAATTGCTCGATTGCCGCATGCGATGTTAGAAATATGAATTACTACATCCCTTACAAAATCGATGACCTCATTTCTGACGACAGTCGCGAACGGCCCATCCGCGGCATCGTATAATTCCGCGACGTGTTTGTGTTGTGAATTGTTTTGTGTATATAAGTGAAGTGTATACCGGATAAAAGTAAGTAATTTCCATTTTTAAGTAGTTTAGGCCTTAGGATTAAACAATTTACACAGCCCATTTGCTGTTTTTCACGAATTTTCGAAGAAAACACTTTGGCGAAACCAGACGGCTCGCGAAAAATGGCCGTCTTTATTTTGTAATGTTTGTGAAATATCCCGTTATATCGCGAAACATGACGTAATGTCGCTTTAATTTACTAATAAAATAGGTATTGCTTCATTTACATCCTAAGTTATCACATAATTAGGCGTATTTTGAACATTATATGTTGTTTTCTAATATGGCTCGCGAAAATGAAACTTGTTTTGATAATTACTATGAGAGAAAAAAGTGCGATTTTCCATAGTTTTTCGATGAAATGTGACTCTTTGGAGTATAGTAATTAGTTATTAGACATATAATAAGTCTATGATAAGACAATATACTTGAAAAAATCTAACGAATTTTATATTATGGGCATTCAAAGTTTATTATTAGGTTCGGAAGTCGGAAACTCTCAAAACTTTAGATTTTTCTATAATATCAGACAAAGCTCAAAGTTCTGGTGTGATTTCTAAGAAGAAGTGATGTAGTAATAAAGTTATTTTGAAAGAATTTCATATAAAAAAATACCATAAGTAGTCACAAATTAAAAATTAAAAAAAATTTTTTTACGAGAATACATACAATTTTTCTTGGCTGAATAAATAAATATTTTTTCCGTATTTTTGTATGCAAATAAGTAAAAAAAAAATATCGCTTTGGTAAAGCATTTAATAAAGAACATAACTGTATTTACAATTTTTGATATTTACAAAAACTGTATTTACAAAAAAATCGAAATGATTTTATAGGCGAGTTTTTTCAGTTTGCCAATTTTGTAATATTTATTCATTATTATCTTAATTGTTTTACGAGATAAGGTTATAATGTTTTATATGTCAAATTTCAATGCGATCATTTTTCTATTTATCTTTTTTTAATCCGATTAGTGGTTTATAAGTTATGATCGTTTTTCTCAAGGCCGTTGACTCGCGTCGATTTTTTGCGCGAATATGTCGCGCGCAAAAGTGATAGGTGAGTTTTTACCTCGCAACGTGAGGGGTTAAGATTAATTACTGTCATTCCTACACAATTGTATGGTTGTATTGGAAATAAACACTTTTAATCTTTTATCTTTATCTTTTACATACCTTCGGGAGCATTGAATTCGGGTCACCAATATAAACTAGTCAATAATCGAGAAAGCTTCGGATTGGATTCTGGAGATCGATTTGGTCTTTGCAGCATAAATTCTCTGAAAGTCACAGCCCTCCGTTCAGATATAACTCTCTACTCTCTATCTTGAAAGATGGCAATAGAATTAACTGTTCCATGGGAATCAAATATCCCAAAAGGCTACGAATACAAACTAAATAAATACCATGATCTCGCAAATGCCGTCACCCGGAACGGCTTCACTATTCACCTTCACGTAGTCCAGGTGAATAGTGAAGCCACCAACCGCAGCCGGTTGTTAGTCCGGAATCCACCACTCACCCCCCAGAACTGTAATAATAGTATCATGATGGGCCCGACCCCAGTCGGTGAATTCCATGGCAGCTCTGTTTGTATTTTATTTTATTTATCTCGGAAACTAAGAATGCAACAAATAAAATTAGTAAAAATTCTTGGTTGCTATCAAAAAGGTTAAAAACAATAAATGATTTTTTGTAAACCAAACTACAAATTCACTGCATTTGTTTTCGCTTTTGTTTCTCTTGTCACAAAAAAAAGAAGCATCCATGGTATTCAATACTCGTTATTAATGTGGTAATTATTGAATAAGCCAGCATTCTTAGTTTTCAAGATATTAAGGTTTATGCTGGTGATTGGGATTTATTGTTCCTGAGTATATATGAATACGTGGTAGAAATAGAGGACTGCATGGACTTGGCGTCGACCAGAGACTCGACCTCTTTGCGGTAAGCAAGCAGAAAATTTGCAATAACCCTTCCTTGAGGATAGGTAGGTATAAAACTAATAATGGCACAATTGCATGGGGTGGCTGTACCACACAAGTACTCCTTCCTTTGATCAATGCGCAAAAGCTGATTCTAAAGGTCATCAATAAAAAACCCCCTAGATACCCCTCAGCGAAACTCTTTACAGAATATGGAGTACTTGATGTGAGGCAACTATTCATAAAACAATTACTAATTGAGTTTCACAGAATCAAGGATCAGCAGACAAGAAGCCAACAAACTAAAAACACAAGGCAAGCTACTGGGTCGAATTATAATATTCCGATTGTAAAGTCCTCATTTGCCCAAAGGCATTTTTACTTCCTTGCGCCGAGATTTTATAATAATTTAAATGAGAGTTATAAGAATGCAAACAACTTAAATTCATTCAAAATACTTATAAAGAAGTACCTGCTTGAAAGGGGTCCAATGTATGCGGAGTCTCAATTGCTCTCGCTAATAATTTAAGTTGTTTTATTAAATTATATATTACTAACTAATATCAAATCTCGTGTATTATTTGCTATGTATATATATGTGTAGGTATGTATATATATATATATATTTATGTATGTGTGTATGTATGCGTATGTATATATGTATATATTCTTATGTATCATGCAATACAACTTAAGTTCAGAATATCAAAAGAGTCAGCTCGTCGATACAATTAAACAAAAATCAGCATCCCTAGATACGGGTCTCTGACCTAGTTAGGAATGCGGATAAACATTTTCACCATAGGATGTGCTCAATCTCTCCCAACTCAACCATATTATGTAAATGGTGTTTATATGACATATTATATGAAGTTATTGTAAATTAATAAATAAATAAATAAAAAATAAATTAATCTTTGGGTACAAAAGGCAAGCCAAGTTTGTGGTAAAAGTTTTTATTTGTTTATGGGTTTATGGGGAAATGAAAACAAAAGAAACCACAGTAGAAAATACAATATATATACACGTAGGGTCATATTACATTGTTTTGAGTGAATACAGCTTTCCCTTAGAAAGCAGGTTGTTCCGCACTCCTATGGCAAATACAGCAAAGGATAAGGTAAATTTATGTGATGCTAAAGTATACACAGGGTATTTGTTGACTGAGACTGCCCGTGGAAGTATAGCGCTCGGAATGTTGATTTTAGGAACTGCGGAATAAGGATTACTTTGCAGTAGTAGAATCTTTACGTTTGCATTTCTTTTTGTATTGTTTGTGTTCGATATACACATATCAAACACAAACATTCTGGAGAGCTTCTTGGGCATCAGGGTAAGAAATATATAGTCAACATAACAATTTTATTAGAAAATCATGATGCAGTTTGGCATCTATTTGTGTCAGAAGGTTTTTTAATCCAAATCTTATATTTTACCTACACATTCAACAACAAAGACTAACAGCCCATTACAAACAAATCTGAGGAATTGTAAGTTTTATAGCGTTGCGGTAGAACACCGATTATTCGAACTAATTGGGGGACATGGGCATTTGGGGCATTGTTTTTTTTGGGACACATACATTTTCAAACAAAACCATTAGTTAATAAAAGACAGCATTTCTATGTTGTTAAAGAGACATGTAATAAGATACAAAATCATTACTTATACATCTCAACAAAAAAAAACAATAAAATCTATAGATTAAACTATGTTAATTATTCACACATGAATGACATTGCAATGTAAAAATGGCACTAAATGACTGATAATTGATGTTCTATTGTATAGTAAACACACACACAATAGAACACGCACAGCCCTCGTCGAGATACAGTTTTCTCTGTATCTCGGAAGATGGTCCCTGTTCCCTGGGAGTGAAATATCCATAGACAGCTTCACTGTTCAACTTTATGCTGAAGAGGTTGACAAGGCCGAAATTTAGCAAAATTACTATACAAACAAAAGTTACCACAATTTGTCATTGATAAATTCCATATCAAATTAATTATTTACATTTACTTTCCAACCAGGGTTGCCACATTCCGGCTCAAGACTGCTCATTGACGCTGATCGATAGAATTTTCACTCGCCTGGGAGCCAGCGATGATATTTTGACCGGACAATCGACGTTTTTAGTTGAAATGAATGAAACTGCCGCTATATTGAAACACGCTTCGGTGCATTCACTGGTGCTACTCGATGAACTGGGTGATTATCAATTATTTGTTCACACTCTTAGGAAGCCTGCTAGGGTTTCTCAAATCTCAGGTTGTTTTCGATCCCAAGACACGGGAAGAAAATGCATTATCCTCCAAACCCAACACAGTTCGTGTAGACAGTTTAAAAAAGGCAAAAAACATTTCACTCCAAAACCGTTCTCAATAATCAAGAAAGCTTCCAATTGGATTCTGGAGATTGAATCGGCCTCTAAGCAGTATAATTTTCCCGAGTCTTGGATGCACAGCTCTCCATCCAGACATAACTCTGTATCTTTGAGGATGGCCCTTCTCTTAGAATGAATAGTTCAACAAAAATCAAATATTCCCAAAGACCACGAGTACACTTGCAAATGTCATCAAAAAAATGTTATTGAAGCCAATTAAATTCATATTTGTTTTTCTGAAATCTTTACAGATTGTTGAAACTTAGCCTGCGTATATCAACATTTCAAAGTCAGCAAAATACAGTGATACCTAAACATAAACAATCTAGGAAAAAATAAAATAAAAACTCGCGATAGGCTGTAGAACAAATAATGATGGCAGCGGAGGCCAGATGCATCCCTTCCCTTCACATGTAGGCAGTCATCAGCCAATTGAACAGTCGTGCATTAACTATTTATTCGATTGTATGCATATGTGGACACACCGCAACGGTACATGTCAATACACTGCCATCGATAGTCCAATTTTGTAATCAAAAGAGCTCCACTGGTTTTATACACTAGTAATATTAATTCTGCACACTTTAAACATTCAATTTCACATTCATTTATAAATATTAAATGAAAATAAAAATTACAATTCTATGTACTTCGTATTTAAATTTAAAGTATGATCAATTACAATTTGTATTAACACAATAAATTTGAAGAATCCGTATTGTTATTTTCAGTAAATTGATAATATCACTAAGTCTCTTTATTTTTTAAAATCCATACAATTTTTACTCAATTTGTATATGAAGTTTTCAAATTATAAAAATTTGCAATAGATCATACTTTGATCTAAGTAAGAAAGACATAGAATTATAATGTAAATTTCATGTAATATTGATAAATAAATGTGAAATTAAATGAATTTATAAAAAGCGTTCAGAATTAATGCCACTAGTGTACGTAGATGCATTTGATGGATGACTAAATAGTTAAACCATTAAAAGTTGAGTGTAAAGTGTATGCACATAACCTTTCACTCTTGCAGAATCTGTCTTGAAAATTAGGTTGGACAAATCTTGAAACAGAAATTAACAAATATTGACTAATGAAAGCCATCGTTTGTTTTCACCTTTCATACAGAACCTTTGTACACATCCCCTTATACTTACGGATTCTGTAGGTAAGCACTTAACCTTCCATATAGGGCCTTTGTACACATCCCCTTATGGATTCTGTAGGCAAACACTTAACCTTCCTTACAGGGCCTTTGTACACTTCCCCTTATACTTATGGATTCTGTAGATAAACAGCATTTTAAATTCCTCAGCAGGAAAATCACCTATCAGGTTAAAGACCTCTCTTATAAATAGGATAGAAAACGAATTTACCGCGTGAAATTTGTAGGACCCGACGTTTCGGTGACGTTGCAGCCGCCGTTGTCTAGGGTAGACTGAAGAGCTGTCAGTCCGTTGTTTTGCGAGAGAAGGACGGCTCCTTACCATTTTTGGATGTCAAAGTGACGAGGAGAAGTGACAATACTCTCGGACATACGGTATATCGGAAGCCCACACATACGGACAGATATTTGCATGCAAGCTCATACCATCATCCCTACCATCTACGTTCAGTGCAAACGTCGCTCGTGAATCGAGCACGCGATCTATGCGACACTGAGCATTTTCCGAAGGAGATGGAACATGTCAATGATGTCCTTAGGAAAAATGGATACGGAAAATATCACGAGACACGCACACGATCTAATACGGACGAAACTCAAAAACCGAGCAGATCAAGAGCATTCTTACCATACGTCAAGGGCGTGACTGATCGAATAAGTAAGATGCTAAACAGATTCGATTTAAAAACGATCTTCAAACCGACCCAAAATATAGCTCGATTTTTGAGGCCTGTAAAGGATGTAATACCACTGCAAACCCCGGGTGTGTATAAAGTCGAATGCACCTTCGGTCTAGCCTACGTTGGACAAACGAAACGGCCCATAGCCACGCGACTGACAGAACACATCAAAGCTGTTAAAAACGTTCAGCGAGAAAAATCGGCGATCTGCGAACATATATTGGATAGCGGAAGTAACCACTGGATGCAGTTTCAAAATCCCATTGTTCTATCCAAGGAACAATTCTACTTTCCTCGCATGATCCGGGAAGCCATTGAAATAAGAAGAACTCCGAACTTCAATAGAGATGACGGCTACAAACTCTTCTACGTGGAACCCTCTTCTTAAAATGTTCCCGCCGCCGAACGCAAAGACGTAAAACAGGATACAGTGAGTGTTGTGTGCAAGACGGATTTTAAAAATTCCCGCGCTCCGAGCCCGGCCCCCCACCACCGTTATAACCTACGCAGTGGCGGCAGCGGTTTGCGGCCTATCCGCAAAACAACGGACTGACAGCTCTTCAGTCTACCCTAGACAACGGCGGCTGCAACGTCACCGAAACGTCGGGTCCTACAAATTTCACGCGGTAAATTCGTTTTCTATCCTATTTATAATGTCAAACAACCGCGATAGTCTTCGATTTTATATAAAGACCTCTCTGCCGATCATGTAATACAGCATCAAAGTAGTTGTTTGGCAAAATAGATACCTCGCTGATTTCTGGCCCTCGAATGGCTTGGATCTATGACAATCTACCTAATTTCTCATGGCCCTTTCTCAGTTATTATTTTACCAAACATTTATGATAGTGAATGGGTGATAAGGTGAACGCTCAAATGTGGCAGGACAGCTGTCCTAAACCTACCATAACCAGTCTTTAGTCCGGAGTCCATCTCTCACACCCCAGAAGTATAATAATAATATTATGAAGGGCTCGATTCCAGTTGGTGAATTCCGTGGCAGCTCTATTTGTAGCTCTTGTCTGTATACACAAATGATTAATTTTATTTTAAAGGCAGAGGAACTTCAACGTACGACGGAATGGCGATCGCAGGTGCGGTAGTCGATAAAATCGCCAGCAGAGGATGCAGAACCGTTTTCTCTACTCATTATCACAACCTGGTGGAGGATTTCAAAAACGATTCGAGAGTCAGGCTCGCTCACATGGTATGCTATTCCAAACTTAGTTAATTTACATGACAATGTTTCAAAGTAAATCATATTTTATTTGTCATATTTGCAGGCTTGCATGGTGGAAACGGAGGAATCTCCCGAGGAGGAAGTAGCGGAGGAAACGGTTACCTTTTTGTACAAAGTTGCTGACGGTGCGTGTCCTAAGTCTTACGGCTTCAACGTGGCCCGTTTGGCCGGTTTGCCCAGCCTAATCATCAAGCGCGGCCTCCGCGTCGCCAAACTCATCGAGAAAGACGCCGACAACATCAGAAGCTTCCGCGACATTGTAAACGGTGCGGCTGGAATCCGGGAAATGGTGGCGCGACTTAAAGTTTAAGTTTTAGAATAATAAAAGCGTTTTTACCTTGATAGAATCTTTTATTTCATAATTTTGCCTACCTCTTATCGTCAAACGTACGAAATATACTGCAAAATCTATAAAATACTGGCAAAAAATACAAAGTTATATTAATTTTTAATGACTCCGACGTTCTGTAGTCGAACCTTATTTTGTAAAATTTGAAAGGCAACGGGTTTTACATATTTTATTGCGAGAATGACTAGCACACGAATATAATAATTATTGTACACTATTTAAACGGTTTTAAATTAAAAATTGTAGGTAATATTGCTATTCTTTCTCTAAAACTCTTGACGTGCGGAAAATTATAAAAAAATATATGGAATGTTACGCTTGTACTTTTTAGTCTCATCCTTATTTTGTTTGTAATTATCATCTAGCGAGAATTGACCTAACAAATTAAGGAAGATTGTCTATTCTATAATTGAATTTTAACACATTAGAATGTAAGATTTAGTCGAAAAGTATTGGAAATGCTAATAACGGACCAGAGATATGTTGGTGTTTCGATTGATATTTTGAAGCTGCGTGAGTGATAAAGAAATAAAATGTTTCCTCATTCTAGCAATAGTAGATCTTAAGAAAGACTAACGAATAAAGGCATTCAAAAATTCAAAGTTAAAAATATCTAGAGCTCTGCCACTATGTTTTAATTCTAGAAAACAGTAGAGAAGAGACATTTTGCCTAAAATGGGAATAAATCATGGGACCCAATCGACGTAGGGAATAAAGATTATTGATTTACCGATTAACATTATTTAAAAAAATAATCAATTACAATTCCGATTATTGTGACAGTTTTGGTATGGCAAAAAAGGATTGTTGCACAGTAGATAATTTCCGTGACGTACTGCTCATACCTACTTAAGGAATATAATTATAAGTATATACATATTATTATAACTTTATTACTGCACATTTTTGAAACGAAACTTGTAATTATTAAAATTTTATTAGGTATATGAGATTTTTTTATAAGGTACGTAAGAGTTTTATGTTTTATAAGGTTTGTAAGAGAACATATCTTTGTGCAATTTCTTGAGATTCGGCTAATGGCTATTATTGCCCCAATATTGTGCGCCATGGATTAGAGCTTTGCGGTAAATGACTGCACTTGAGCAACGGTCTCCAGACGCCATCGCCTATAGCAGTCCAGAGGAAACAGAAGTTCCTATTATATCACCATGTTTATGATTGTTTTTTTATAAGATTCATTCGTGTTTTATTAGCCTGTTTCTGTTTTTCCACCGGTAATCGCTAAATAATCAGGGGAACAATCAACAAGTTCGATTAATCGGGAAAACACCAAAAAATCATTGATTAATTGACAATATCTTAATCGGTTCCATCCCTACATGACATACATAGGATTCTTTATAAAAGAGATTGTGCAGTCTTTTTGTATACCAATCAGAGTAATTTATTTTCTCTATTTGCAAAGCTTTCATCCTTACTACAGTAGTATCCCTGGTTACTTGGGTTTTTCTCTAAAAAAATTGATGTGATAACATTGGGCTTTTATAATCAAGATCCCCCATACTTCATTCATGTCTGGATACACCAACATATCTCAAGCATGTTCTACTTTAGACAGAACCTTAATCGTCTTCGATGGGAAGAAGCGCAGACTGGCCGTTGTGATCGGTTCCATGATCGGATGACCATAATTCCGTGCTCAGTAGGGATTCTGTATCCTCTTCAATCATTCGGCTGGGGTATCGGGTTCCATCACCCAAACTGGCAAAATTAAAGAAGTATAAAAGAACGTATTTTTGAGAAACTTATTTTCTGAAGACATTTCTGTTTAACTGACGATCTAAAAGCAATGGTTCCCAACCTTTTTCGAGCCGCAATCCCTTTTATAATAGCCGCAACCTGTTGCGAGGCCCCCCCTCTCACCTTCCATTTAATATAGGGAAATAAAACAACGAAATGGATTATCCATATCAACGAAATTAATGCGATGACTGCTTGCATCTGGGCAACTAATTTAGAAATTCGTTATGTGCTCAACATTAACCTTGTTTGTTTTTTGTTTAACAAGGATGTGAATCAACTTTAGCAGATATATGGAGGCAAATTATAGTAAATTACAGAGGTCAGGCTTAGTGATATTTGGATTATGACTGCTACGAAAACCAAAACTGACAAAGCATCATTCCATTGAATATAACACTAGGGAAACATTCACCTAATCCTCTATATTTTGTCAATATTGTCATTTATGTTGAGGGAGATGGTTCTGTACGTGTTATCGTTATAATTTATAGCTTCTTCTTCAGTGAGCTCTGCAAAATACCACAGAAATTATTTTTTTAAGGGATTAAAGACGCAACGCTCGTCAAGGACACCTTCAGGCCCCTATACCGCGAAGCAAATTTTAAAAAATGACAATAATTTCTATATTTACTATTCAACGCCATTTTTGCAGCTTAAAAATGCCTGGAGATTGTCTCGAAATTAAATGTATATTATAGTTGTTTTCTTTCTTTAAAGGTTTCGGTTAGAAAAGTAAATTTTTCATGCAAACTTCACAAAGTGGTGTACTTCCTTCAAATACAAGATTGACAATCTACCATTAAATTCATGTCTACGTATTTATTTACATAATCGTGTTGAAGAAGGTGCAGATTTAATATAATTCACCATTTTGGTTAAATAATTAACCTTGCAGAGGTACCGGACACAACGTAATAACAAAACAATCAAGTGTTTTATGATGCAAAAGTATTTTTTTTATTAAAAAAAACGGATATTTTATCCAAGTCTGTAGATTCCATGGCAAGTAATCTACAGACTTGTAGATTCCAAGCTGTAGACCCACTGGTTTGGGAACCGATGCTCTAGAGGAAGTGAACGAATGTCTCTATCTACTACTACCTACTATGGCACTAATAAATGTCACAAAACTCATAATCTAATCTTCACCCTCCTATCTCAAGGAGAATTTCCACCCTTTGGGAGGCCACGGTCTTCCACTTCGATCAAGCCGGGATAACACACTCGCCATTCCGATACATTATTCTTCTGTCACGCACTCTTTTACAGTCCATTCTGCTCGTTTATGGAATCAGCTCCCTCACTCTATCAGGCATGCACCTTCGCTGCATACTTACAAAAAGTTGTTAAAGAAACATTTATTTTTACACAGCCACTAACCAAATACCTCACCTTGTCCTCTCCTTTATCCTTCCCTGGGCAACCTTAGCATAAGTTACTGACATATATCTGTATAAGGTTATTTTAAATTTAACTTTACTACTTATTTGTGTATTGTACGGTGAAAATTAGGAATTATTTTATCAAATGGTTGACCGTAAGATATCGCTATAGCGATAAGTCCGCCATTTGTGCATAAATTGTCTTTTTTATAAAACCAGCGTAATATTCATTAAGTTATGTTTTAATAGCACAATAAAGTTATTCTATTCTATTCTAAATTTTGTTGATAGGGAAAGGAGGCTTCTGAAATGGCGCTTGAGAACTGAAACACAGAATGCCAGGAAGTAACCAATACGATCGAGCAATGATCTAAATAGAATTGTTGGTCCTAAGTGTACGGAGGTTTGTCACTTCGAGGTAGCATATTTCATAATCAGCTTACGCATCTACAGCATAAGCGCAAGCGCATATCTACCTACGCTAACCGAACGCAAGCGGTCTCTACTCTCAAAAACCAATGAAACGAAAATACATATCTCGTATATTGCGTGTATTTAATATAAAAAAAGAATACGGTTAAGCGTACAAAAATATTTTGTAAAATTTAAACAATGGTATAAAGACGTTGCTTATTGTTCGATGAAATATAACGATTTTTGGTCGATTACGATTTTTTAACTAAATAGATACCGTTACCAAATTAGTATAATTAAAATTAACACAACAAAAATAAGAGGTAATACTCGTATACCTTTTTTTTCCACGAATAGCACAGGTCCCTAAATACATGTAATCAATAACAATATTATAATTTCTCAAAAGGTCACTTATTTATTTTAGTCTTTATATAAGAATTATTCTAGCATCTCTAAATATTTTCTTAATCGGCAATGAAACTATTACGCTATGTGAAAACTGTCGGTATATAAGTTTTTACTGTATCATAATGGCAAGTGAGTAGATTAAGAATCAGTTGTGCAATTGACAGTAAAGTTTGACAAATTGTGCAGTTTTTTGGTCAAATATTTGACATTTTACTACCAATAAAAAGACTGATTGCATAGTTTTCCGTTTCGAATTTGAGAGCGTAAATCAGTCTCATTTTTAACAAAAAATAAAATGCATAAGTACGTATACAACAGAGATATAGCTATACAATATGAGCGACAGGATTTCTAGACGGCGGGTACAGGCTGGTCGTTTCGGTCACTACGTCGGGGTTGCTGCGTTTAAAAATAAAAAAATCATAATATCAAAATACGGTAAAAATCAGGTGTGCGTTTGTATCGAATAGAAAAAAAAGCTGCATGCCAAGCGTTTTTCGGCGGTAACCCCAAAGTTTTTATAGTGCTGACCTTGACTTGGTGGTGCCCATCGATTCGTAACTTCGCAGATCAGAGTTCTGCTGTGCGTAGCGCGCCGTCTGCGTCCTTTGATCGGCGCTGGTCGGAAAAGCGATGCCGTCGTTCAGGCTACAATGGAAAATACTCCAACTCACTAACGGTAGCGAACCATCTTCTCCCTCTTCCCAATTTTCTAATCTTGTGGAGGTCGACTAGGATCAATGGACTACAAAACATGTTATGCCGCATCCATACTCTCAAATGAGTTTATATGCAATTTTATGAGTATCTATTATTCAAACGCTAAACAATAAAAAACGGCTTCAAATGTGGTGGACGACCGTCATCCATCGGAATAGGACAAAGTAAAATTGAAAGCATTACTCGGATAGATTTAATGGACAAAAAATAGTTGTGAACCTTTTGGTGAAATTTTAAAAAAAATTGTAGGGACACTTGACTTGACAAACTTGACTTTTTGCTGTCAAAGTGGAACCATTGATTTCCAATACCAGCTAAAACTGTATCTAGCAACTGGTGACAGTTACAAGACAGCCTTCATTTTCTGAGGCATTCCCGTAGCCCTTACTCTCTCGACATTCGTGTGATCTCAGCGAGAATGTGGATGCGGCATTAGATGATTACTAGGCAGCGAAATTTGGAAATTTTGATAATGAAGTGAGTGATGTAACCACGATACCAAGACCATAAAATGGTATTATAGCAACCCCACCCAATTGCGACAAAAAATTGACAGGATAGAAGAAGAATATTAGAATACTTCCAGGGTTCCACAACATACCATGCAATTATTGTAAATAACATTCAAAGCAGGATAACTGATATATGGATATAAAAATACTCTTTTTTTGCTCATATATGCACATAAGGGATGTTTACAAAGTTGAAGAAATTCTGCTGCAGTTCACATCTTTATTATTTAACCTGAGTACTATCTGTGCAAACAGTCATTTAATGTACGTTTTTAACCTTTCAACCAATTCCTAGCTAAAGAAGAAAGCTGTAAAAGCATCAATGTGATATGCTAAAAAAAGGATATTTTTTGTCAAATTTAAAGAGGTTAGTTTACTTTTAGATTAAAGAATTCTTATAACGAAACAAACACAAAATAAAACATGCTAAATCCACTGTCCTCTTTTATATCAGTATTAAGTTCATTCGAAAAGCAAATCGTTTCAGATACTCCATTGTTTACATAAGATAGCTAATTGAAAAAGCAACAATCATTTCCTACATCCATGTTCATGACACATTTTATCCGTGATAAGATAAGTATAATTACTGTGACACATATCTAAAATCGAACAATAAGCAAAGAATTTTCACCATCATTTTTTAATGTTTGAAATTTTGAAAAAAATCCACGCACTATCCCCAGTATTATGAAAAAAAGGCCACGTACCTTGTGAAGACCGGAAAGGGCCAGCTGTGCGGATCCTCGCCGAAGACTTCTTTGAAATTGGGGTATTTTCCTAAGTAAAAACCGTGCTTATCCGGACCGGATCGGAATATCGCCGGTCTGAAAGCCTCTGTTTCAAAAATATACGAGCAATTAGCAACAGGATGTAATTCGCGATACACAACCCCAAAATATATATTTACCTAAAGTAGTCCTGTTGAGTGTCACCAAATAGCAATGATAACAGAACAGAGACAGTAAACTTATCGCAAACATGAGTGCGACAAAAAATAGGAATAAAACATGGATACGCCCATAACTGCCACTGTCACCCTAAAATAAAAACATAACAGGTTGAAAATATCACTGAAACGATGACATTCTGGTGCCCTGCCAATTGGCACAGAAAAATTAATTAGTAAAAGCTACACTAGCTAGGGCTAATTAATCCAAGGTTGTACACAATTCTCTCCAGTTGTATCTGGATATTCGTAACAAGAGCGTAACGGTATAAAGAATAAAATAGCGATACTTACATAAGACTTCCAAAATAGTAAGAAATATTCTATAGTAGTTAAAGTTATAAACAAACAGTAGATCAATCCGTAAGCGAGAAAGAGTATGAAGTATTTGTAGTTGGTGTAACCGACGCAATTGTTGACCCACGGACAATGGTGGTCCATTTTTAGGACGCAAGCGCCGCAAACGCTACAATGGTGCGATCTGTCCGGTTTTATTTGTTGACAGATATCGCAGTATCTTATGGCGCCGGACAAGGTTCTAAAACAAAAATGTGAACTGTGAAATTTCAGAAATATTTTTTAAAGACTCTCCTCCTCTTTTTTCTCGGCCTGCGACGTTGGATTTGGGCCTCCCCAACCTACATTTTGATCGCATTTCAATCAATCTCTTGTTGCAGCTGTTATGTGCGACAGAAAGAGACAATCAGATTCCATACATTGCTAAGCATACAGGGTCCATTCTGAAAGTATTTGAACTTTAATGCCTTTGTCTTTGTCATTGTCTTTTCCGACGCGAAGGGGTCGTGCACAAAGAGTTGGTACCTGCTAAGACCACTGTGAATGCAGCTTAATACAAAACAGTGATTGAGCATCTCCGGCATAGGGTTCAGTGCGTCCGCTATGGACCCTCTGGTCCGACCACAACGCTCACACAGCGCTGTTGATACGTAAATTTCTGGCCACGGTATGCGTGGCAACGCTGCCTTATCCCCCTTACAGCCTGGACTTGGCACTGGCCGAGTTCTTCTTGTTTCCCAAGCTAAAAGGGGTACGCAAGGGGAAGCGTTTTGCGTCAATTCAGCCGCCACGACCGCAGCATTAAAGAGGGTGTCAGTCAAGGACTTCCATGAATGCGACGAAAAGTGGAAAAGTTGCTATACTCACTGTATTGAGTATAGCAATGTAGGCTCAAGGTGCCTACATTGAAGAATATTGACAGTAGTTGTAATTGTCACCAACAAATTGTTTGAAAATAAATAAGTTCGGATACTTTCAGCATGGATCTACTACCCTGTAGCTAGATTACTTTGTCATTAGGGTAGCGTCCTTTTTGAAATATATAACAAATACCTGTTAAGCAGAGGTAAATCCTTTGCGTAGCTCTCCAACATCCGTCTCTGCATTTCTTCATTCTCTGCTGCCAATAGTCGCTCCATTACGTTATTTGGTATTTTAAACTAGAAAAATTAAACAGTATTAAATTACAACTAGGCCAAAACAATGTTTTCAATAGGAAAAAAAAACTGCAATCTATTTCTTTTTTAAAATTGAGTAAACTGATGAATAGCTCCATAATCGTTGTTACGTTAAAAAACACATTATTATTCGTATCAAAGTTGTTAAAAGGGAATTCAAAATTTAACTGAAATATAGAAGTTTTGGCGAGAGCCGTTCGCTTTTTAGTCCAAAAGAAATATTTATAAAAAATCGTATGTTAAAAAAAAACGTACAATTATGCCAAATATAATAAAATAAGTTGCCCTGTGGGATATATAATAGGATTAGATCAACAATAGAAAAAACTATACGCCCAAGCCGAAATGGATTTATAAATCTTGACAGTATATTCACAATAGCGTACTTCCACTAAAAGACAAAAATCGCTTATATTTTTTAAAAATCTTATTTCTACGGAACTACTTCAAGTATGGTCTATATTATCGGCATAGCAGGATATCCTGGTGGAGTCAATTTACTAACAACCGACAATTCAAAATACGCACCTCATTCGGAACTATTCCCAGCGGCGCAAACACCGTTTTCCAATAACACCATACAAACAAAACAAACAAAGCATGGTAAATAATAAGATACGCTATCTTCTGGACTTGATTTGTTATAATATCTGAAAGCAAAGAGAAGAATTAGCGTTGCTGGCGCGCGTCGAGGCGGATAATTGTCAAAAACACCACTCACTAAGGCATAATTCTATCACGTAAGCGTAATACGACCATATCACGACGGAGACGATGAACAAAACGGGGAACCACTTAGCGCCTTTGATGCAGCACGAGACACAGGCGTTGGGGCTTTTGTTTTTGCCCGCTGGTCCCGACGGCCTCATTTTTCGATACAATCATGAGGCGCGGCTGGCTACAAACACACTCAACCCTGACGAAAAAAGACGTGAACAAAAATCCTTCGCCCGACGGAAGATGTCAATAACGGTATTGCTATTACAAAAAAAAAAATGACAGTCGATCATGATCGTACTAATCGTACAAAAGGGTCCCATCAAACTTGCAGAAGGCAGATTTGCAGACGGCAATCTTGCAGACGGCATTCTTGCAGGCGGCAGTTTTGCAAAAGGCAATCTTGCAGAAGGCAGTTTTGCAAATGTCAAACTGACGTTTCGAGGGTCGGCATTTTTGCAGACGGCATTTTTGCAGAAAATGAAGTTAGAAGCAAAACATCGTATTTAAAATTTAGTGTTACCAGAGTAGAAATCGACAAAAGCCGCGATTCCATATGTCAGGGTAAGGAAACCAGTCCACTTCTTTGAGTGTCCTCTCCATCGCGGATCTCAACAATCAACTTTCGATTTTAGGGAAAGAAAAACCTAACCTAACCTAACCTAACAGAAAAACTTAAAACTTTTTTTTAATGTTTAGTTTGATGTACTGAATCATCCACTACAAGGATGCCGGTAATTAATGTCACTTCGATTTTAGGGAAAGAAAAACCTAACCTAACCTAACCTAACAGAAAAACTTAAAACATTTTTTTGTTTAGTTTGATGTACTGAATCATCCACTACAAGGATGCCGGTAATTAAATGTGGAGAGGTAAAAATATTCACCACTTTAATTTACCCTGACATGATAATTTGCTACTTCTTTTTCTAAATTTAAAATTAATAACATTTGACCGCTTTACTGCTTTATTTTTGGTTTGTAAAATAATATAAAATTATATTATTCATGTAATCATGTCCTAATGCGCCATTCTCAAACGTTGCTAACTTCGGGTTTGTATGCAAGTTTGCTTTCTGCAAGAATGCCGTCTGCAAAAATGCCGCCTGCAAGGTTGCCGCCTGCAAGGTTGCCGCCTGCAAGGTTGCCTCCTGCAAATCTGCCCTCAACAGATTTGGAACTGTCAAAAGTGACATTTGTGCAAGACTGCCGCATGCAAAACTGGCGCCCCCCGTACAAAATTGGGGGGGCGCCAGTTTTGCATGCGGCAGTCTTGCACAAATGTCACTTTTGACAGTTCCAAATCTGTTGAGGGCAGATTTGCAGGAGGCAACCTTGCAGGCGGCAACCTTGCAGGCGGCAACCTTGCAGGCGGCATTTTTGCAGACGGCATTCTTGCAGAAAGCAAACTTGCATACAAACCCGAAGTTAGCAACGTTTGAGAATGGCGCATTAGGACATGATTACATGAATAAAATAATTTTATATTATTTTACAAACCAAAAATAAAGCAGTAAAGCGGTCATATGTTATTAATTTTAAATTTAGAAAAAGAAGTAGCAAATTATCATGTCAGGGTAAATTAAAGTGGTGAATATTTTTACCTCTCCACATTTAATTACCGGCATCCTTGTAGTGGATGATTCAGTACATCAAACTAAACAAAAAAATGTTTTAAGTTTTTCTGTTAGGTTAGGTTAGGTTAGGTTTTTCTTTCCCTAAAATCGAAGTGACATTAATTACCGGCATCCTTGTAGTGGATGATTCTGTACATCAAACTAAACATTAAAAAAAAGTTTTAAGTTTTTCTGTTAGGTTAGGTTAGGTTAGGTTTTTCTTTCCCTAAAATCGAAAGTTGATTGTTGAGATCCGCGATGGAGAGGACACTCAAAGAAGTGGACTGGTTTCCTTACCCTGACATATGAAATCGCGGCTTTTGTCGATTTCTACTCTGGTAACACTAAATTTTAAATACGATGTTTTGCTTCTAACTTCATCTTCTGCAAAAATGCCGTCTGCAAAAATGCCGACCCTCGAAACGTCAGTTTGACATTTGCAAAACTGCCTTCTGCAAGATTGCCTTCTGCAAAACTGCCGCCTGCAAGAATGCCGTCTGCAAGATTGCCGTCTGCAAATCTGCCTTCTGCAAGTTTGATGGGACCCCAAAATTGTCGGTGTAGAGTTGGTCGTGATTGTATAACGCCTGCTCCACACGTTGGCGAATGTTGGCAATATTGCTAAGGTGGAAGCGAGTCAGCACCACTTTGATGTCGGAAAATGTATGGGAAAGAGTGAGAGGGACATAGGCGATGCGGCCAACGCTGGGCAATGTGTGGAGCCGGCATAATAAAAGCCACGACCGTGCACGAAGAACACCAGCGCCCTCACGCGTACATTGCTAAACAATCTGAGTGACAGTTCTCGCGTAGCCAGTGGTTTTGTATGGAGAATTGGTTTGTTTTGTTTATCGTTACTAAAATATGAGCGGCTCTAGCAAGGAGGACACCATTCCAAAACGTCACGGGGGCACTATATGTTGTGTTGTTGGGTGTAGTAACACCTATTACAACACGAAAAATGTAAAATTTTACAGTTTTCCTAAGCTTGCACATAACCTGCAAAGGCGAGAAAAGTGGATTTCTTGGATCAATCGCACTGGGTATGTATACGAAATACCTTAATTCCGTGACATTATTAAATTGAGCTTCGGATTAAACACTGTTCATGATTTACAGGCCAAACAATACGCCGTGGCAGCCGAATAAAAATTCGAGGATTTGCAGCGCGCATTTTATCGGAATAAGAGAAGTCGGATCATCTCTTGAGCCCTTCGTATAATCCTTCGCTATTCCCCGCAGTGTACCGAAAGCGACAGGTCGACTCACAATCTTCGCATCCCCGCTTCAACCGGGCAAAGAAAAGGCAGTTGAATGACATACCATTTACCTGTCGACCACAAAACGAACGCTGTATTCAAAGGGTGAACATATAATAGAAAGTTGTATTCAAAGGGTGAAAATATATAAGATACTTGACAAATTCACCATTGCGATGCTACATTTGCTGATGATATTGTTTTTATGTGTGCTGTTTTAGCAAATCTCGAAAAGCCCATTATTAAAATATAAAATACATTTTTTTTTCAACCGATATAGTTTTTAGTCAATATAATCCACTCAATATATTCAGAAAACTTCTGGCGATCCTGTTTTTAAAGAACTATCCTATTTGTTAGGATACTTCTCTGTTTACACAAGACCATATCGGAGATTTGTGGATCAGTAAAATAACAGTATATGTATGATATGTATGATAAATGTGTTCAAAAAACTAAATAAAATAAAGCATACTTCCAGTTCAGTTTAGTTTTTATTCAGTGTATTTACAGGCAATAATTGAAGGTTTCCCCACTGTTGCGAAAAGCTTGTTTTGCTGCAATTCCTTTCGTGGTTGATATCAAATACTACTGCATATATGCTTGCAGCACTGGGCTGCTCCGGTAGGACAGTCACATGAAGCATTTTTAATTTTACGATCTGCCGTCAACTGAAAAAAAGTCATAAATTATTACATGGTAGAAAAGAATGCAAAACGCAAGTTATTTGTGTAGTTTGTTCGCAAAGTCTGCATTGAAGGTGTTTTAACGTGTCCATTAAAAAAAACACTAAACTAACCACAAAAAATCCAATCTACTATGATTTAAATAACGAATATAACGTTGTACAACTCACTTCTATGGTGATCTGATATGGTCGGCAAGACACAGACGTTTGTCTTATTACTCTGCCAGTGATATTTCCCCAATCGCGAAGTTCTTGCACATTGAAAACGTGGTCACTTTCGAAGAGGAGTTGGCCTTTCTCTTTAGTCGGAGGCCTGAAACTATCGCTAACATCGATGGTCTGGAATCCGGTCGAAATAATAATGTCATCATGAGACGCAGACATCGCCATTTTACATTTAAAACACACGAAATTCAAAGAGCAAATTAACACCGAATCGTATGAATCAAAGGCATTTTGACACTAGCGGTCAATCGAAAATTTAAAATTTTTGCCACTGCGAGCGCTGAAGTCGAAATATTTTATCACGTGACTTCGTGCACGGTCCCTATAGCAGCGCAGCCAACTTAGCAAGTTTCATGCTATCTAGCGCTTTTTGAGGAACTTAGGCGCGGGAAAAGATGTTTTAACGCCCAGCGCGAATTTAGTGTTATAATGATTTTGATGTCAATCTATTTGATACGAGATAAAATAAAAACATGCATGTATCTTATGTAGAACCTATATGTAGAACCTATATATATATATATATATATATATATATATATATATATATATATAATATTCCAGTTAGCAGGCACATATCCAGAATCCAGTTTCGGGGGGGGGGGGGGCATTCATTAAAACAACGCGCGCGGCGGATATCCGGAGGTTAAATCCCAACTTCCCCTCCCCCCCCCCCCCTCACTGGATACCTACATAAGTCGCTAGTTCTCTCTGATTCTCAACTTTTTCTCGACTTTATTTTTCACTCGAAACTTTTCTTTTTTTGAGGACTACTATTTTGTACAGAACCCAAAAAATATCTACATGAGTATATATAAGTAGTATATAAAATCGCCCTCTTAATCGCTTATAAAAAAAAACATTAACAGAGGGCAGCCTCCTGTAAATTATATGTTCCTCCACCTAATATTATATTTCTTCTAATATTGCGGCCAAAGTTGACAAAAATTTTAATAATATGTGCAATTAATCAATTAATAAATAATCAATATTTTTTTATATTTCACAAACTGCAATTCATGTGTCTTGTGTCCCCTCGGTCATGTTTTTGTAAACTAGGTAAACTCACTAGGCAAATTCGATGTCTCCTCGAGCCAAATCGTGATGCGAGGAGTGAAGCGATAAATGTCCTATCTTTGTAATTGTCTAGCTATAGATACAGCAAAATAGATTGGTTTGGTCAACCTATATACACTGCAAAAAAACATTTTATCATATCTTTCATCGATACTTATATCATAAAATTTAAAGCAACACGTCTTCCAATGGATATCTTTACTGTCCCTTTCTCTCCCGCTAGCTACAGGGTGCAGCAGGCGACTGACCCATGGAGGTATGAAGTGAGCACCGTGCGAGGGAGCATTCATAGGAAACTCGGGTTGCAGGATTTAATACTATAATAGATCTTGGTCTCTCCAGGAAAATAATCAACTACTTTCTAGAAAATTTATTTAAAACCGCGATTTCTGCATCTCAAATTCTATGGCTTCGAAGGGGGAGTGAATGGGTGGTAAGGTAAACGCTCACATGTGGCAAGACAGCTGTCCTAAACCTACCACAGCCGGTCGTTAGTCCGGAATCCACCGATCACCTCCCAGAAGTGTAATAATTATATATGATGGGCCCGATTTCGGTCGGTGAATTCCATGGCAGCTCCGTTTGTATTTTATTTATCAATCGACATTGTTACTAGATTTGCAATTTTACCCACCAATGTGGATGTTATTTATATTTTGATGAGTCTTTGATATTTTATATTTCGAGAAACTTATGATTTTGGGGGTTTTTAGGGGATTTCTAAGAAATGGCCATTTTTCAGATATTTATTTATTTACTTAATACTATTGTGACTGAAAATTGTGCCAGTCACCTGGCAGCACTGCAACGGTCAACAGCCTGAGCTTCGTGCAGATGCTCAACCATCATCGGAAGCTCTCGTTGCCAAATTTAAAAATAATCCCCCTCCAATCAACTTCGATATCAACATTTTACAGCGGTAATTTCAGAGACCTGTGCTTACTCATGGATGAAACCTTATCTTGGAATCCTCAAGCGAGAGGTCAGTCTTAAAGCCTTCGCAAGTCTCGATTCTTTTAAACGAGTGCAGAATTTCCTACCTCTTTGTATTTAATGCCAAATGGCACAAACTTTTATTTTACCAATAATTTACTATGCTGATGTTTGTTATATTTTGATTTAGTAAATATGTTTTTTGTACTGTCTGTTTCCCGAATAAAATAAAATAAAAATAAATGTGGCTTACCTAGATGCAAATGAGGAGCTACTCAATAAACTGGAAAGTATTCAGAATGTGTGTATTTAATTTGTTTATTCTCTGAAGAAGTATGATCACATATCGACCTTTCGTAGGCAAATGGAGTGGCTTCCCATTAGATGATGTTGGAATTTTCACATACTCACACTACTCTTTGATTTGGTACTTCATTCAAACATGCTTTAATATTTGTATAATCTCTTCTCTCCACTTTTATCCCATGGCCTTCCATTACACTCTCAGGAGAATCTATTACTGGCTATATACCACAGCATTTATCAACTTTCATGTCCAAATCATTTACAGTGCAAGCGACCCTAATATATAGAACTTTGTGCCTTTGCCACTTGAAAACATGATCTGGGCGCCAATTCTTAAAATATTTAACATGCTAAATTTGTCTATGGCCCGTGTAAATAAAATGGACCATAGACAAATTTGGCATGCTAATTTTTTCAAGAATTACCCCCAGGTTTAAAATCTCTATTACGATACATTTATTTAATGTAAACCCCCCCCCCCCCCCTCTACCCATCTCCTAGCTTATCCTTATACAGAATGAGTTTTTAATTAGTGACACCTTGAAGTGGGTGAATCAGTTCGAGTAAACAAGCAACTTTTATTTAAAATTTTGGAAAAAACATTTTTTTTGTTTTAAAATTTTAATGTTTTGCAAAATAGTATTAAAAGAGTTGCGCGTTGCGCCATCTAGCGGTAGGTAAAATATCGCTAATATTGCTTATTCGCGACATTTTACCTATTGCTAGATGGCGCAGCGCGCTCGAAGCTTCTCAAAAGTAATGTCAGGTTTTTCAAATTTCAAAAAAAAAAAAACATTTTTTTCTTGTCTTTCAAAAAAAAATATCAAAAGTTGCCTATTGGCTCGTACTGATTTACCCACTTCAAGCATGTCACTAATTAAAAACTTATACTGGGCTCGATTGGGTTTCTTCGTGAACTAAAATCGGAAATTAGTCCGTGTGAACGAGACAGGGCAATACGCTAGAGCGGTGTGTGAGATGACGGGTTGTCACTTTTTTGCATTAAAACTGCCCGCCAAGGTCAAATCTTTGGCAGGTAGTATTTATCGACAATCGTTCGTTTCATATTCCGCTCTAACGTATTGCTCTGTCTCGTTCGCTTGGACTAATTTTAGTTTTAGTTCACAAAGAAACGCAATCGGGCCCACCATTCCTCCCCTCGATATTAGATTGACATATTATATGCTATTAATTTCTGTCTTATTTTCACTATTATGTTTATTATTAAATTGTGCTTATTTATTATGACCACTACTTTACAGAAAAATAAAATTGCTGTACAGATGAGTTTTAATTAACCGAATCCTTCAAGGGGGTGGAGCAGTATGAGCAAGTAAGCAACTTTTTTTTTTTTTGGGGAGAAACAAGCAAACAAATTCGAAGTACTTGACTGTTAAATAAAAGTTTGACAAGGGTTTGAGCGCTCTGCGCAATCTAGCCGTAGGTAAAATATAGCTAATAAACAATATTAGCGATATTTTACCTATCGCTAGATGGCGCGGCGCATCTTGCTCAACGTTTTTCATACTAATTTTTAAGTAAAAAAAAACCAAAACTTCCAAAAAAATATTTTTTTTTGTGTTTTTTTCACAATTTTTATTCAAAAGTTGCTTATTTGGTCGTACTGATTCACCATCTTTAAGCACGCCGGTTAATTAAAACTCATTCTGTATATTCATTTACCTACATAAACATAACAAAGTCACAATAACCCTGGCGATATGGTCTTAAGATATTGCCACTTGGCAAGTTGTACCATATTTAGGCCTTCTTTAACTTTTTTTGAAAAACAATATTGCAACACAATTAATACACTAAACTTATTTACTGACAAATGCACATACGAGACAAGTTTTTTTTTGCAGCAGGTATTTTGTAAATTTAAAACCCGATTTAAACTATATGGTAGTTACATTTTCAAAATAGCAACACCGGCCGTTGTGGCTCCAAATTTAAAAACTGACTGTAAAACTCTTCAAACCAATGAAGACATAAATATTGATTAAACAATTTGCGTTGCCGGGCAATAAATTGGTCTCCGCAAATAGAAACATTTCGAGGCTACTTGGTATTCAAGTATTCATGAGAGTTTGAACGGCTGCGAGATGCGCGACGACGATACCGCGAAGCAATTTGTTGTCGAGGATGTCGAGAGGATCATTCAGGAGACGGTCGAACTGTGTTTGGGAGCGAATAATTTCAGTTATGCCAAAGTCCCATCGTGGTCCGCTACGATCAGCGAGAAAATCTTGCAAAAATTGAACAAAGTTAATAAACCATTCAAATACATCGGTAATTTATTTTAGAATAATATTTTTCATATTATGGTTACTAATAATTAGATTTGGTGTTATTTCAGTGAGACTCCATATTACTCAAAAGAACGGATCCGGTCTGCACACTGCTGTGTCGTATTATTGGGATAGCAGCACGGATAACTCTTGCACCTGTCGCTGGGAAAATAAATTCATGTATTGTATTGTGAATGTTTTCGGATTTGCTATTCAATAAAATGCTCTGATCGTTTTTTGTGTAATGTACGGCCCGAAAGAAGTAAGGAAGATATTGTAGAATTAACTGATCCATAGGAATCAAATATCCCAAAAGACCACGAGTACAAATTAAATAAATACCATGACCTCACATATCGCAGTTCACCTTCACGCGGTGGAAGCTAGTGCTCGTGGCCTGCCAGCCAAATCTGTTTCATCTCTTTAAAGATCTTGGTCTCTCCCGGAAAATAATCAACTCCTTCCTAGAAAAAATATCTAAAACTTCAGTTTCCGCATCTCGAATCCGATGGCTTTGAAGAGGGAGTGAATGGGTGGTAGGTTATTGCTTACATGTGGCAAGACAGCTGTCCTAAACCAACCACAGCCGGTCGCTAGTCCGGAGTCCACCACTTACCCCCTCGGAAAAGTAATAACAATATTATGATGGGCCCGTTTCCGGCTGATGAATTCCATAGCAGCTCCGTTTGTATCTATTGTATTTTTCAATTTCTCGCTATGATTTCAATTTCTCGCTTTTCTTTCCAATGCGCTGCGAACTTTCAACAGCCTCAGTTATAAAGACCAGTCGCGCTAAGTGAGTCAATACAGAGAACACACACAGATACACATTTTATTGTTTACTGCAGAAAAAATAATAGGGTTTATTAATCAATTGCAGTGAATCTTTTCGTGCCGATGGATGCATGGCTGTGAGAGAGCACAGTCTCAAACGAAAGACCTCGGGAACCGGGCGAAACCCGTTGTGTCATAGCCTTATTCACGCAAGCGGGGCCCTGCGTGAACGGACAAATACTTCCCTAGCTACTCGTGGGAACAAAAATGGAAAAAGCATATAAATCAAAAAATCAAAATGAAGAAAAGGAGGAGAACACAAAACATACGCCCACCTTAGATGAGACGGCGCAAGCTGAAGCACTAAGGGAGGCGAAAAGAAAAACCAAGAGAGAAACGGCTGTGAAGGAGCCATTGAAGCTAGTTTGTCCACTAGAAACTGGGGTACCAACAACAGGAACCCCGGCCACGGTGGACAAGCTGGAGACGATGAAGCCTTCAACAGCTGGGTCCTCAAAACAGACCACAGAGACAGCTAAGAGCGGGACACACGTTGAACCCTCAAAGCAAGTCATCGACATCGACCCCGGCTGGGAGATCAGGTGCAAACGCAAGGGGAAACCTGCCCAGACCGGAAAAGACCAACCTCTGAGAAAGAGTTTTTCACAGAGGAAGAGGCAGCGGCTCCAGAAGCGAAGAGAAGCAGGAAGCCGCGCCCCTGGAAACAAAAAGGAGGTCGAAGCCCCTAAAGGACAGGGCGAGGGAGCGACGACCCCAGCGGTACAAAACCAGGCGAAAACCAAGAGGGCCCGCCTGGACGAAACCATTTCCCCTAGAGGCGACCAAAAGAAGCGCAAGACGGACGCTCAGGGGTCAAAACAACCCTCCACCTACGCGGCGGCAGCAGCGACAGACCTGGCAGTTGCGATCACCAACGCACGCACGGACAGACTGACGCAGCAAGACGCTCAGGAGGTGGAACGCAAGATCGGAGATGCCATCTACCAGATAGCCATCGAGACCGATCTTGATACAGAAGCGCAGGCCCCAGCGTTCTCAGGTAGACCCAACTTTGTGGATGGTTACCTAAAGCTGTGGTGCCAAGACGCCAATACGAAGGCATGGCTGACAAAGTGGCTGGAGACGGCCACGCTCCAAAACGGAGACCATCTGGTCGGGAAGAGAGAGGACGAGATGGTCAGAAACGTAAGGTGCGGTATCCTAATACCAGCTCTAGAGGAGAACCTCACCAAAATTGGAAGGGTCCTAAACTTCCAAAACCAATGGGCCATGGTGAGAAAGTGGACGCTACACCAGGCAATAACACTAAAGACCAAAAAGTGCACACTACTTCTGGTGGGAATCCCGGAGGACGTTGTACCTACTGTGTTGGAAAGGGATAGAAGACTGAGCTACTTATGTGGTACGGTCTATATCCGTTTCCAACACGGCGGGGGACATTTCCGGGATTTCCCACCGGAAAAGAACAACCCACAAGAGGGCAAGACGGACGAGGAAAGCAAAGAGAGCGAAAGCGAGTCCACCAAAAAGTCCGCACCCTCTGCAATGGAGACAGACGAACCCTCAGAATCCGACGTCGAGGAAGGCATACTGCTGGACTCCGAGGACGAAGAGGGCCTACCAAAGGGGATAAGTCTCCTGGACCTAAAGGGGCAAGGGGAAAAGAAGCATTCCTCCAATGCTTCCTTCCCTCTGTAAGGTCCTCCAGGTTAACCTCCAGCACAGCGAATCTGCAACGGCTCAACTTCGGAAATGGCTGGAGGTTAACCCAACCGCTATAGCCCTGATCCAAGAGCCGTGGATCAGAAACACACTCATAAACGGACTCAACAACACCGGAGGTAATATATTCTATAATACACAAAGCAAACCTAGAACCTGTATACACATATCCCGAAACATAATGGCACAACCACTAACTGAATTCATTTCCAGAGACGTGTGTGCCATAAAATTACTAACGACACAAAACTCAAGACTGCCGGAGATAGTTCTCGCGTCCGTCTACATGGCGGCAGAAGACGAACCACCTCCTACGGAAATGAACAACCTCGTACGTTACTGCGAACGTGCAGGGCTTGAACTGGTCATATCTGCGGACTGCAATGGCCACCACAACCTATGGGGAATGGAAACAAACAACAACAGGGGTAACGATCTTGTTGAATACCTTATGACAACTAACCTAGACATACTCAATACAGGATCAAAACCAACTTTTGTCACTCGTAGATGTAACACTATAATTGACATTACGTTAAGCACAGGACTGGCAGCTCAACACGTGTCCAACTGGCAGGTGTCGGATGAACTATCGTGCTCCGACCACAGATGGATTCGGTATGATCTGACAGCAGATACACAAACACCTACACCCAGAAGAAATCCAAGACGCACCGACATCAAGGCGTATAAGGAACTTCTCGCAGGTAAAATAGAAAGCAACACAAAAACACACAGACCAAACAACACAGTAGAGTTAGAGGAACAGGTAAAGTCACTCACAAAAAACATAATTGACTGCTACGAAAACACATGCCCACTATCGACACCATCAACTACTGGAAAATGCAATAACAGTAGCTGGTGGGGTCCAGAGTTGGAACGCCTAAGAACAAAAATGAGGAAACAGCTAAACAGAGCTACGAACACAAAATCTGATGAAGACTGGGACAAATACAAAACAACCAAATCAGAATACAAAAGGAGAATAAGACACAGAAGATCAGCCTCATGGAGGAACTTCTGCGACAATATATCCACAATTACCCAAGCAAATAGAACAAGGAAGATCATGGCAGATCAACCAAAACAATTACTGGGCACTCTGAGAAGGAAAGACAACAGCACTACCAGTAACCCGGCCGAGACCGAAAGTCTACTGGTGGAAACGCACTTCCCAGGTTGCAGAGTAGTTGACAAACAAGAATGGGACGTACAAACAGAAAACTATCATCCGACCGAAAACGAGTGGAAGATAGCGGAACATATAACGGAACGGACCAAAACAGCCTGGGCAACGAACAGTTTCAACAACTTCAAATCACCAGGACTAGATGGAATATACCCAACCCTCCTAAAATGGGGAGGAGACAAACTTATCGAACAACTAGCAAGCATACTATGTAGCTGCATCGCCTTTAGATACATCCCACAGAAATGGAGAGAAGTAAAGGTGATCTTTCTACCAAAACCAGGGAAAACTGATTACACAGACCCGAAATCTTTCAGACCTATTAGCCTTACCTCCTTCATGCTAAAAACACTAGAAAGACTATGCGACAGAGAACTGAAGGACACAGCACTTAAAAACATAGGTATCCACCCGAACCAAAACGCATACACACAAGGCAAATCGACAGAGTCAGCACTCCATGCCGTTGTAAACAACATAGAAACTGCACTAGCAAGGAAAAACTCCTGCCTAGGCACCTTCATCGACATAGAAGGAGCGTTCGACAAGACAAATTTCAGTAGCATTCAACAAGCTCTAAACAGACATCAAACCGAACCATTGATTACAGAATGGATAATGAACATGCTAAGAAAGAGAATCATCAGGCTATCTGAAAACCAAAATCACCAGGCGCTCGTGATGAGAGGATGCCCACAAGGAGGTGTACTCTCGCCACTTCTATGGAACCTGGTAGTAAACGACCTGATAACAAAACTAAACAACAATCATTTCCTAACAATAGGATATGCAGATGATCTAGTGATAATGATCAACGGACTAGTAACAAGCACATTGTGCGACCATACACAAACAGCTTTGAAAATAATAGAGAAATGGTGCAAGGAGAATGACCTATCGGTAAATCCAAAAAAGACCGACACCATTCTCTTCACACATAAACGTAAATTGGGTACATACAAAATGCCAACCTTGTTTGGATCCAGACTAACGCTTTCTAAAGAAGTAAAGTACCTAGGAATAACTTTGGACGAAAAACTAAACTGGAATAAACACCTAGACAACAAACTAAACAAAGCAACAGTCGCCTTCTGGCAATGCCGAAGAATGGTGGGCAAGAAATGGGGACTAGCCCCACACATTATACTGTGGCTGTGTGATAATAATACCAATGATAAGCTACGGAGCTGTAGTATGGTGGCCCCGCACCCAACTCACTACTGCAATCAACAAATTACAGAAAATGCAAAGGCTAGCATGTATAGCAGCGACCGGCTGCATGAGAACAACTCCGACAGCGGCGCTGGAAATCATGCTAGGGCTTCTACCACTACACCTACATATACAAAAAGAAGCAGCCGCAACGGCTCTTCGTCTAAAGAATCTAAACTTATGGACCAAATATAAAACACCGCACACGAATATATATGATAATATACTGTCAAGTTTTCCAATGCTGGAAGCGGCAATCGACAGAATACCCAAAACTATGATCTTCTGGAAAGAATATGCCATATCATTAACAGAAGACTCAAAAGAAGCACTGAATCAAACGGACCTAAGAATCTACACAGATGGATCAAAAACCAACAAAGGTACAGGATGTGGTGTCTTCTCGGAAGACCTAAATATACACATCTTCAAACCACTCGGAGCACACAACACAGTTTTCCAAGCAGAATGTATGGGAATAATAGAAGCTTGCAACGCAGTGAAACAGCGGCAGCTAAAACACGAAAACATATGTATTCTATCGGACAGCAGGTCAGTGCTACAGGCACTGGGAAGCGATAGATTTACATCTGGGCTCGTATACGAATGCCACCAAAGCCTCCTCGAGGTATGCGGAAAAGGCAATAAGGTGACACTGAAATGGATCAAGGGACACAGTAACTCAAGAGGAAACGATGCTGCGGATGAACTAGCCCGTAAGGGCTCAGACACACCGGCATACGGACCCGAACCTATCGTGCCCCTACCCTACTCGCACATAAACAACCAACTTGACAACCACTACAAACAACTACATCAAACACACTGGAAAGAGATAGACACCTGCAGACAAACCAAAGAAATAGTAGTGGAATACAACCACAAACTTACCAAAACACTTCTAAGGACAAAAAGGCCCCAACTACGCAAACTAGTGGGACTGATAACAGGACACAACACACTAAACAAACACCTCTTCAACATGGGCGGAACGAATAGCCCTATGTGCAGAGCATGCATGGAGGCGGAAGAAACCACAAAACACATTCTGCTAGATTGTAAACAGGTAGAAGTATACAGGACAAAACACCTTGGGACTCCAGGCACCCTGCGCGAGGCAGCAGGAAACCTGAAAGCCCTGCTGGCTTTCGTCGAGGAGCTGGGGTGGGTGGAATAGCGCTACCCCCGTTACACGCAAAATAGGCACACTGGATGTCGACTTGCGGAGGAACGCCCAGTACAACTAACTAACTAACTAACTAATCAATTGCAGGATTTATATTTTGATTATCTATATTATAGTTTGACAATCTAGTAGTTAAATTCTTGACTACCTATGTATGTCCGGTAAAGAGTAGTAACGAGACTTACTACCTAACAGAATTATTTTGTATATTATTTTATATCCAAGAGCGGTTTTTAGCCGTCAATTGGACACAACGAAAATGTAATATATAATGCAAATATAGGATTGCCTTAAGTCTGGCGAATCTCTGTGCACATTGGTGCGTCTATGGATACTGCGTTAATGCAAGTAAGACACGTTTTGCTGGCAACCTTTAAAATTACCGTAATGGAATTTTAATTAGCAGATCAATTAAGTGATATATGATAGTTTATTTGATAATATCCAATGAATATCTTCAACGAGCGAGGTTACTGGGTTCTGGAAGTGTATGCTGGCATTTAAATAAAATTTCAGCATCTTTGGCATCTAGTCACGTAACATTATCTTCCAGTGCATTGGAGGAGGAATGCAAGTCTCCAATGCGGTTGTCATTCTGGCATTGAATTGAAGGCCAACAGGCATTGAATTGAAGCCATACTATTGCTTTCATAATCTCCTCGCAAGTGTGACTTCTTCAGGTCTGCATCGCTCATGGTTGTACTCCCATCCCCCCCCCCCCCCCTAGACCAGCCATTCTGGCTGGTCTAGGGCGAATCTATTTGGGCTAGTAAATCATTTGATTCACTACATCCACTTTACTCTTGCTTACCACTACAAGTGCTTCGAAATTTCCAGATCCATACAATTGGACAAAATCGAAGTTTTAGTTATTCTGGAGCAACATATAACAGAGGGTAGTTTTAGCACTAGTCCAAAATTGTGTATGGACCCGAAGAGAGTAGAGGGTTCAGCTGGTTTGGCTAAGGACTACCAAGAATTTAAACTAGTCGTCATCATCCTGACGGGACAGTTGGGTTTTGCTGAAATTATAAATGAGAAAGGTCCATGACAAATGAGAAGTTAGGTAGTCCTAAATAAAAAGCCTGAAATAACCCAATTTAATTATATAGAGTGGGTAGTCCATTGTTGCGTCTTGACGTGGATTGTCAAAGTTGTAGTAAGAGGTCGTCACACACCACAGGTGGGAAGTTGTACCAGCGGAGTGCAAAGTGGAGGAGACTGTCGGATGGACCCAAAGGCGTTCTCTAGGACGAACCAGCATACGTTGATTTGGAGTTCGCGCTGTCTGACATCGTTGATGGCGGTAGCCAGGAGAGAATTGTGTTTATTTTCCTAGAGATACCAAACGACTAAACATAAATTACATAAAAAATATAACAAATAATTTCATGAAACTGGAAATTTAAAACCTTTCCTCCCCAATTTTACTTTTGCTATTCCATTACACACAAATATACCCAAAAGGTAGGTACTTATTTTGTTAAATACACTTCAAACAAGTCAATAATGCAATAAAAGGTTCTAATGTCGTGACATATGTTAGATAACTTTATTTTACAATTAAATTTTGATGTTACAAAAAAATAATCAAAAATCAAGAAAAGAAAAATCGGAAAACAAATCCATTGATTTGAATACTCAATAACAACCTGCCAAAATGGCTATGGAAGTACAGAAAAACAGAACGTCACAGAAATCGAATAAAACCCGCTGAAGGAGAACCACTAAAAATCGCAAACGCAACGATGCAATTCACAATAGACATGTTTCAGTCGATGCCAAAAACAAACAGCTGTGTATTTTACAATTAGTCCAAAATTTCACTTTTACTTTCACTATCCAGAGAGAACAAGACATACATATAAGTCCAACCCGCTTCGCACCAGGTGTGAGCGAAAAACACACCCATCACACAAAGCACACATTTTTGACAGTGTGTGTCGTGGTCAACTACAATTTACCCATTATACTAAAAAAAAACTAAAATATTTAAAAATAATACTAGTTTATTATTTAAGACTGCAAATTCCCGTGAAATATTATGCTCGCGATACATCCACACATTATAGTATAATTTATTTATTGACTACTTAAAAATTACTAAGGCATAACAACTCATAGTATAGGCAGGCAGTATTGAAGCTTGTCATTATTATATTGAAATTAATAATTTTAATGGTAAAATGGCAATGTTGTGAATGGTCAAATTGCAGTTACTGTGGCATTTAAATACGTTTCGTCAGATCAATACTTACATTTAATTTTGTAGGGTGAATATTTAAAAAAAACTGGCAGGTTATACTAATAGAGGGTCGCTTTTGTCAGTATTCGTAATTTTGTAATTTCCCCCCCCCCTAGGTTACATCTACGTGTCATTAATTTCAAATACTCTGAAGGTTTTATAACAAGACTTTCTTTTAGTTTGCTACTATTCCAGCTAAGTACCTAGATTATTTCAGTTGACTAGCCACCGTTTAAAAAAGCATAAAACATTGAACATATGAAAGTCTGTTTAATCTCGGATGTCAAATATGCTAACATTTTCAAATGTATAAAATATTTCAAAGTTTGAATCAGATGGAATGTCATCGATGTGAGAATGCGGTATATGCAGAATTGGAATAGTGTTAAACTAGGTGATTTTGAAGAGTTGCCAATCCGTGATCCGCTCGCTGATTCAAATCGCCAAGCCAAAGACAGAAACGATGCAGTACATCGTCTTATTCTCCCAACGGACCGTGCATGAACCATCGGTATTGTTGTCCCAGTAGCAAGATGATGCCGTGTGCAATCCAGCGCCGTTCTTTTGCATTATCGTGCAGGTAACTGGAAAGAAAAAATATTTACATTTAATACGACCAGCACAATAAATCACACCCTGGCTAGAACAGTATCGAATTTTAAAAAATGGCTATTTTGAGTTAATGGCATAAAACCAATTTTTCCAGAGTATTATCCTCAGAGGACATTCTTTTATGGGTGACTCTTAAGGTGGGTATCCATTACGTTCGCGCATCAACTCTGCAACTGCTCAAATGGAGACGGTGCGCGCATCAACTGAAGAACAACGAGTGCTCCGCAGTTTCATTCGAACGTTGAGCGAACATGTCGTCACCAAAATGTATTTTTAAATTTCTTATCCTTCGGATCCAACAGCATTGTATAATTGGACATAATAACTGAACAATTTCTTTTCAGCCCACTCCATAGCGATTAGCGAATGCAATTGCTGGATCCCTCATCCAGCAATCCAGCTGGATCCAGCGCATTTTTCGGCCTGCTGGATCCAGCACCGAGTGCTGGATCCAGCGCTGCGGATCCGCAAGTAATTAACTTTCCAAATAATGGCGCAAAGTCTAGCTTTTAAACTTTGAAACCGATATCATTGGTATCACTACTGATGGTGCAAGCTTTATGGTCAAAGTTGGTAGGCTGTTACCATGCTATCAGGAACTGTGATTCGCACATGGAATACAGTTAGCTGTGGTAGATGTTCTACATAAAAAGAAATCTCAAAAAGAAGTAGAACATGTAGAGATAGACGAAAGTGACGAATATTATGATGACGAAGACACGGACAACACCAATGAAGGCTTAGAAGTAGTAATTGAACAAACACCGGCTGAACATGAAGTGATTCCGCGATACAGCGAACTTCTTAAAAAAGTGCGAAAAGTTGTAAAAACTTTTAAAAGATCACCTACCAAAGATGATAATATGTTTTTGCAAAAATATATAAAGGAAGCAAAGGGCAAAGAGTTGAGTTTGATTCTAGACTGCTGCACTAGGTGGAACAGTTTGCTCAGCATGCTGGAACGTTTCTATAGTGTAAAAGTTTGCATCAATAAAGCCCTAATAAACACTGGCTCAGAAACTAAATTCTCAGCGGACGAGTGGTCACTAATCAGTGAGTTGATCTTCAACCGGTTAAACTGGCCGTAGAAGCTCTCTCCAGAAGAGAGTCGAGTTTGATAACTGCTGACACAACCCTAAAATTTGTCTTAGACAAACTAAAAAGCCAGGACACAATCTTGAGTGCAGATCTTTCTGAGGCACTCCGCAAAAGAATCGAAGAACGGCGTCTTACCGAGGTCACAGGCATTCTGATTTATCTACAGAACCAGAAGAAGTATGACGAAGAAGTTAGAACGCCGGATTATACTTTCCCATTACCAAAAAAATATGCTGAATCGTGTAAACACATATGTAGTGGAACCATCAACAGTGCAAAAGGAAGAAGATATAATGGAAGTAGAAAACGATAGACAGGATAAACCGGATTCCCTGAATTTAACATTAAAACAAGAACTGGAGATTCAAATAAAACGTGAGAAAGAAAACTTCATGAAACCGAAAAAAACGAGAACTGAGAAGGATTAAGATATTAAAAAAGGAAATGACTGTTTATGAAAGTGAGGGAGTAAGAGGTGAAAACCTAACTTTAATTTACGATTATCTGATGACCCTGAAACCAACAAGCGTAGAGGCAGAAAGGGCCTTCTCTGCAGCCAGATATATATGCAGTTGATTAAGAAGCCGGTTAGGAGACAACACCATTAATACAATTTGTTTCTTGAGATCATACTTCCAGAAAAAAAATAGCATAAATTTTGTTTTAATTAATCCTTTAAGTCATGAAAATACTTATTCTGTCTGTCTACTCTACCTCTAAAAAGTAAGAGTTTATTTTATAATTTTGATTATTGTAATTTGTAATTTTATTAAAATGTTTAATTAAAACGTTTCTTAACCCTTCAAGCCCCGCGACTTCGATATCGCAGTCAACCTGATGGTTAACCGCGAGTCGCGGGGCCCGAAGGGTTTAGTATTTAAAAAAAAAAACAGTTTAATTTCTTTGAAAATCAATAAATTGCTGGATCCAGCTGGAATAATGTTGGTCCAGCAAAAATCTAGCTGGATTGAAAATGCTGTTGGATTGCAATCCCTAATAGCGATGGATTCGCGATTACTGAACACCGAACTAGATGCATGAAACGTACTCATCAACGTCTTACTTTGCTCGCGTCCACGAACGCATGCGCCCCCTTTGTGTTCGCAGCGTTTACCGTCACCGCGTGGAGAGCTCGCCGCGGAGCGTGCAACGTTGCACGCTCCAGGAGTGCAAACGTATCCACTACTGGAGTAGTTGCAGATGCGCGGAGTAAAGTTGATGCGCGAAAATGGTTACCACCGTTACATTCTCTGCTATGTCGACACATATTCACAGACAGTGCTACTTTCTTAAGATGACTAAACATATGACGCTTGTCGAGTAAATCGTAATAACTCATAATATTGGTAAGGATATATCGCACCTTGACTAAAATAATGTCAAAACTCGAAAAAGCAAGTTTTTCAGATAAGCCCAAAAAAAAAAGATTTTGTTAGAAAAAAGTTTCCTTTTTTTTAACATTTTCTAATTGATTGAACAAAGTACTAAGTATTATTTAGGTGAATTTTATAACAGGACAGTATGGGGGAATCCGAAAATATTGCAGATAGAGAAAAATGCTGAATTTGAAATGATTCTTGGTGGATTTTGGAAAAATGATATTATTACTTTAAGTTCATATATTTTTTAGAGAAATCACCATTCCCAAAAAGATTTTTTTTTATGCCAGTTGGACCAATTTCATATAAAATATTAGAAATAAATCCATTATAAGGCAACATTTGTCTGAAATTGTTAGAAGTTGCTCAAAAATTTACTTTATTTATGCCATATAAATGTCTCTAAGTGACATATCTACTGTCCGAGGTACTATAAGTATGTAGGTAGAATTCTAACGAATCAAGGAAGTTTTGAAGAGGAGATACCAGAATGTAGAAGAATTACAACATGGTATTACTGACATATGACTGTCCACAATTTCAAAATCTGACACAGAACATTCAAATTTCATATGAAATTGGAGCGATTGGAATCATTTTTTTTTCCAGAAAAGGTGATTCTTCGAAAAAATATGGACTTTTTAAAAGAAGTAATAATACCATTATCATTTTGGGAGCTAATGGGCCCATGCTGGGTTGGCCACGAAGACCTATTCTGTTCAGGGTCGGTCACACTCACGGGTCAACACCTATCCGACGGCCTCCACGCACGAGGTGCGAACCTGGGTAGGACTCTGGCCTTGGTCAGTTTCCCCTGGGAATCAAACCTCTGGCGCTCCTGGACGGTCTGCGCACCGTGCGGCGCAAGCCAATCGATTGTGTACTCTGACTAACAGTCGGGGGAGTCTGGAAGCTGTACTGTTTCCTATAGAGCGGGGGTGGTTGCGGACCTTACGGCGACTGCTCTTGAAATGACCATCGGCCATCCGATCCTGGGTGAAGAGCCGGGCAAAGGACGCCGTGGTTCGCGATAGATTCGGTATACACCGTTTCACCGCTTCGTAAGGGAGAGGACCGCGCAAGCGACCTCGAAATAGGAACCAATCGAGAGACCGGAGAAATCTGGTCACAATTGGAAGTAAGGGCGCGAGTGTCGGCCCGCCAGGTAACACTACTGGCTATCTCGCGGTTAAGGCGTTGGTCTCTTACGGGTTGTGGCGTAGCTAGATGGTGGACTGTTTTGTCCCAAGTCTTCTACGCTCACTGCAGGGAGATAGAACGACTAATCGTTAAAACTTCCTGTGGTGAAAGGCTCGCCCGCTGTAGTCGACAACTCAAGTTGTCCACAATTTCAAAATCTGACACAGAACAACAAATGTTGCCATATAATGATGTTTGTAATATTTCATATGAAATTGGAGCGATTGGAATAATTTTTTTTTTCCAGGAAAGGTGATTCTTCGAAAAAATATGGACTTTTTAAAAGAAGTTATAATACCTATCATTTTTCCAAAATCCGTTTCGTTTATCCTTTCAGCATTTTTCTACATCTGCAATAATTATGGATTTCCCCTATACTGTTTTGTTATGAAAACTCAACAGTAAATTCTTTTTTTGTTGTATTTTTATGCATTTGATAATAGGCAAATATTGAAATTTTTATGGAAAATAGGTAAAATTTTGAGCTAAGATGCCGTTTCAGAAGAAAAACAACACAATGTTTTACTTACAACTTTCGGTATTTAGTAGGTATTGCTACCAGTTCTACATTGTTGATATTTTAATGTCATCCGACCATATTCACCATGCTGTTTTCGAAACTGCAATAATCTTTCGTCGGACTTGTTGGAGCTTCAATCCAACATACCCACAACAAAAAAGTAATTTCTACAGAATCGAAACCGCAAATTCGCTCAAATCTACACGAGGCAGTTGCAGTTGATTTCCAACTAAATTCGGCATTTTACGCACAGTCAGGTGATGACTAATGTCATTTCTTCTGATCGATACGAAATTAACCCACATCTCTCAACCCACTCACAACTATTGCGTCACTGCTTACAATATAAAACGCAGTACATTTCGATCGATCGAGATCATTCCTGTTGGGCAGTTATCACGCTACACATCTTCATCATTCCCTGGAGGGCAGTAACCGCGCATTAACAAGTACTCGCGCTCTACACTTCACTTCGAGTCAACAAATCACGCATAGTATACGCGACTATCCTGATCTTCGAATCTATCGCGGCGCTTCAACTTCGGATACACAACTACGGCTTCACCTAGCGCACACACTACCTACACAACGGCGAAATATCAATCAAGGCGTTACGAACTAGCAACCTACTACAGACCTTCTGAATAAACACTGCAACTTCAACATCCACGACTTTCAATAACGGAGAAAACTTCCTGATGAGAACCACCCTTCGCTCACAATCAATTGGAGTCTAGTGAAAGGTGGCCACTCTCACAGACTCAATAAATAAGAGAGATATAGGCATTTAAAGAAGTGTCAAACACCTACATTTCGGCAGGTTGTTAGTTTTTTTTAAACAATTCATAAACATCTATGCCAGTAGGTTAGGTTATTTTTTTAAACCATTATAAAAACTATTTTTAAAATAAAAAAAAAAACCAACACGATTTTCTATCAGATTTAGCATTAAAATGATCGAATTTAGTAGTGTTTTTTTTTAAAAATAGCCGAGGTAGCAATACCTAATATAATCCCAACTTTCTTAGTAGCCACTTTTTGGTTCTAAAATACTAAATATTAAAAATACATTTAAAGAATTTTAATTTCATCGCATAACAATTTACAGTAATTATGCTTACTTATGTATATGCTAATAAAGAAACTATGAGTATTGTTTATTTATTATGATAGTTTGATTAGTCTTTATACTTTTAGTTTGATTTTTATGATAGTTTGATTAGTCTTTTATGATGGTTTGATTAGTCAACTAACTTTACCTATACCCATGTATGTGTTTATGTATTGTTTTTTAAAGAAACTTAACTTAACCTACCAAAATATAGGTATTTGAAGCTTCTTTAAATGCCTATATCTTGCTTATTTATTGAGTCCAAATAAAGATTATTAGTTTCGCAATCACCCTAGTGAATATAGTTGGGTGACGTTAAAAAACCAACAATGTAGAATAGGTTCCTATTACACATTAACCGCTCTACCTATATGAACGTACGTGATACATCCGCTAAAAATATTATATATATATATATATATATATATATATATATATATATATATATATATATATATATATATATATATATATATATATATATATATATATATATATATATATATATATATATATATATATATATATATATATATATATATATATATATATATATACATATATATATATATATATATATATACATGTACACGTACACATACAAATATACATATACATATACATATACATATACATATACATACACATACACATACACATACACATACACATACACATACACATACACATACACATACACATACACATACACATATACATATACATATACATATACATATACATATACATATACATATATATATATATATATATATATATATATATATATATATATATATATATATATATATATATATATATATATATATATATATATATATATATATATATATATATATATATTGAGAAATTGAGAAATCTAATTTTAAAAAAAAACAAGAATTTACCTACTTTTTGAATAATAACCCAAAGGTAGGGCGGTTAATACCGATTCATACATGTATTATAAAAACCCTAACCGATCCAATCTCTAATAACCCTCTTCCTTTTGAATATATACGATTTTACGACGACTTACCGATATATTTATATGGTTTCTGAAGTTTGGTTAGGGCACTAAGGCAAGATTCTACAACGCTCGACGTCCACTGATTCACTTTGCTCTGCTGGTAAGCCGTGCCGCCTATCGCGTTCTCTATCGCTTCTTTAATTATTTTACTAACGTCGTCCACCACAAACTGCGTCTGCAACGGTAGAAACAAATGAAAAACGTTAGAAACATTGTCGATAGGATTACATGATAGAACACGCTCTTACATACCTCTTCCGCGATGTCGTTACAGTCTTTGACGTCCATGATTTCAAAAATGCGTTTTTAACGAACGATTATTGCAATAAATAAGCATTTAATTCCTGTAAATGTTCGGCTCGGCGAAAAACTACAAAAGAACACGGATTCTTACAAAAAAGTGACAGTCGAGATCCAAGGCGACAACTGTTTAGAATAAATGCGTCATGCCTAGCGATGTAAATAACCCTACTATATTGGTACGATATACCGTATCGTATAATATATAATATTGCCGATAATATATAATATAATATTATTATAATATATAATCTGCCAATTTTAAATAAAATTATCGTTATGTTAGCAAAAATAAAGTTCTTTAAATGACATACATAAATAACAGCCGGACAAAAAAGAGTAGAAATTAAATAAATGCAAGAAGAAATAATATAGGGTACGAAAATCTCCAACATTATGTAAATTTTGTGTAAGATGTATCTTGTGTCGGTTTCTATTAGTTTTACTCTTATTGAGAGAGCTAAGCCAGGTCCTGTTTTATTTCGACAAACGTTTCGGCTTTGCTTGAAGCAAGGACGTATCCGGCGGGTAGGGGGGGGGGGGGGGGCATTGAACGCGTCCCTCATTTTTTTTGAGTAAAAAATAAAGATGGGAAAAAATGAGTATCAGGGAGAATTCGCAACTTAAGTACCTTGTCAGGCACGTATCCAGGAAGGAATGGGGGGGTGCAGATAGCTGGGATTTAACCCCCCGAAATCAGGCGGATTTTCGTTTCATTGTACGGCCAAGTTTGGTGGCTGCCGCACGCGTTGTTTCAACGAATGTCCCCCCTGAAACTGAAGTCTAGATACGTGCCAGCCTTGAAGTCATTAAAAATTAATTTATTTGCCTGTTTATTTTATTTATTTACCTCGGATTTTGTGTTAAAATGGGGGGAGAACATACTTGTTTGCCTACTTTTTAATGATTTCTCTTAATCCGAGGTAGGAATAAACAACTAGAGGTGTCAACTACAACGGGCGAACCCGTCACCTCAGGAAGTTTTAACGAAGTAATCGTTCTATCTCCCGTGAAGTGAGCGCAGAAGACTTACGACAAAACAGTCCACCGTCAAGCTCCGCCACCTGCCCGTCAGAGGCCAACGCCTTACGACGGCGAGGCACCGGGAAAGGTACCAAGCGGGCAGCCTCGCCCCCTGACTACCAGTTTTGGCAGGATATCTCCGTCTGGCATTAACCTTCAAAATACCTTCATCTCCCAGACTGGTTACGGGTCCGAAGTCGCTTACGCGACCTCTACCTATTGTATTCAGTTAGAATTTATCGCGGACCTGAGCGTTCTTTGTCCGTAGTGCCACACGGGATCGAGTGGCCCAATGTCATTTCAAGAGTGGCATGACAACAGGTCAACATCCACCCCCGCTGCTTAGGAAACAGTGTATTTCCATAGTCTCCAAACCCCTTCAGCAATTAGTCAGAATGCACAATCCGTCCAGTGGCGCCGGGATGCAATCCCGCTGGGAGAAACCGGTCCACCAGCTCTAAGGCCTGAGACACGGGAGTCTTACCCAGGGTAGCCTTCTACTCGAGGAGGCTTCTGAATAAGAGCTGAATCGTGAGTTGAGACGATCTGAGAACAAAATGGATCTTGTGGCCCAAGCTGCACGAAACCGTTCACCACCTTAGGAATAAACAGTGTTTTGAAATCATCGAAATCAGCCCTATAAATATTTTTCGATTCCCTTTGATCCCCCTTTAAATAGTAAAAAAAAATACTGTTACCGTTTTGATCAAAATTCTATGACTATGACGAATTACATGATGATAGCTTTAAAATCGGCCGAGATAATCGACGGTGGCGTACAGACAGACAGGCAGACGGACAGGCAGACAACGCCATCTCACCAATCGAGTTCAGTTACGCTTCCGTACGAAACTCCCAAAACGTTGTGAGCCCACTTGAAGATATTAATAATGAATTTATTCACTTTCAAATTTACAATAATTACATGGCTGCCGCCTGTTGTAAGGTAGACAATTTATTTTACTCATTATCTTGAGGCATCTATTAAACATTCTCATACTTAATTGTAATGTAGTTTCATAAAAATATCAATAAATTGTTGCAAGTTTATAAATATTTGCAAGTTTATAAAGTTGCAAGTAATGAATATTTTAAAAATCATGTATAATATACGTACAAATACAAAAAACGGTTATTGTTACATTTATATAAATAGCTAATAAAATATAGCTATATAAAATAGCTATAAAATAGCCATACATTTCTAATATTGCCGAACCCAACTCATAACGAGGGAAATAATAATTCCAATACTACCTACATATAATAACAAAATCCAGAGAAAAAAAATGACGCTATAAATTCACTGATCGCAAGCCATGAGTTAACAGTGAACGTATAACTAATTTAAATATTTAATGATGACAGGCGACCACATCGCCTTGCATTTTTCACGCTACCCATAAAGGGTAACGAACCTCGCTTCTACCCAATTGCATAGTGGGCGTAGGTCAGAAAGACATCCCCGGATAGGGTAGGTAACCTACTGTAAAATTCTCAAAACCAGACTCACAGGGCAAACATTACCGTCCCATGGTAAAAATACCTATCACCCATGTGTTCGACTAAGGATTTCTTCTTCTTTTTCTGATCAGCATATATATTTTATTTATTTATTTCAAACAAATAATAGAAATACAATAGTAATTCTGCGAAGTAAACGACGATAATGCTGCGAAGATATGCTCATGCCCATAACCAGCATACCCAATTCTCTCTTAGACTCTTGGGTGGATAGAAATGTTTTGTATATGCACATACATATATGCATACACATAATCATACATACGCAGGTACATATATAAGTATTGTGATTTAATATATAACATAGTATTACTCCTATGTATTATATTAGGTTAAATAATACCGCATTTCGTGCGTTGATAGATTTAGCTGAGATATCTTCGGAGGGTAGTTTTAATCCGGAAAAGTGACAACCGTTCATTTCACATTCCGCTCTGACGTACTGCTCTGTCTCGTTCACACGAACTAAATTCCGATTATAGTTCACGAGAAACGCAGTCGAGCCCAATATTAGGTTGTGTTAAAAAAAAATAAACGTGTAAAAATAAGAGTAAAGTATCCGTAAATCCCATCGATTTTTTCAGTTTTTGTAATTGTTGAAATTTCCGCCAGACTAGGTTCGTAACTGTAAAAAAGTCAGATTGCTTTTTATGTGCATTTAATGATGACCTCTAGTGGATGGAGAAGATATAATAATATAACTGGAAAAATAAGTACCAGTCGATTGTACCTCCCGCCTACCCACCCATCGCATAATCCTTGTCAGACTCGGAATTTCTTGATTAGCCTCAATAATAAATTTTATTTAATTACTTTCACAAACTGGGAAAATAAATCCTAAAAATATTCACTACCTCCCCGACTATTACTTCTGTCAAGGTTTTGATATTCGCACGAATCTAACGAAGCCTCGGGTTCTTTGGAACATCACCTAAATATTCGGTGTCATCACCTTATCACGCCTCATATAAATTAATGTAGAGAATCCAGGAGAATTATAACCTTTTTACTGAATCTAAATGGTTATTCTAGTGTTTACACGACTGCGCAAATAAAGCAGTGTAATATTTTCAGCGTAGTCCGTTTCTTAATTCCACCATAACTTCTAAAAGCTTGAACCGATTTAGAAGTGTGTGGTATTGATAGAATCGTTATGATAAAGCATTACGACTAGCGCGCGATCGTCAAAGAATACATGCCGCACGGCACGCGTCCCTGAGATGCCACACTCAGAAATCTGGATAAATGATCCCTGCTAACTGAAGTTCGGCTAAAACCGCAATTATATTAGAGCCACGCCGCGTGTTGCAAGGCTGTTCCACGTAAAGGGCAGGTGATTATACTACAGTGTCGTGTCGCCGCGCGTGCTGACGAATTTTCGTGTCAGTCAGTTCAGTGGTGGCCGTCATCATCCGCACTTGTCTACAATATTTTCGTCCGACTCAGATACGGATGCTAAGGAAAATATTGCCTAGGTACCTACTTATGTTAAACCTCCTCAAGAAGAAAAGAAAGAAGAGGACATATTGGGTGCATCCAATAAAACAGCAAGAGGAACTCGAAGTGAATAGTATTTATTGGTAAATAAACTAGAAACAAGATTTCACCAATATTTCAGATTGACAAAAACACAATTCGACTACATACATCCTTTTATTGAAAATGATATTTAAAAAATACGTAGGTATGCATCTGCTCACTTACTCGGCCACGCGCGCAAATGCAAGTGCTCGCGGCTGATTATACTAGTGAGAAGCGAGCCAACGCGTGGCTTCCCCCACCACCGATCCCACGCCGCTCGAAATCGAGTGATCTGCGTGGCGTCAGCTCGTGCGGCGACACGCGGGCATGTCTAATATAATCATATGAAACCGAATTCAATCCCACGCGTTGCAACACGCGGCGTGGCCCTAATATAATTGCGGCTTTAAGGGCAATTGCACTGCGGAAAACGTCACTGACCTTGAACAAGGCCCGTCGATTAATTCACAAAATCGTCTTTGAGCACTGGATGTTTATAGAAATAACACGCCTCTACACCATTGACCGTTACGGACCCCCGTAACGGAGCTTCCGTAAATTGAATTTTGTTTCAACGGTTTATTATCTAAAAAAAGTGCTTTTCAGCGCTTTATTATTAAAAAAAAATGTTTCTCGAGTTTTTATTTCTGTTTATGGTACCTACTTAGGTAAAAGGTGTGATACAATGCATGATAGTGCTAAATTTCCTAACTACCAAACGCCTATCGAATGGCAACCCTACTGGCCGGTGGGCTCGGATTGTTGTGGATTATTGCGAGGCCGAAACTGGGACGCGGTTTGAAAGTTAGTTAATTAAAAAGTTGGTCGCTTCCAATTCGCGGTGGCAGTGAAATGAAGTCCCTGGCATACCGTAGTCCCTACCGCACCTGGATAAATCGGTACTCGACAGTGGTTTACCTAAAGTGGGCGGAGGGGGTGATCTGCCCCGGCGGCACTTTTTTGGGAGTAGCGGCTTCTTATCTTATCACGACTTTTCAACTCTTCAATTAGGAGTTTGCCTGGAAATACATAGTGTATAATATCTAGAAACGCCCTCAGGGCCGGGCCACACAATGCGGCGCGGCTGCGGCGCGGCGCCTGAGCGGTGCCGCTGCGGCGTCCTACATACAAATATCCATGGTATGTCACACGGTGAGTTCCCGCGTCGCACTGTACGCAAACCGGTAATATGCGCCGGAGCGGCACCGCTTAGTTGTCAAGTGCAGTTGAAGGAGGGTACATGCTTGCCTGTTTCATTTGTTTTGATGTATTTTTGTTAATTTTTAATCCAAGTGTTTAAATGAGTACCAACGAAAAGGTATTGGCTTATTTCACTAGTTCTACGTACAATTAACTACAACACTACTCGCGCACTGCGGCGTCGTAGTATATATAACGTCGCGGCGCCGCACCGTGCACTGTACGCTGTACTGTACGATACACCGTGCACTGTACTGTACGATACGGCGAAATCTTTGCGGTGCGGCACCGCACCGCATCGTGTGGACCGGCTCTTACACCGTCCTGAAATTAACCTATGTAACCTTCGGGATTGTTTGTTTGAAAAACTTTATTGCACACACAATATAATACAACAACCTATTGCCAAGGGGCCCGATTGCGTTTCTTCGTGAACTAAAATAGGAACTTAGTTCAAACGAACGAGACAGAGTTTGAACGGAAGTTTGAACGGAATATGAAATGAACTGTCGTTAATTCCCGTATGTCCCTCACAAAAACTACCCGTCGAACTTATAGACGCCCGAATAAGTTTGAACACATTTCGTGCGGTGTAAGATTTATCTGCGTTAACTTCAGTGGGTAGTTTTAATACGGAAAAGTGACAACCGTTCATTTCCGATTTCATTCCGATGAACTAATTTCCGATTTTAGTTCAAGAGAAACGCTATCAAGCCCAATATCTTACGAGCATACCGCCCGAGTTATTGCAATAAAATGTTTATGTAGGAAAATTAATATAGTATAACATGTGTATTTTTTTGTAAAGTAGTGGTCATAATAAATAAGTACAAATTACATAATAATGAAAATAATACATAAATTATTAACATATGTCAACTCAATATCAAAGGGAGGAAAGGTATATAAGGATAAGCTAGTTTAGGTAACATGGGTGGGTTGGGGGGTATTTATACATTAGGTAAATGTCTCTTCAGATTTTTTTATCCCAATCAGGTTTTCGAGTTGTCTGAGTGGCAAAGGCACAGAGTTTCATATTCATTGCTTATAACTTGGACATGACAGCAAGAGCGTAACTAAAAAAAAATGGTCCTCAGTGCAAAATTGAATAAAAGGCCCCTTCGCCTACATCCATTTATTATTCATATAAATGGATGTGATAACTGTATACCTAGCTACATACATTACACATTTATATTGTAGCTACATAATAAATCGGCTTATTCATTTGAGGCATTGCCGCAAACATGGAATCAGTTAGAAACTGTGTTATTGGAAAATGTTCGAACATTTGTTCGACATTAATACGACCCTTTATTCTTAATTTAAGTAGTTAATTATACTTCTCCATCTTTAAGTGATGGTGAGAAATAAAAAAAATCAGTTTCCATTACTTTATTTTGAGTACAGTACCAATTGCGAACCTGGTGATACCGAAAAATACCCACTTAATATTATTACAACTGTACGAATTTTTGCATCTCTATTAAGTAATTGTGCGGAATTTTCGTTTAGAAATAGACTTGATTTTATGCAAAAATCTCTAGGAATTTGAAAACATTGCGAAAAAATCGCATCTGAAAAAAGTTTTAATAAACTTTGTATGCACATGCGATTAATACAACAATTTAAGCCTACTTTAATATAGGTCAGTTATTTTGCCCATCTGTGACTGCAAGTATGACCACCTTGAATAAAAATATATTACTCAAAAGCTTTTAAGAAATTCCCTTCTTTAAAGCACTGATTGATGGGTATACATATTTCATTGCCTAATGCTTCAATCAATAAACGGAATTTTGTGGCCGTGGGCTACGACACGCTGCTTCAACCTTTGCTGAGGCTGCGTTACAGAGAACTTGGAGCCCAACTAACAGCATAGACGCAGAACGCTCCTTTAGTAAATATAATATCGTAGTCGCCTAATATCGTATCGCAGAACAACTCTAAAACAGGCAAATGTCGAAATTACAACAATGTTAACTTTTAATTGACACTCTTCTTCTTCTTCTTCCTAGACCCTGTCCCATTTACTTGGGGTCGGCCTTCCTTGTACTTCGCCTCCACTGAGCACGATCTTGTGCTGTCAGCGTCGCGTTGAGCTTCTCTCAGGTCTTTTTCGACCGTCGTCAACCTTCCGAGGGGTCTTCCAAGAGCACATTTCGTCGTTGGTAGATCTAGGGCAAGCTTTACCATGTGATTATCTGGCTCTCGCTGGACGTGACCGTACCACCGTAAGCGCCTTTTTTGACTTTAATCAATTATCGGAGTTACTTAAAAACTTCCCCTTATGTAGGTACTCATTTCGGATTTTTAATTGATGTTAAATATAGATTTCACGTGTAAAAACCAATTATTAATAATTAGTATATTTTGCTGAGAACGTAATGGAAGCAAGGGCGGTCCTAGCCTTACATTTTGGGGGGGGGGGGGTCACAGTTATGGGCTTAAGGTTTGGGGGGGGGGGGTCGCTGTTATGGGCCATGAGATTGGTTTAACGGTTTGTAAATAAAACAAAGTTCCCCTTTATTATACAATAATTTATTTATGGAAACAAGTCTATTTGCATAAGGAGCTTATTATAAGCCATATATTTAAGATTTGGGGGGGGGGGGGGTCATGACCCCCTTGACCCCCCCCCCCCCCCTGGGACCGCCCTTGAATGGAAGGCCATGGGATGAAAGCGGAGAGAAGAATATATTAGGTCTTTGAATTGAAAACTTCGTTTTTTTGTGATAAGTATTGAACATTTATTTCGAAGCAAATTGGAAAGTGCATTTTATTCAATGTATTATTGTCCATCGCTAGCAATGGACAACATTGGAGAACGTCATAGCTGGCTATGACGTTCTCCAATTTTCTGGCAAGAGACAGATTCCCCGGCGGAAGAAGTTTTCGTCCTTGGAGGCTATCCACGAATCCAGCCATTTTTCAATATCCTCGAAAGACTGGAAGCGCTGCTCGGAAAGGCCATGGGCCATTGACCGGAACAAATAGTAATCAAACGGCGCAATACCTGGCGAGTACGGCGGGTGAGGTAAGATGTCCCAGCGAAGCGTTTCCAGGAAGTTCTTGACCTGCATCGCGACGTGTGGTCGAGCATGGTCATGCTGGAAAATTAGCTTGTAGTGCTTTTTAGCGTATTCCGGCGTTTTATCTTCACAGCATCGCTCAAATTCTTGAGCTGAGCTCGACAGCGATCGCCCGTGATGGTTTCTTCCGGTTTCAGCCGCTCGTAATAGATGACACCCTTTTGGTCCCACCAAATGCAAAGGATTACCTTGGATCCGTGGGTATTTCTCTTCGGCGTGGCTGTTAAGATCGATGGAAGTGATTCACCGGGGTACGAGCGATATTTTTTGCGTTTGGGGTTCTCATAAAAGATCCACTTATCGTCGCCGGTGATTAGTGGGTGGAGAAAACCTTTTCTTTTTTGACGGCGAAGGAGCATTTCACAAGTCGTGAAACGTCTTTCGATGTCTCTTGGGAACCCAATGCCCTTCCTTTTGAATGACTCCCATAGATTTTCAACGTCTCGAAACGGTTAAGGGATGAACATTAAGCACTTCACTCATCGAATCTTCATGGAGTATGGACTCCAATTCGGCTTCTTCAAAGTTTTGCTCCTGGCCTAGGCGGTCTTTGTCTTGCACGTCGAAATCACCACTTTTGAATCGGAGAAACCAAGTCTCAACAGGTCTTTCTGCCGGAGTAAAGCTTCCAGCAAATGACGTTTTGTCGGCTCAAATTTCGACATCTTTGAAGCTAACAAAATTACCGTTGTTGACATTTTAACGAAATGACGCAGTCTGATTGAAGCCTAATGATGACGCTTGACATGAAGTATTTTGCAATTTGGTAAATGACTAGAAATATAGGTTACGGTATTTCTTAGGAAATCGAAGTTTTCAATGCAAGGTCCTAATATATTGTCTCAACTGTTTCCACACTGGGATTTTCCTGATTACACGTCCGAGGAAATTATTGACACATTCCTACCCCATACCTACTTACATCACATCGCTGTAGTCGTGATTGGCGAATCTCTCATGATTGAGTGATTTATGTATCCGAACGCCCCGCCGCTCCGCAAAAGCGTTACGCAGGCGAATTGGGTCAATGGAAATTAATCCGTCCCAAATGCACCTGCGCTTTGTCGCATATAATGTGCACTGCGGCGAGACTCGAGTGTGCACCGGCCCATATTTATATATTTATTTAGCGCTAAAGTATAACATTTATTTTGCTTTTTTAACACAACCGTGGCACTTAAACACTAAACCTACCGACAGTTCTTGTATACCTAGTTCTTGTATAGGTACATATATGAAATGAAGAATTTTCATGAAATTTCGCCTAAATTTATTATTATATAATTTCAATTCTATTTTTTTTATATTATATAATATTTACTGAAGGAGTGAAAAGACTATGGAAATATACTGTCCTAAGGAGCGGGGGGTGGATGTTGATCTGTCGTCCTCTACGGTGGTGAACGTTTTCGTGCAGCTTGGGCCACAAGATCCATTTTGTACTCGGGTCGGCTCAACTCACGATTCAGCTCTTATTCAGAAGTCTCCTCGAGTGGAAGGCTACCCCGGGTAAGACTCCCGTGTCTCAGGCCTCAGAGCTGGTGGACCGGTTTCTCCCGGCGGGGTTGCATCCCGGCGCCACTGGATGGTTTGCGGTCCGGTCCGGTCGGACCGGACCGGTCGGCGAAGCCAATCGGTTGTGCATTCTGACTAATTGCTGAAGGGGTCTGGAGACTATGGAAATACATTGTTTCCTAAGCAGCGGGGGTGGATGTTCACCTGTTATCATACCACTCTTGAAATCACCTTGGGCCACTCGATCCCGTGTGGCACTAGGGGCAAAGAACGCCTAGGTCCGCGATAAATTCAAACTGAATTACCGCTGTAATACAACAGGTAGAGGTCGCACAAGCGACTTCACACTCGTAACCAGTCGAGGAACCAGAGTAATCTGGTCGCAACTGGAAGTAAGGGCGTGAGTGTAAGCCCGCTGAGTATAATATTCCTGTCTATCTCGCGATGTGTATAATATTCCTGTCATGTGGCGGAGCTTGACGGTGGATTGTTTTGTCCTAAGTCTTCTGCGCTCACTTCACTGGAGATAGAACGATTACTTCGTTAAAACTTCCTGAGGTGACGGGTTCGCCCGTTGTAGTTGACAACTCTACTACTATCGTCCTCAACTCTTAAAATTACAGAGTTCAGAGCCGGGCAAAATCTGCCATGGTCCACAATAGATTCAAACTGAATCACCGCTGAACAATCGTCTGGTAGAGTACCGCGCAAGCGACCGCGAAACCGTAACCAGTCGGGAGGATGGAGGTATCCTGATGGTTAATCCAGATGGAGATATCCTGCCAAAACTAGGAGTCAGGAGGCGAGGCTATTCGCTGTTCACCTTCCCGATGCCTCGCCGTAAGTCGTTGGCATCTGACAGGTGTTGACTTTGCTGCACGGTAGGTTTGCATCGTCCCAAAGTCCTCTACGCTCACCTCGCGGGAGACAGAACGATCATTATTGTTAAAACTTCATGGAGTGACGGGTTCACCCGTTATAGTCGACACCTCCAAATGACCATAATAAGGGACATAAGGAAACTTTTCAGCATCAATGACGAATTCCAGCCAAACGATCAGTCATTTCTTTATGTATCTGCTTAGCATTCAAACTGCTCTGATACCGGCCAGGGTTACTTTTGCAGGTCACCGGGTCAGCTCACGACGTACGAGTTAATTTAATCCTCTGCGCATTTATTTAATGTTATGCTGGGGGTCATCTTGAGGACCTAATTACCCCCCCCCCCCCCCCTCTGCTCGCATATACGACTGTGTAAATTAGTCTTATAATTAGTGCTGTGAATTATGCGATTGAAATAAACATGGCGCAAACAGAATAGGTCACGGCGCGTCATGCATTCTATTTTAACTGAAAGTATGAAAACATTGCTATTTGAGAATATTTCAAGATGAGAGTAAACGCAGGATAAATTTGACTCTCGAAAATGCATGGTTATAGGTCAAGGGTCGATTTAGCTATAAAATTCCGTTGACCTATACATAGACCGTTGACATAGACCGGCATCGGCTGCCGGCAGCGGTCATTGCATTGTATATAAAGGCCCCTCTTCACAATGACCGATGATGGCCAATCTTGCTAAGGTGGAAGCGAGTCGGCACCACTATGATGTCAGAAGAATGTATGGGAAAGAGCGAGAGGGACATAGGCGATGCGGCCATCGCTGGCGAATGCGTGGGCATTAGGGAGACTTGATAATCGGATAGAGAATGAAATCAAATTCAAGATGTCAAATTTGGAGTGAATTTGAATTTTTCCGCAAGGTGCGAATCTCTACGATTTTGTTCCTCATTTTCATTAATGATTTGCCTAAATTTGTAAAATATAGTCACTGCTCACTATTTGCTGATGACGTGAAAAATTTTCATCAAATAACAGATGGTCGAGAAGCGGAAATATTACAGCAAGATATAGATGCACTTTCAAGATGGGGCTCTATCAATGACATTAAATTCAACACTAACAAGTGCTCTGTTTTAACCATCACTAAGAAGAAAACACCTTGCTTTTCCCATACGCAATAAACGGGTCAATTTTGAAAAGGTCAACCGAGGTGTGGGACCTGGGAATTACATTTGATACGCACTTGAATTTCCGTGCACACATTACAAATATTTGCAATCGTGCTAACAAAATGGTCGGTTTTGTTATTCGCATATGCAAACAGTTTAATAATATTAATGTAATGTTTCTACTATATAATTGTTTAGTCCGTAGCATACTTGAATATAACTCGGTCATCTGGTGTACAAGTGAAAACAAATACATTCAGATGGTAGAGCGTATTCAAAGAATTTTTTAAAGATATGCTTATTACAGAAAATACAATATTTATCCATACTTATTTCCGTCCGATTTTGTTCTAGGAATGGTAGGATACAACAGTCTTGAAACGCGTCGATATATTTCCCTAATTATATTTGCATATAAATTAATTCAAGGAACTATTTATTTGCCAGAGATACTATGTCTTTGAATTGTACGTACCGGTAAATTACACAGCGAGGAGATCGCATCTACTTGTTTAATGTGCCGTACCATCGTACAAATATTTTTTTGTAGACAGGCCAGTGGGAAGGGTTATAGCTCTTCTTAATTCCTTACCCACAGAAGTAGACATCTTTTGTATATCCCTTTGGCAGCCAAACAGGCAACTCCCTGCTATCTCATGTTTATCAAAATCTGTCTTTTATTTAGTTTTATATTTTTATGTTGTTTTCTTGTTCAATGTTAGCATTAATTTAGTTATGTAATTTATTTATTTCTAGACTTACACTCTAGCTTTAATATTCAAGGGCGAATTGGATTCGTCTGTAACGCTCTTGAATAATATTTGAAACTAATAAATAAATGTCTAAAAATCCATTTAAATGCATTTAAAAATTATATCTTATAGTGTCTTAAACTCTAACTACAACCTCAATTACCCAATATGATATTCCTATTATTCAATTACTAATCAACAGAGTTTGATTATCCTGACTGATAATCGTTAATTTGTTGATTATTTGATACTTGCTTGGTTAAAAAACTTTACTGCACACACAATAGAGTAAAACATGGTGGGCCTATTGCCAAGTGGCAATATCTTGCGACCATACCGTCAGGGTTATAGTGAGTAAAGGTGATGGTGCAGGCAAATTAATACATAACAGCTGGGATTTTTGTAAAGTAGTGGTCATCATAATTGTGTACAGTTACATAATAAACATAATAATGAAAATAAGACAGACATTAATAACAATGCCAACTCAATATCGAAGGGAGGATATAAGGTGTAAGGAAAAAAAAAATTAAAAAAAAATCTTCTATGTGATTCTAAAGTAAATTGAAATCTCTATGAGATGATTTAATTTAATTTTAGATAATTTAATTTTATATTAGCTAACCTGCTGTGTTACGTGACGCAAATTTTCTACTGATTGCTGTAAATTATTGTGATGCTCAAGGTGATTAAGGTATGAGATGAAATTAAAATAAAAGAAAAATAAAAAATCTAAAGATTGAAATATTTTTTTAAACTCCTATGCTATTGAATATCTATAATACTGAATATTTTCCAAGACTATGTGATTTTAAAATGATTTTCAAAAAAATTTATTTTTCTATAGTTTCAAAATATTACTAAGTATTCTATAGTTTGAATATTTTCAAAGACTATTTGATTTTAAAATGATTTTCAAATAATTTTATTTTTCTATGTTTTCAAAATATTTCTAAGTATTCTATAGTTTTGAATATTTTCAAAAACTATTTGATTTTAAAATGATTTTTAAATAATTTTATTTTTCTATAGTTTCAAAATATTACTAAGTATTCTATAGTTTTGCTTCTTCAGCTTCAACTTTTAAAAATAAATCTTTTGTTATATAGAAAATAACCAACTAAAACTAATATGTTTTTCTTGCCAGTAATCTTTTCGATTACTCAGCTCAATCAGAAAAAAACATTTTACATAAATCTTTTAAAACTACTTACATATACAGTACATCAGAATTGATATTAAACGTGACGATATGCGGTTGGTGATCTTTTCCTTTTTTTAGTATTTTATTTGGCTTCCTCTTCTTTGTAATTCTATTTCATCCTTCTGGTGTTTTATGTAATAATTGGTCTTCCTTCTTGTTATAATATGGATTGGTCTTCCTTCTTGTTATATGATAGATTGGACTTCCTTCTCAGTTCTCGGTATTTTATAATATTATATCGTCGTTCATTCAATTCGTAATATTAGGCTTTTGCCTCCAATTTTCAATAAAGCTTCACGCTTCGCGGTATTCGTATTTTCGCAAAACTTTTCGAACAATATATGTTTAATATAGCAATATTATTTTATATTATTATTTTGTGAGCCTTGGAGGACACGCAAAATGCGAATTAACACACCTAGGCGTCTGCTATTAATGCTCGGATTATTGACTGATGACTGATTGACTGTTGAAAATTTAATGATTGCCCCTTTTTGTGGCTGGTTCCTTTTATAACATCGTGTTTATTTCCTTTCCACGATCATTTTTTTCTGTCATAATTTGACCCCTCTTTGCATTCGCGCCATCCTCCCTTGCTCGAGGATGTTCAATAATGTGATATTAATCGTTTGTTATTATTTTTTTAATATTTTGGTGTGAGTTTACCATTGATTTTTCTTATTTTTCATAAATCCTATTATATTTTAGTGTAGTTATATGTATTTCGATATTCTCGTTCCGAATCTTCTTAATTACTATTTTTTTAAGCTTTAATTATATGAGTTTTTCATGTTTAAAAATTTTATTTTGAAAAACTATGTTCTGCTAGTTTTTTTAAAATTTAATATATTCTATTATATGTGTTTCTTTCCTGGCTTTTCAAAGATGATATTATTTTTTTAATTTTTCTGTTTATTGTGGTAGTTTTTTATGTTTTTCTTCAATTTTAGTTTTTTTTCAAAACGGACTTCATTTCTATTACCGTCCTATTTTTAAAACATTTTCTATATTTTTTAATTATTTTATGACATATTTTAAAAAAAATATTCTCATACAACATCTATGACGCCGCGCATTTTATCCTTTCCCGCGCTTTCTCTCATTCTTCTGTCTTTTTGAACTTCCCTTCGGCATTGTCGTCTGAGCTTTTGGCGTCAAATTTCTGGGGAATTTCCATGACCATATATGGACATGATTTTTGCGCGTGTATAGTGCCGCTTTAATACTTTTTATCGTAATATCTATTCTTTTATATTCCTCTATTTAAATATGACATTTCAAACCCGATCTTATTTTCAAAAATCATTTTGATTTTACTTATATCTCTGTAATTAAATTTAGATTTTATTTGTTTATTTTTATAAATGAATCAGTGCTATCTGTCATTTCCTAATAGAACTTCTTGAGTTTAATCTGATATTTTATGGATTTTTATTTTACCTAATCGTTCCACTTTTTTTACACATGTGTCGCTACTGGTATTGTTTCAAAATTAAATATTATTGACTATAGTTATCGCCGTATTGCAATTTTCAAACTTGGTAGGTTTGAATGTAATGAATTTAATTCATTACAAAGGACAAACTAGGAGACGGGTGGAGGAGGGTCGGATTAGTATTTCATTTAATGGATACTTAGGTATATTATAATTCATCTGAAATATTTCTAGGTTAGCCCTAGAACAGCCTCGCCAAGTTGGGTAACCCGGGCAAAAGCTGACGGTGCGGAATTTATTTTTGTGCTCCTTCTACAAATAAGATATTTTAATTGTACGTATATTTACACTGATGGGAAGATTTAATATACTTAGTTATAAATTTGCAAATGAGCCTTGAAATTCGTGGGCCGTTGGGGCGAGTTATTTATATATTTCGCAGGGTACATAGGTACCTTAATTACGCACTTAGGAAAAGTTGCAATTTTTTACAGAAGTTATATCTTATCGCTGCGAACGGGAGCGGTTCGCTGAGCGTTCTCATTCTCATTTGTCCAAACAAATTCGAGGGAGTTTTCGTTCGCATTTGCGCCCGTCGCTTCGCCCATCCCATAAAGCAATCCATTTGGAAAAATATTCCACGATACTAAGTTCCCGTAAGCCGCGGACGTAAATTTATCTGTGTCATCCCGCAGGAACCGGGAGAGGCAACCGCGGAGGAATGATAAATTCCCGGCTTCCAGGATAAATAAGAATAAAACAGGCGTGTTTAAATAAAACGCAGGCGCTCATAGTTCGTATGCCTATGATACATACTTAGGTCATACTGAAAGTTCCTGGATTCTGATAAATAAGATCGGATATAAAAGTTATGATACATTTATTGTTTTTCAAAGTATATGCCCTCAAAATTTACCCATTTTGCTTTCGCTGGAACCATTGTAAAAAAGAGTTGGACCACTCTAAGTTTGTCTTTAATTTTAGGAAACCAAAAGAAGTCGCAAGCTGCGAGGTCTGGAATGTATGGCGGGTGCGTCATCATTTCTTCATTTGAAGTCTTCAAATATGCTTCCTTTGCCATAGCGGAATGTGCGGACGCGTTATCGTGGTGAAGGACGAAATTGCTTCGAGGACGCCTTTCACGATTTTTTTCTAATACTCTTGGCAAGAAAAAGTTGACGTACCAAACTGCACTCACTGTTCTTTGGTCTTCACGCGACATGGTTGTGTAGAAGTTAAAAAGTATTTCGAGAAAGAAAAAAGAAGTTGCCGACCATTTTCTTACCAACGCTTCGACTTTTCTTAACTTTGGTTGGCAAATCTTCAAAAGGAAAAGACCCATTCTGCCGATTGGGTTTTCTTTTACGGTTCAAAGCAGTACACCCAGGTTTTGTCACCTGTTACAATATTATAGGCAGCCAATGATTGCACTCCATCATACCTTACGCAGTCGTTTCTGGTCTTCCGTCAAATCATGCGGTATCCATCGAGTGCAAAGCTTCCGTACCTTCAAATACACATGTAGAAACTTTTGAACTTGACTCATTTAAATGCCTAATACAGCACAAATTTGCTAACTAGCATTTTTTGTCAGTCTCAATTAGTTGACGAACTTCACATGCATCGTCGTAGTGATGATTACGTTCACGTCTAAACTCACTGGAACGCGCATACGAGATGGGTCTTCATCGCCAAATGCCAATCGCCAAATTCCATAGTCTCTCGCATCGTAGAAAATCATAGCACGAAAATAATCTCGAGTTAAATTCATTGTAATTCCGACACACAATTTTCAAAACGACGCCACAATGGAATTCATGACAATCTCGCAAGTCAAAAAGTAACAAGTTTCAAAAAGTAACAAAATTCGTAATTGGTTTTTTATTACTTTTATTATAAGTGGCCAGTTCTAGAAACTTTCAGAATGCCCCATATCTTATCTTATCTTCTTAATATATATAAATTACGTGTCACGTTGTTTGTCCGCGATGGACTCCTAAACTACTTAACCGATTTGAATCAAATTTGCACACAATGTGCAGTTTGATCCAACTTGAAAGATAGGATAGCTTGCGTCTTAATTTATAGTCGCGATATTATTTTATTGCAATGTCTATTATTTGACATTCGCAATTATCTGTTAGTTCCAAACGATTTTAGCAGATGGCGTTATCTATTGAGTAATCCATAGATGGCGCTGCTATGTTAAACCTACAAACGTCATAGTCGGCCAAGCGTTATTCTAAATTCAAAATATTGTGAAGGTAATACAGTGAAATTATTCCTGCTTTTTAATTATTTGTGCTTCATTGTTCAAAACTCTTTAATTAAAATATATACATGTAAGTATTATCACATAGTTATAAAAGTGGAATAACTGCAGTATAGGAACCTCTCTCCAATTTTTTTCATTTTAATGCTAAATCTGGAAGAAAATTGTGTCGGTCGCTATAAATAAGCGAGATATAGGCATTCAAAGTTTAAATTTTAAAAACAGGCCAAAATAATATAATATAAAAATGGATGTTGGTATATCTGTATGCCCGTCTGTCCGAGTTTAATAGACTCCGAAACCGTTTGACCGATCACCATGAAAGTTGGCATATATATGTATTTTTTCATGGTTAAGGTTTTTATATATATCCGCTTTGTTGCAACTTTCAACTAGACGACGCTACAGCACACCAACTTCTATACTGCTCAACCGATCGCCAAGAAAATTGGTATACATTGGTATTTGAGAAAAGATATAACACGGGCAACGCCGGGTAATACCACTCGTATATATATATATCTGTCTAAGGGGACAATATTACAGTTCGATGATGCGTCCGGGATGGGTGGGGGTGGAGGATGGAGTCGTGAACGATCTCTTTTTAAACTCCTTCGCTTACCGGCTAGTGTGCACGTACGATTCCCGTTTATCCACCATATACATTTTTAACCCTATCCACCTGACGTTCGTTAAGAAACTAATCAAATAAATTGAACATAATGAACATGTTAGTACCTAAATTTGAGAAAAAACTATGTAAAACACTGGTAACAATTGCACCTTTGCCGGACGTTTCGGAGCCCGTGGATCCTTCTTCAGCGGCAAGAACAATACTGCAGTCGAAGCTGTCGCTTACGGTTACCGGCATTCCTCTGTGGTGCTAGGAGAGGGGTGTTACGGTCGGGAAAATACATCATATTTAGAGACCTCTCTATAATAAAATTCTCATATCAAAAGCAACCGAAAAATGACGCACGAAAATAAACAAAATTATTATTAATAATATTAAATTTCGAGAAACGGTGGCAATGATCCGAGCGTTTATCGGCACGTTAAATCCATTCGATTAATTTGTAAAACCTTGAATAATGCCTTGTGTAATTATATTGTCGAAGTGCGTTGTGACATATTTCATTAACTCGTTTTTTTACATATGGGAAAACAACTGTTACTATGTATTTATTTATTTAGTAACACATCTAGTAAACAAATAATGTCATATTTGTAAGTAAGATGTTAGCAAGAAATTGATGCGACATTATTTTTAATGTTTGACACAGTCGCCTAACTAGGCCTAGGCCTGTTCTAAGGCAGACTTTTAATGACTATATTAAGTATGCACTGTCAACTTAAACTATAGTTAGTACTTATTTTTAAATCGACAAATATGAAACTACAAATATTACTAACTACGCATATACAAACATAGATAGATACTCATATACATCTATAGATAAAATATATATCCATATATGCACACATACACAGACATATATGTATACGAAAATAATAATAAAACCAAAATAAATAAAAATTAAAACTAAAATAATATACATATATAAATCAATTACACATTGATAAAACGCTTATATACCTATAATAGTCATTTAAAATTATCATGGTAAAAACTAAATACTAAGTAGGTACTGAATACTATCATTCAAAATACAACAGTCAGCATATTCCCTAAACCGTTCCTACCCACCTCCAACAACCAATCGGTTAGTGATTTTTTAAAAGTGGATGTAATCTCACTACTTTTAATTGCTTCGGGAAGATTGTTGTATAAACGTACCTATTATAATAATCTTATTCAGGCTGAATGTTTGTTGTGATAATATTGACGATAATACTGAGTGAGTTGCATGTACTGCTCCCACATAGTACCTACATGAAACTCCCACACTTCTTGATTGCGAATGCATTATATACCTATATAGAATATAATTGAAAAAAATGCTTTATTTTGTTTAGGCTCGCCTTTTTGGTTAACAAAATAATAACACTAATGCCTAAAAGCAATATCTTACAGCTAACCTTAACCTAATCGGACAACATGTTATGCGGTAAAAATAAAGAAACCTAATAAATTTAATTTATAAGGGCAATACGTACAAAAAAAAACAATAAATTTAAAAACGAAAAAAGCAATAAACCTATAATGACGCAGGGGACGCAAAGGGGTGGGGGGGGGGGGGGGATAGGGAAAAGTTTATGAGCATGGGTTCAAGTCTTCTTTGAGCCTCCGTTTGAAGCAAAACAAACTCGGTGCTATCATTATACGTGCAGGTAAAGCATTCCAGAGACGGGCTCCACGTACGGAGAAGGAGTGCGAGAAGAAATCACCACCGTGACCAGGGATCGAGAGCAGTAGGTTGCCCTCGGATCTCAGAGGGCGCACGTGATAAGATAGAGGTTTGAACCTACGTATAAAATAAGCTCGGAGCGGCCTCCTTCAAGATTCTAAAGAGCAAAACTAGGACTCTCGTATCTCTCCTTTCTCGGGTCGCCAGCCAGTGAAGTCTCCTTCTGTACTCCGTAATATGGTCATACTTTCTTAGGTCATAAATGAAGCGAATGTAGACATTTTGCAGCCTTTCTACCTTAATACACTTGACGTATTTAAATATACCTAATACACTCGACGTATTTGACGAAATGCGATAATAATAAAGTCATTATTGTAGTCCCCGGAACGCGCCAGGCTCAATCGATTGAGCCTGAAATGGCATAGTCATATCCGCATGAAGAAATTAATTAATATAATAATTGAAGGCTATTTGGTACTTTGTTGAGGTAATTTACAAAGATGTGATTTATTTGCAAACTTTTGTAAATTTGTAACTACATAAATCCCGCGTTTGTGTAAATGATGTTATAATTATGATATTGACAAATTGCAAACTTGTAGAAGAATTAACAAGAAATAATGAGAGACGTTGTGATTTTTGGTAGCAGATAGGATGAAAATCCTTGAAAATAATAGTGAAGCCTATTCTAGTGAAAAGATTATATTCAAATATGATAATTTTTACAATAAAGAGGTTAATCAGAAGTTTCAAGTTTATAGAAATTCAGTGTTTAACTTTAACCTAGTTTCCAAAAAAATGGTTATTTAGGATTGTCCTGTCCTGTTTGCATAGCAGTGACGAGGTGATATGAAACTGGAAGTAGTTTTTCAGGATGGGGCCTAATTTATTGAGGGTCCAATCCTGGCAGATTTTTTTCAGGGGTAAACCTTCACACAGCCGCCCAACTGTACCGCTCTGGCATGTGTAGTGGTGAAATCGACTTCAAATCCCTGAGCGGTTGAGCGCGTTTAACTGCTAAATCCCACAGGGCGTTAAAGCGCTATACTATTCCAGTTTAAACCCCAGAGTGATTCGGGCGGCCGCTCGCGAGAGTTAAAACAGTAATAACGAAAGAAAATGTCAATAATAAAACATGGCTACCACTGAAAAAGAAACACCTGCAACCACTCCTTTCAACCATCCCTGCCGATTGAAATAGTTGCTGGTCAAGATCCAGGCAGTTCTAGGAAGGCAATCGCTTTGAAGGATGTCGATGATATTAGATTGTTCATAGCACGATTTGGCAACCCTTTCGCGCTGAGATTTAAATGAGTGCATAGGTATTGTGATCGCGCAAAAATCTTTTTTCTATCTGAAGACGAATATATCCGTGTTGAGCCCCCCTGAGGCGGTTAAGAACATTTCCAGGTTGAAGTCTGTCTGTGTGTCCATGTGTGTGTGTGTGTATGTGTGTGTCTGTGTGTATGTATTCCTCCACGATAGCGCCCGAACGCTTAATCTAATTGAGCTGAAAATTGGTATGCAGGCGTCATTTGGTCAGGGCAAGAGTTGAAACGATTGTGGTTAAAATCGGTTTAACAAGGGGCACACTAGTCATATATCATAATAGTCGGAATATTGGGCTTAGAGACTTGAAATTTGGGACACAGATACCCAGTTGGTCCGAAATCACATTGTAAAATTATGGTTGGAATATCTCATATACAAGCTTCACTAATAATATTTATATTCCGCCATACATTTTAAACAAATATTAACGCCGTCTGTTGGCGCTTATCCGAGAAACGAACAGCGCCGCCCCAGGCAATAGCCACGGAACCCAGCCGGGTTCGTTCGCCGGCCGAGAAAGGTCGCTCATCGGTTTTATTAATGGAATTATTATTCGAATGAAATCAGTCCTTGGTTACTTGCCGGAAAAAACTTGGGGTGACACAACCGATGTTTGAAAATCTTTCTTCGTTTGGTTTTTATAAGGTTCCCAAATTTTGTACCGCTATTCATCCGCGCTTCATAGTGGCATGATAGTTCCTTTAAAAAGTTTGTTGAGTTCGTTCTGCGGCAGCCTGCATTTCTACGATCGCATCTTGCCGGCTTCCTCTGACGACTGACGTGACCTGCTCATTACTGGGATATTCGAAGTAGGCGAACCTTAAAATCCTCTATAAAAGTTCGTTATTCCGAGGGGGAGGGCATGGAGGGGGGGAGTTATCGTTCGGCGAGATTGCGCCTGCTGCGCTAATATTTAATGGGCGACATGAGGCGGCGGCCCGCGCCGCACTGTACCAACATGCAAGCCAACTTAATAAAGTCATTTCCTTCTTAAAACTTCGATTTCCCCGAGAAACATAATATGGGGCCGACACAAATTGCCAAGAGTCGGGTGCCACTCAGGTGGCACCGTTGCGCCGTTCGCACAGCAATTTTGAAGCACAAATAGTCGGAGGAGCGACTATCTGAGAGAAACTCAAAGTTGTGCGCAATGTCAGCAAAAAACTGTCGATATCAGATGATAGCATAAGTTCTTGCCTGATTTAAGGGTAAACTGCATTACGTTAAATTAAAAAGACAGGATATTATTTTATTTTATATATTTTTTTATATTTATTTACCAAAAAAAAATATTTTTAGGAATTATATTTGCAGAATGATTTTGCGTCACTCGCCAATTTTATATAATATTGTTTTAAGGTTTAGTTTCATAAAAAATGTTCAGAAATCGTTAAAGCTAATTAAAAAAAAATAAAAATAAACAAAACAATTATGTAAAAAATCAGAATAATCATTAAATAATAAAAGTAGCTGAAAATAATTATAAAATAAACCATAAGCAAACACTCTTGTTTACATATGGGCAATTTATATTGTTAGATATGTGAGGGTAAATAAATTGTGTGTGTGTAAATGTGTTGCTATTTTTGAAATGCCTTGAGGATACTTTCAATTTCCGTTCTTCCTTTACTAATTAGCCCCTGAATGAGACTTTTTTAAAGAACCACCTGTGTCGAAGTGTTTTTCCAAAATATTCATTAATCTCGGAGCAAGGTAATTTTAGTGTTGTCCAAACGATGTAAATCTCCTGAGCACTATATATTGTGGTACCTGCGCCGATCTTGCGTTCTTCCCTATAATTGTTCATTCTTCCCTATAATTGTTTTCCAACTATTAACAAGCTTGTCCATTCCATTTTTGAAGAAACTGCTTGGTTTTCCTTGAAAACAGTTAAAGATGTGGATTTCTACAGCTTTCACGGACCTAAAATTTTCAGCCAGCTTTGGCGACGGGTTTTGCTTCCTCAGCAGCTTTTTACCAACTTCTCTTACTATGCACGTTATTGTACAGGATCCACTTATCATCGCCTTTAAAGATTCAATCCAAAAACTGTTCTGTTTCGTTTCGTGCGAGTAGAGAATGGCCACATTCTTGCGATTTAGCTTATTCATTTCAGTAAGGAGATGCGGCGGTATAGAGCTTAAAAATGTATGCATGCTTTGAGCTTAAAAATGGCGATAAGCGGTCGTATTGTCAATAATCTATCTCTCAGCAATCTCGTCAGCTGTCTTTGGATTTTCTTTCACTTCCAAACACAGAATGTCGTCATCAATATCAGGTGGTCGTCCAGAGCGAGCCTGATCTTCCAATTTGAAATTTTCACTTCAAAATCTGAAAAACCGCTTTTTAATGGTACGGAGAGCCCTTTGGAGCTGTCATCTGCAACGGGCGAACCCGACACTGAATTCGAGCCCGACGACACTAAGGCTGTTATAACGGTATAGATCGTTCTTTCAGCCGTGAAGTAATTACAGAGTGACTCAGGGACAACACAGTCCACAGTCTAGTTCCGCCAACATGCCCATAAGAAGCCGACGCCTTACCGCGAGGCACTGATGTGAAAACAGCTGGCCAACCTCACGCCCTTACTACAGATTTGGCAGAATTTCTCCGTCCTTGTCGAGGGTTCGAGGTCGCTTGCGCGCCACGAGGACATAAGCGGTTATTCAGTTTGAATATTTTACGGACCGCGACGCCCTTTGACCGCCATGGTCACTCGGGATCGGGTGGCCGACGGATCGATTCAAGGGTTAAGTCAACAACTACATACACTCCACTGTCATAGGAAATGTACGTCTCCAGACCCCTTTAATTATTTGCCAGCTGGCTATATACCTAAAAACCGGATGGTACACCAACTGGCCAGTTCCGCCCGAGGTATTCCCCTGAATCCGCGATCTTCTGATCCCAACCGCCTCCGACTGCAGGATTACAGCCGTGGCAGAAGCTCACAGTGGCCCTGACAGGCTAAGCCTCTCTTTTAGGAGGCTACCAGGTAAAAGTTGGACCGTCCCACTTGGGAAGGCCAGTTAAGATTAAATCGAACACACGATCTATGCGACGTCAGTCATTTCCGCAGGAGATGGAATATGTCAATAATGTCCTCAGGGAAAAGGTTCACGGAAAATCACACTTTGATTTTCCGTGAACATTTCAATCACAAGACACGCACGCGATCTAATACAGACGAAACTCAGAAACGAGCAGATGACGAGCATTCTTACCATACGTCAAGGGCGTGACAGATCAAATAAGTAAGATGCTAAACAAATTCAATATAAAAACGATCTTCGAACCGACCCAACCAAAATATAACTCGATCTCTGAGGTATGTTTAGAATGTAGTACCATTGCAAACTCCGGATATATGTAAAATGAACGCAGCTGTAGGTTAGCTTACGTTGGACAAACGAAACGGCCACTCACAAATAGCTACTCGACTGATGGAATAGGGTTACCGGGTAAACGGTGGGTCAGTTGGGTACAGTGGGTCACGCACATATTGACGAAAATAAGTACGATAGCGCAGACGCTTGTCCGCTCACAGACGCCTCCCTATAAGCAATCCCTGCTCCGCCAGTTCCCGCGCAGCTGCGCCCAGATGACGACGTGCTACGGCCGATTTTATCGTGACGCTCATAAAATATTTTGAAATGTGAGTTGATATTTTGTTTATAATTCCTAACTTATAATAGATATAGGTAAACTTGTATTACCATACTGTGACCTTGTTAGTACGCTGTAATATATCACATAGATGATTGACTAGCTTTGTTCTTAACAGGTTGGTTCTTGTTTGCATTTAACATAGGTCTATGGTCAAGGGTGGGTCTGATCCACTGTGTACTCAGTGGATCGCGATTCACTGTGGACTCGTTGTTGAGGCGATGCGCATGGTTCTGCTATGTTTTAATCATAACTAATATACCTACAGGAAATAGAAACAATTTACCTATTATAAAGCTAGGTATATCTTTGATGAAAATAAAATGATTTTTTTACAGAATGGGCAGAAATAAACCTAGTAGAAAAATTGGTATTCATACGGAAGATCAAATGAAAAAGGCATTAGATGCTATAAAGGCCGGAAAAAGCATCAGGCAAGCAGCGAAAGAGCATTTCATTGCTTTTTCTACTCTGCAAAGATATCATGGAAAAAAAAATCCTGACCGCCTGACGCCAAATTATTCCGTCAGGAAAATATTTAAGGCTGAACATGAGGAGGCCTTACGTGATTATTACCAAAAGTGTGCCTTAATGTTTTATGGTCTTATCACTAAAGATTGCCGCAAAATAGCTTATGATATGGCAAAAATGAACAATATACCAGTTCCTGAGAGTTGGGAAGCGAACAAAATGGCTGGCATAGATTGGTTCCGAGGGTTTCGTGAGCGATTCCCTGAGATGTCATTACGTAAACCTGAAAACTGCAGCTTGGCGCGAGCAACAGCGTTCAATAGGGAAACTGTTAAAATATTTTTCGACAACCTTCAAAATGTGCTTAGCCGCAGTCCAGCCTTTGCAGATGGCACGCGCATTTATAATTTAGATGAAACTGCTACAAGTACTGTGCAGAAAAATCCACGAGTTTTAGCTCCGAAGGGAAAAAGGAATATATGCAAAGTGTCTAGCGGTGAAAAAGGTACACTTGTCACAACGTGTAATATCATAAGTGCAGGAGGTGTTCCCCTTCCACCCGTATTGGTCTTCCCACGCAAGAATATAAATCCTCGCATGAAAGTTGGGACACCACCTGGTTCTCTTATCCTCGCCACTCCTACTGGGTGGATGAATACTGAAACGTTTGTACAGGTGATGCAGCATTTTGTGCAGAGGTCAGGATCTACGAAAGATTCTCCAACAGTTCTCATCATGGACAATCATGAATCACATCTATCGATTGAAGCACTTAATTTGGCTAAAGAGTCAGGGGTGACTGTGCTTACTTTACACCCACACACATCGGCGAAACTTCAGCCGTTAGACGTCGGCATCTATGGACCGTTTAAATCTTACTATGCATCAGCGATGGAGTCATGGATGATGCGAAATCCTGGATGTCCAGTGACCATTTACGATATTGGAACACTAGTTGGTCAAGCTTTTGAAAAGAGTATGACTCCACTTAACATAAAGCAGTCATTCAGGAAAACCGGAATATACCCGTTCGACAGAGATATATTCTCGGAGGAAGACTTCATGCCGAGCAGCGTCACTGACAGGCCTGCTGCTGAGAAACCAACAGGTATGCAGCCTACCTAACACTTATTTAAATATTTTTTTTAGTTATTTTAAGGTGTCGAACCCACATGCCAACAGTATTTTTTCCTTTCAGATTTTGAAGATCCTACTCCAAATCCCTCTGTGATAGACGCAATTGGACAGTCGATTGTTGAATCTTCTGTTCAAATCACAAGTGATGCGTCTGTGTCTGTTACGCTATCTTCAATAGTTTGTGCTACAACTCCACCTTCCCTGTCTCATATGTGTTTGGCAGCAATAATCCACCCTGCTGATGCAATCCCAAGACAACGATCACAAGAGAACCATTCTCTTCAGTCACAATCTTCATCACCACTACCATTAGTGGCTAGACAAGACCCTGATGAAACCTCTCCCAGGTCATCACATGCCAAAGTTGCCTTATCTGTCCGGCTAGTTACACCAGATGAATTCCGAAAACCTTTAAAGGCATCTGCAAGAAACAAAAAAAGAAAGCCGAGGCGATTAGGCAAATCTCTTATTGCAAGTGACACACCGGAAAAGAACGAAATTGAAAATAATAAAAAGGCAATTAAAAGGAAGAAAGTTGTGCAACCCACTGTCAAGAAAGCTATTAGAAAAGTTCTTCAAAGCGACTCGGAAGAGGATTGTGAAATTGTCTTAGATGATGACTCACCAGATGAAGGGAGCTGGTTCAGTGATGAAGATAAAGAGAATATTATTACGCAAGAGACGCTGATGAAGCCGTTGCCAAGAATGCCAAGAGAGGGAGAGTATGTTTTAGTAGAATTTGCGCTCAAAAGACAATTGTTGTACTATGTTGCTAAGATACTAGAAGAACGAAATCATACATTCGAGCTCTATGTGAGTTATTTGAGACACAAGGAAGGACGTTTTTCCATGCCAAATACTCCAGACTTGGCTTATGTCAAGGATGATAATATTAAGCTTTTATTACCAACTCCTGCGTCAAATGGTAGTACTGTTCGTCAGCAATCATATCTTACTTTTGGCATTGACCTGAGTGGTATAAATATCCGTTAAATTCAAGACATACCTAACTTGATTTCCATTTAAAGTTATTAGTATTGTCGGTTTCGGTTTTCGTTTTAAGTTTTAAGATAATCGTAGTTCTTAGGTCCGTGTGGTTTTTAAAAAAAAATAAAAATGTAATTTCTAGATTAAATTGTCTTTAATTATTTACGTATAAAAACTCCTAGACCCATTGTTAACCAGGGGGTGACCCATTGTTCACCACTCATTGTGCACAGTGGGTCATTTCTGCTCTCTTAAAAAAACCCTATTTCCTCTGCTCTACATTATCGGGGGTCAATGATTTAGTAATTTTCTGAGAGCTGATAAAATATAAAATACATCAAACTAAATTTTAAGCCGATCTGACTGATAGGTTTTGAGATATGAGCTGTTAATAAAAAGTGACTCACTGTGGATACGCCGGATTTAAATATATATAAATTTCGCATTTAGTAAAACGGCTGCTGTATCGATATTAAATATGCCTTCGCGATTTACTGAATTGGTTTCTAAATTCTCATTCCGATAGTGCATCTCCTTTTCCTATCCCCTCTCGTTAACTGAAGGAAAGAAGAAGCAGAACGTCGCCGGCGAGTCAGTCTATCACCGATCGTGTTCGCTTCGATACCGCCCGCGAGACGTTCCGCCGCCGCGCACCTGCGTTGTAACCCGCTTTGTAAAACCCGCAAATAAGAACATTAGTGCTCGTGAAATATATATATTTGACAATTAAATCACCGCCGCGCTGTGATGTGACTTGAGAAGCTGATTTACGAAGCTGCAAACGGACATTTAATAAGGTAAACGAGATCCCATTTTTTCCAAACTTTTCTATTCCAAACTACCGCAAAATACAGTTCACTGCCCTTTTTTATTCCAAAACCAAATCCCCGCGCTACCATTTGATGGCCCTACGACCCGGATAAAAGCCAATTCAGTATATTATCATATTATTTGTGTAAAGTTTCAGTTTATATCAAAATCGTTTCAAACGGGGTTTCGTTTCATATAAATAATTGTACTGATTTCGCAGTTCGTTCTCACATATTAATTTATTGTAAATTTATAAAAAATATATTATATATAATATTAAATATTTATATACATATATTTATAAAAAAGTAATAATTTAACTGATTTATTCAGCCGCTTTTTATTATTTGCACCGCTCATATATTGTATACCGCTCATATCTTGCTTCACAACCGCGCTAATTGCCTGTATGTCTGTTTGGTAATTATTTATCGAATCAATATGTAGGTACAATTTATTTCGTTATAATAAAATATTACTTGCGTATAGGTATATTTAATAATTTATTTATTTGTACTAAAATATTATTTGAGTATATATTGCTTGAATATATTTAGGTATTTTATTTAATCGCGCCGCTAGCCTGTATATAGGTTTTAATTAATTGATAATTGAAACTATATAAAGGTAACCGTACACTATACTACTGTATTATTTTATTTGGCATATAAATAAACATAAAATTCCTTGCTTCAATATAATTACAGTTTGTCTAATCAGTTTTTCTGTGATCTGTCTTCTGCAATGTCGGAGAGAAGGTTAAAATTATTAATTGCGAAGAAGGAAGAATTGTACTTTCGCTTACGTAGTATTGCAAATCATGCAAACGAAGTCGACACATCGGACCTTTCAAAGGAAAGTTTTTTGAATGAGTTAGAGTCACTCGAAGAATTAAAGAGTAAATTTGAGCTAATTTTAGATGAAATAAATAACATCGAATTAGAATTGAACCCTAAACACGCAATTAACTACCAACCGCTTTCATCATTTGATGATTTATATTGTCGTATAAAACGAGTCGCAAAAACTTTATCTTTTAAGGAAATAAAGCCACAAATACCTCAACGCGATAGACCGAAATTGCCTGCCATACAAATACCAGAATTTAATGGTGAAGTTAAAAACTGGCCATTGTTTTATGCTAGTTTTAAAAATACTATACACGAAAACCCAGGTTTGGCTGATTCTGAAAAACTCTATTATTTAATCGGTAAATTGACCGATAAAGCCCGCCTGGTCTGTGCAGGCATAAATCCGTCCCCTGAAAATTATTCTTTAATATTAAATGCTCTTATCGAAAAATACGAGGATAAAAGACTTCTTGCTACTACATATTTAGATCAAATATTTAATTTTAAACCGCTTATTAACGCGTCGGCGAACGATCTTGAAAATTTTATTGATAAGTTTGTTTCGTCCGTATCCGCTATTAAAAATCTTAAGTTCAGTGATTTAAGCGATTTTGTTTTATTATATACAGCGCTTAAAAAATTAGATTCGCATACAGCTCGCGCATTTGAAATGGAGAAACGTCGTTTAGAGTTACCCACCTTTAATGACCTCGTTTTATTTTTGCGCGACCAAATTAAAATATTGCATAGGACACCCACTTCCACATCTCCACCACAGATATATAAAAAACCAGATGTGGCAAATAAAAATAAAATTAATAAATTTACGCATTCTTACATTAATACTGAGACTTCGCTCGCGTCTTCTCAATCTCAGTGTTCATTATGTACTTCGCGTCACGAACATCTATATAAGTGTTCGGGATTTCAAAAATTATCGCCTAACGATCGCTTTAAACACGTTAAGATGAATCACTGTTGTATTAATTGTCTCAGTGCCAAACATCAAATTTATAATTGCAATTCAGATAGTCATTGTCGGAAATGTCAACGCAAACATCACACAATGCTTCATTTCGAAAATACCGCTCCCAATATTGGAAACAGGGCGTACACTGCAACAGCGACAGCCGTTTCGCGCGGCGTAGACGCAGGCTTACCGTCTCGAGCGGACGACGTAGCTTTGTGTACGTTGTCAGCTGACGATAATGTCAGTAACTTTATCACTCCCGCTTTCACAACTGTTCTTCTCGCGACCGCCCGCGTCATAGTGGTTGACGCATGCGGCAACGAATGTTATGTTCGCATGCTATTAGATAGCGCTTCGCAAAGTAATTTTATAACCCGCGATTGTTGTACACGTCTTGGTCTGACATCTTTTAATCTACCCGCATGTACTCTCGTTAAAGGTATAGGAGGATCGGTGAAGCCTATACAAAGCTCAGTCCGAATAAAATTTTCTTCCCGCTTTAATAATGACGTCAGTTACGATGTCGACACTTTGGTTGTAGACAAAGTGACTGAACGCTTGCCCTCCGCCTCGGTCGACAGTTCCGCACTATGTAATTTTAATCATTTACCGCTGGCCGATGATTCATACGCAACTCCTGGTGACATCGATATGTTAATAGGAGCTTCTTTGTTTCCGCACCTCTTGTTACCTAGCAAGGTTCAAGGCCAAACCACAGGTATTTCTCCATACGCGCTAGAGACAGTTTTAGGCTACGTTATTCTAGGAACCGCACCCGCACTGGTGAACTCGTGTGTTACCGTTTCGTGCTGCGCAGTAGATCCTCTGGACAGTTTGGTCAAAAAATTCTGGGAAATGGAAGAAATAAATGGACTGCCCATTCTCAGCCCAGATGACAGAGACTCTGAGGAGATTTATTCTCGTACTACGACTCGTGACGAGACTGGTAGGTATTCCGTCGCTCTACCGTTCAAAGGAGACATATTCTCTTTGGGGGACTCCGCGCGCACCGCCGAGAGGCGATTTCTCTGTCTGGAGCGCAAATTACAAGCTTCTCCTACCTTGAGACAGGCCTATGATGACGTCATAAGAGAATACCTAGAAAAAGGTTATTTATCACCCGCCCCTCCTGACACGGAGGCGAACAAAGACCATCCCGCTTATATTATCCCGCATCACGGCGTCATTCGAAAAGACAAAGTGACATCGAAGTTACGCATCGTGCTCGACGCGAGCGCCAAAACAAGTACGTCTGTTTCGCTTAACGATATTTTATATAACGGCCAAAATTTACAAGGCAACCTCTTTAACATAATTTTAAATTTCCGCTTGTTTTCTGTCGCTCTTTCAGCAGACATACGACAAATGTTTTTGTGTATCGGCGTACACGAGCGCGATCGCAGGTTTCAGCGTATATTTTACCGTTTTTCGCCCGCAGAACCGCTTCAAGTATACCAATTTAACCGCGTTTGCTTTGGGCTAAAATCCAGTCCCTTTCACGCATTGCGCACTATCAGGCAACTCGTCTCTGATGAAGGTGCTTCTGAGGCCTTCAGTCAGGCCACACAGACCATAGACAACGGTTTATATATGGATGACTATGTTTATAGTGTGCCGGCCGAAGATCAGGCCATAGATGTCGCTAGACAAATGATAGGATTGATGAAGGCAGGCCAGTTTGATCTTGTGAAGTGGACAAGCAATTCTCAGTCCGTTTTGTCGTCAATCCCAGAGTCACACCGTCTTATCGCAGTTAAGGAATTCGATATATCCGCGCTACATAAAGTTCTTGGCCTATGTTGGTCGCCCGCAACCGATTCTTTTACTATAAAAATTTCTTCGCCAGCTGAAACTTGCACCAAACGCGCCATACTATCTTGTGTCGCTAAATTATGGGATATTATGGGCTTCGTCGCTCCTGTTGTGCTATTCGCTAAGCTCCTTATTAAACAGCTTTGGCTCGAAAAGCTTGAATGGGACGATCAACCTCCCGCTCATATAATTAAGCTATGGAATCGATTCCGCACCGAGCTTCCAATGCTCAATAAAATAAATATACCGCGCCACGTAGGTATCACGGTCGGTAGTGTTGTCACTGTTTTGGGGTTCGCGGACGCCAGCGAGAAGGCGTACGGGGGTGTTGTATACCTACACGTTCACAATGAGGGACAACCAAACTCGGTTCATCTAGTCTGTGCTAAGTCCAAGGTGGCTCCTATGAGAAAGGTGGTTTCTCTCGCTCGGCTCGAACTCTGCGCCGCATTGATACTTTCAAAGCTCATGCGCATCGTTATTGATGTTTGCTCAGCTCGCCACCCCATTGGTGAAATTTACGCGTTTTCAGACTCGACAGTGACACTATGTTGGATTCAATCTTCGCCACACCGTTGGGACACCTTCGTTGCCAATAGGGTTTCAAAGATACACTCTGAATTGCCTCCTAATTGTTTTTATCATATACCAGGAGTGGACAATCCCGCTGATTGTCTCTCGCGCGGGCTCATGCCTGCTCAAATATTAAACCATCCGCTGTGGTATAATGGTCCACCGTGGAGCAACGCACACCCCTCGAAGTGGCCTATTGCTACGTTCAATGCGTCTACCGCTTTGTCTGACCCCCCTGAGGAGAAGACTATCACTCTTGCTACTTTTGAGCAAGAAACTCCGGTCATCATAGCTCTGTCTAAACGTGTTTCATCTTGGAGTAAATTTTTACGCATTGTTGTGCATATTTACCGCTTTCTCAAAATATTACCGCTTCGCAATCATATAACCGCTTCTGACCTAGACTTTGCAGAGAATATGGTTCTCCGCGAGGTTCAGTCATTTTACTTTCCGAATGAAATCGCATATTTGCGAGCTGGCAAGGCTTGTAGTCGCAGCTTCCAGCAGTTAAAGCCGTTCTTGCATGATGGGCTTTTAAAGGTCGGTGGTCGCTTATGCCATTCTGATCTCGATTTCTCACATAAACATCCTGTCATTTTACCACGAAAGGATCATATATTAGATTTATTAGTTGATTATCATCACAAGTTCAACTGTCATGCTGGTCCTGACTTGTTGATGTCTATTCTACGACAGAAATACTGGATTCTGTCCGCCCGCAATTTAATACGTAGCAGGGTGCACAAATGCATGCCCTGCTTCCGGCTTCGCCCTAAGCCGAACTATCCGGAAATGGCTGATCATAAGTATTTTCGTGTAGAGCAATCCGCAAAGCCCTTCGCTCATACAGGCACGGATTTCGCTGGCCCTTTGAAGGTGACAATGTCTCGTGGACGCGGTATTCGTTCCACGAAAGCATACATATGCCTGTTCGTATGTATGACGACGCGCGCTGTACATATTGAACTTGCCGGTGATCTTAGTACGGCTAGTTTTATGTCAGCTTTCAAACGTTTCTTAGCTAGACGCGGCCCTGTGAGTCGTGTGTACTCAGACAACGGAACCAATTACGTTGGCGCTAAACGCACTATTTCCGAGTTGCATACGTTCCTAAAGTCTAAATATGTCAACACTGACTTTTCCCACGTATTGTCAGAGAATCGAATTAGCTGGGTTCTCAACACGCCAGCCGCAAGCCATTTTGGTGGTAATTGGGAAAGCAACATAAAGAGTCTAAAGACTCATTTGTTTAGAATTATTGGGGAACAGATTCTCTCTTTCGAGGAGCTCAGCACCGTCCTCGCGCAAGTCGAGGCTGTGATGAATACGCGGCCGTTATGTAGGACACTCACTAGTGATCCATCTGAACCGCTAGCGCTAACACCCGCACATTTTTTAAATTATACTCCGCTGAAATATTTACCCGCACCTGACATTGAGGAAGACAGGCTTCACGTTCTCTCTCGTCACGCTTTGCTCGATAAGCTAGTCCAGTCGTTTTGGAAACGATGGAGAACGGACTATTTACATACGCTACAAACACGCCAGAAGTGGAACACTTCTGTGAACCCCATCGCAGTCGGCAATATCGTCGTTCTTATAAACGATAACGCACCACCGCTTCATTGGCCACTTGGCATTGTAGATGAGGTATTCCCGGCGTCAGATGGTGTTATCCGCGTTGTTAAAGTAAGGACCGCAACTGGATCTTATCTGCGTCCAGTTGTACGAGTTTGTCCTTTGCCAAACTAACTTATTTATCAATTTACTAATCTATAACTATGTAGTTTAAGTATGTATATTCTAATTTTAAATAAGTATATTTATTTTATATTCCGCATCATATCCGCATTTATTTTAAACTCATTTTGTCGCACTCTTTGAAGGCGAGCCTTCAAGCCGGGGGGGAATGGATACGCCGGATTTAAATATATATAAATTTCGCATTTAGTAAAACGGCTGCTGTATCGATATTAAATATGCCTTCGCGATTTACTGAATTGGTTTCTAAATTCTCATTCCGATAGTGCATCTCCTTTTCCTATCCCCTCTCGTTAACTGAAGGAAAGAAGAAGCAGAACGTCGCCGGCGAGTCAGTCTATCACCGATCGTGTTCGCTTCGATACCGCCCGCGAGACGTTCCGCCGCCGCGCACCTGCGTTGTAACCCGCTTTGTAAAACCCGCAAATAAGAACATTAGTGCTCGTGAAATATATATATTTGACAATTAAATCACCGCCGCGCTGTGATGTGACTTGAGAAGCTGATTTACGAAGCTGCAAACGGACATTTAATAAGGTAAACGAGATCCCATTTTTTCCAAACTTTTCTATTCCAAACTACCGCAAAATACAGTTCACTGCCCTTTTTTATTCCAAAACCAAATCCCCGCGCTACCACACTGTTTACCCGGTGACCCTACATAGTTAGATAGATAGATAGAGATTCATTATTGCACATTTTAAGAAACAAAAACATACAAAAAACGGACGTATTGCCTAAAACACAATATCTTACAGCCAACCATCGTGAAAGTTTAAGAATTTAGGTGCTAAGAGATAAAAAAAAAAAAACTTATTACATAACAAAAATTAATCAAGTAACAAAAATGCCATTTTTTAAATATTAGGATTTGGATATTCGCAAGGAGCGAAAGATAGGAGAGGATGGGATGAGACGTAGGATAATTAGGAATTTAGGGACATGAAATGCTTTTACAGAGACACTTGAAAAGTAGAAACCGCTGGTGCGTTTCCGATATTTGACGGGAGTCCATAGTCTATCTGCATGAACGGTGAAGGAATAAGTAAAAAAATAATTATGAGTGGGAATCGCAATTTTACTATCCTGTCTGGGACGGAGTGGAAGACCATGACTTCCTAAGTGATTGAATTTTTCGGCTAGGAAGGAGGGAGCGGTAGGATTGTTGAGGGTGTTAAGAAGGGAAAGAATATGCATGTTTCTACGTTCACGTATTCGAAACAAATAAAGTCTGCTTCTGTACTCAGAGACGTGATCATTTTTTTCGCATTGAAGATATGCATACATTTTACAACCGCTCTAATTTGTCAAGGATGGCTTCAGTGACGCCAAGGTAGCAAACATCAGCATAATCTAGTATAGGCAATAACAGTGTTTGAGCTATGGTCTTCTTAACCTCCACTGGTAAAAATCTTTGCAACCGCTGAAGACTATGAAATCCAGCAAATATGTGTTTGCTGACTTCATTGATCTGTGAATAAATCAAGGCTGTTAAAGGAGGAGGAACATCTTGGATAGAGGAACTAACCACTGGGTTCAGTTTCAAAATCCCACTGTGCTATCCAAAGAAAAAATTCACTTGCCCCGCATGATCCGGGAAACCATTGAAATAAGAAGAACCCCGAGCTTCAGTAGAGACGACTGTTCCAGACTCACTACTACGTGGGCCCATCTTTTTAAAATGTTCCAAACGTCCCTCGCCGAGTGCAAGGACGCGACACTAGATACTAAGTGTTGTGTGCAGGCGAATTTTAAAAAATTGTTCGTCTGTGTAACCTGCGTAACAATAGATGACGATTGACAGCACGTCAGTCTACCCTCGTAAAAGCCGGTTGCAAAATCGCCGAAACATCGGTCCTACTACAAAGTACACGCGGTAAATCCGGTTTATCTTGTTTATAGAGTAATATGCAACACTGCTATAAAATTTAAAATTGATGAACGAGAAAAATTGAAACGGTTTTTCTCAAAAGCTTCGTTTTTAAAACTAGGAAAACTATTATATCTTTTAGCACAACATTTTGCAATTGGACCTTTGGGAAGATTTAAGCATAATACCTAAGAATTACAAAAATGCACAAATATTAAAAAAAAAACATTTTATTTTAAATGAAAACACTACATATTAAAATCTTCAAACGACCTATTCGTGCCATATCTCTTTTCATTCTTCTTTCTGAGGCTGTTTAATCCCTTCTCAATGGATTCTTCTACGTCTTCACGAGTGACTTTATCGTATCTTTTTGTTTTACTAGATGAAGGACCGTAATAATCGTATGTCGGAGGAGGTGCCACTTCATTACGTCCTGATGCACGGTCATCTGCATTATCATCACCATCATCATCATCGTCTTCATCACTCAGTTCGTTGATTATTGGGGTTGGTGCCACAGAAGAAACAGTTAGAGTAGGCGCCGTTTGCATTGTATTTCTCGACGAAGAGTACAAATGCTTAGATTCATCTTGCACTTCTATATTCAAAGAATCATTTTGCACTTTAGGTCTAACGTCGTCCCAGGTCAATTTATTGACATCTACACCCTTATCGTCAAACGCTCTAGCCATCTTCCCTATGTTCTCTCTCATTTCGAACGGAGCGAATTCTCTTTCGCGCTTGTCTCTCTGTTTTTCTACCCACTGCTCTTGAGTCATCTCTTTGAAAGCGCTACCCTCTTGGCTCTCCTTGCCGATATCCCATTCTCTTACGTAACTTTCTCTGTCTTTCTGGCGCTCTTTTTCTTGTTCTTCGCGTTTCTTGCGTTGTTCTTCTTTGTCGCGCTCTTCGAATTCGCGTTTTCGCTCGCTGACGAAATCAAGCAGCAAGTCCGTCACCGAAGGGGTCGGCTCTGCAAAACAAAAATATTAATTTAAAGTTGGCACCAGACAAGCCTACTTCAAAGTAGAATATGCCATATCTAAGGACGTAGCTATCAGAAGAGGAGCCAAGTAAGACTGCGTATTAACTCAATATATGTATACATGTAAATAATAATGGCACTTGAATAGGTGTAATATATCGACCTTCTACAGGCTCTATTCAACAGGGTTAACACGCCTGTAAAACAGCTGATTTAAAATTAACAGCAGTGAAACAAAATATTGATTATAAATAGATTGATAACGCTTCGAGCCTAATGAGTGAACGTCGCCATAAGTAAAGGATAACATTCCCGTGTAGAAATGTAAACGCGTTTAAGTCGAATCTTTGCGATGAGGACATCGGCGACCAGAAGAGACCATTGCCTCTAGATACAGACGAGGTGCGATTGGCAAGACGTGTGAAACGGGCACGATACGGATTCACCGCGAGAACAAACGCTCCCCCCACCACGCGGTTTCAGAGAGCGACAGCGCGGCACGATTGGTCGGCCGCGGTCGTCTCGAAAAGCGACGACCCCACCTTAATCCCTAGGAAAAACTGGCCATCGCCACTCAGAGATGCCCAATAAAAAGAGACACCTCGGCAGCAGTTCTTGGTGGCACCAGGAATTCTTGAAGGGCCGAGAAGCAATAAAAGACGAACTTCGTTCAGGGAAATCTTCAACATAAAAAAAACTGAGGAAAATAGGGTTATTGTGACATCATACCATCCACTAACATTCAGGCTGTTGAGTATGGAGTTTAATTTGAATCGTTTTACCATTCATCAGATTTTGGCTCAAGATTTGCGCATGAGAAAGGATTGTACCTAGATAGTGATAAACACCTAACAATTGAACAGGAAGTAAAGGGATTCTCGTGGTTCCCCAACTCCCCTATATGCAAGATCTCAGTCCTTGTGACATTTTCTTCTTCTTTAAGATTAAAATGAATTTTTTTCGTTTCTTCTAAAATTGAATGCAAGTGAGGTTTAAGAAGTGTCTGCTACAAATCGGGATTCAGAAGCTAACTCATAGATTGAGTCCGGTTCAGGAATGTAATCAGAGAACCGATTTGAGACTTTGTGCAATTTTATTTGGATGATTCTTTGTTAAGTTCATAGCCCTAAGAATTGCTTTTTTAACACAATTGGGTTAATTACCCGGTTTGCTGACCCCTGGATTAGAGGATTTTAAAAAGATTATGTGACGATGTTACAAGAGTTTGTAAAGAATATGGGTTGAAGCTGTACACCAAAAATACCAAAGATATGATAGACAGTAAAGTGGCCGTAAACACACCCACAGTACAGTACAGAGAATTGAAATTGCTTGATGTAAGACAAACGTATGAAAAATGGTTCTACTAGACTACTTAAAAAATACGATAAACAATACATCAACGAGATCAAGCAATATTATATGAGAAACCAGAGCAATATTATGTGAGTGGGTCTTTCGGAGGAATATACGTATAAGTTGGGTTTACAGAATCAGGGATGAAGATGTCTTAAAGCATTTGAGCAAGAACATAGAAATATCGAGGACAATAAAGATCCGCAAACTTGAAATACTTCGAATATTATGCATATTCAAGGCAAAGTAGCTCTAAGAAGAAGCCTGGTACGAAAAAGAACATCTTGGCATCGTATTCTACAGGAATGGGTTTAGAAATTTACCACATCGTTGTTTCGAACGGCGGCCAATTAATTTATTATAGACTTACATAACATTACATTTACGTCGTGTCCAATTGACGGCTAAAAACCGCTCTTAGACATGTCAAAATATTTGTGTTAGGTAGTAAGTCTCATTACTACCCTAATCTTGACTGCATAGGTTGTCAAGAATTTAGCTATTAGATTGATAAAAAAATTGTATCTAAGAAACTTTTGAACCTACTAAAAGATATTCATCGTAAAATCTTATTATAAAACAATAGTAATGGCTTAATAATTAAAATAGTTAATAATTATAATAGGTTACTTAATAAAAGCCACTCATCACAATAACTAAAAGAGTCAGTAAAAAGTTGAATAATCGAAACAGAAGCCCAACAATTGAAATAGTCAATAATTGGAATAGATATGTACTTACTAAAACAATTCTTAGTAACATCCAAAGTCGTCAGTAAAGTGTTAAATAATGAAACTAAAGCTAAATCGTACATTTAAAAAGTAAAAGTGCAAATATCATTATCATTTAAAGTGGTACAATATTTGCAAAGTCATGGCCCTCGAATTCGGTCAGATCATAGAAAGGATGGCCTATCAGCATCTCCTTAATATTTTTTTGAGGAAGAAGGCACCAGAAGAAGAGAAGAAGAAATGGAAATATGAACCATTCGATCCAGATAGAGCGACTGAGGGAGACAGACACAGTATATAATAGTCCTACTACGGCCATTACCTTCTTCCTCGGGGGGTAGCCCCGCTCGTACGCGTTGCCTCGCGCGCGCCGCGCGCACGCGCTCCTGCATGAGTAGATCGCGGCGCGCGCGGCGCTCTTCCGCTTCGCGCTGCGAGCGCTCTGTCTCGACGCGCACGTCGCGCAGTTCGGCGTGCTGACGCGCACGCGCCGATTCCTCCGTGCTGAACGCGTAGTAAGAAACGCCGTGCGCGCGGGCCTCTGCAAAAAAAGGAAAAAATCTTTGTTGAAATTCCCCTATAAAAAGAAGTACTGGAACACGAGGGAACGTTGGAATCGTCAGAGGGACATACGTGCAGTCCCAAGCACTAATAACAGGGATACCTACAACGCTATAAAAACAGAAACTTTGCGTATTCGACAATGGACTGCGGGCGATTACCTAACCACCAAAGATTTTTCTATTTAATTTACAAGGGTTGACCCTAGAAGTAACTCAATTCTATCAATTTACTACTATGGTGGCAGGTTTCTAGCTTATTCGAGCAATTTCTTCAGTACTTATCTTTAGTAATTTCTAAGTCTCTTTTGGGGTCCTCCGTTTTATTGGGGTCTATCCGATTTAGGTTGTCCTTTGTTAAAGACAAATAAATGAAATAAGAAAAAATACTATTCATTACCAATAGATATTCACGTTTGAAGCTACAGGCCACATTTTGTGCCTGTTCACAAACGGGAATCATCCATTTTTAAACTTCTCTCTATCTCGTCGATTTCAATCTCCAAGGAATGAGCTCCTTTTCGTTTATTATTTACGAGGTTAATCTTGCGGGTAGCTAAGAGAGCCGCGAGAGATTATATTGAAGGCGAAAATAGACGGATTTGTATGGAAATATTCAAAAAGGAAAATGTCGGAGATGAAGCCTAACGGGCGCCGTCAGAATTTACAGTCGAGGCTGGTCTAGTGGATGGAAACCATGAGACGGGAAGTGATAATCATTTCAAATCTACAGCTCTAGTGGCCGAATTTGTAATAACAACATCTGTTTGACAAGGCTATAAATGCAGAGAAGCATACTGACAACCCTGCCAAAAGTAAGCCTAGTTCTGTACCAAAAATAAAATGTCATATTTTAAACTTTGATATGACTTTGATCCCTAATCGTTAGTTATCAAATGTAACGGTCAGTTAACGTAACTGGTCCCACTTTTTACGTACGTAATTTCCCGATCGCCTCCAAACGTCCTCCCTACGCTTTTTGTGGATATTCTCCCCAATCCGTCATTTCGTTTTTGCGCCCAGGTGATTAAATTTTTGGCGCGATTCCAGCCGTTTGCCGTTTTTGAACCGTCGAAATAGCCGACTTTATATCGTGTAGCGCAGTGTCAGAATTGTAAACGATCGCCTTCTATCATCGTTTTCATCTGATGGACATGATAATCGAGAAAATTTGAAAAAAATCCTCTCAAAAATCTCGAAAAGAAAATATTGTGTGTGGTCTGTTTATTAGCATACATATCAGTATTGACGCCGGAGCACTAAAATACCAATGTTTAGATGACGGCGTTAATTTACACTAGCTTCTTGGCTCCCCAGGAATTGTATTTAATTTATTAGTAACTTTCAATAATATTTGTGCCATTTGTCAATATGCCATATAATATAAGGAATATCGATAGTCGAGTGCGTTTCGCTCCCGGCTTAAGCTGTATTTGCTCTCAAAGTAATATAACCCTATTTATATTATGTAGTATTATATACAATATTGCCGCTCTATATATGAGACCTCGTATACGCCAACCACCAAACTTTTCAGGGCATGGAAAATACTGAATTACTTTGTTCACGAGATAATTTTTTTTGTTGTGTAAATGGGATAAAATTTAAAAACAAATGTGTTTATTGTACTAACAATTACGGCTGTGAAAAAGTTCAGTTGTTTCCGAAGAATTGTTACTAAGAACTTAAGAGGTATGACCGGATAAAATCGTCAACTCATTCCTACGAAATGCCACTGCGAACGGAGACATCAGGAGAGAGATTTTACACCAATAACAAAAAAAAACGCAAATTCGAATTTTGACGGGTACGGGGTCTCACATACTCGTATAGATCGACGATATACAAGGAGAGTTTTTAATTAGTGACATCCTCGAAGTGGATGAATCAGTACGAGCTGCAAAGCAACTTTTGATAAAAAGAAAACACAAATAAACAAGAAAAGAAAAAAATGTATTAGAATTGAGCGCGTTGCGCCATCTAGCGGTAGTTAAAATATTGCTAATATTGTTTATTCGTGATATTTTACCTATTGCTAGATGGCGCAGGGCGCTCACGCTTGTCAAACTTTTATTTATCGGTCAATTTTTTCAAAATGACCGTTTTTTTCTCAGACTTACTTTGCAAATCCACGAAAAAGTCTTTTCATTTTTCTGATTATTATATAGCCCTTATGACACTCACAAATAACGTGGCTTTCTATTGGTAAAAGAATTTTCAAAAACGGTTCAGTAGATCCAGATATTACTTCCTACAACCTCACAAACTTTACCTCTTTATAATATTAGTATAGATATTTTTTATTTATTTATGTCCATAAAAATACATTTTATTAAAAAAAACATTCTCTTAGCCTAATAATTCATAATTGATTAAACATTTTTCCAATGTTTTTCCTAACTCGGGAAGAGATTCAGATATGATATTTTATGGTTTACCACCTCACTAGGAATAACCTGTATCGAGGTGGTACCAACAGAAGTTGTATATTGCCTGCCGAAAGGGAATGATATCTTCGGTCTTAGTTTTTTTTTCAAATTTTTTTACTTCATATTGCAATGGCAAATTAAATTTAATAATTACTAGGATGAACATAGTTACTTTATTCTAAACTTTAAAATCTCTTCAAGAGAAGAGACCAAATAAAACAGAAGGTATTTTAGTTGATATATTCATAAAATATTCTTTGTATACTAGAAAAATACATACCTACATAGATACGATAATCGCTTATACTTTATATGAATTTATAATTAGAATTTATAAATATACCTATAAAGTATATTGGCTTAGATTATTTTTGAATACTATTATAGCTTTAAAAGAGACTACATATTGATTTTGGAGTTAAAGTATATCTATGAGGTATAAATATTTACTCTCCTCAAACAACATAAAGTTTGTCGCGTGATAACGTTGGCTGTACGCAGCTAGACGCAAAACTGAAATTATATGGAGAATGCCCTGACGAAATCACCAAAGCTTACAGTAAACTAAGGTGAGGCAAAGGTTACGCGGAGAAGCGGCGAGACGAAACTTTCCAACCGAGAGGGGTGACCTTACGTTTCGGCCGAGGCGGGAGACGCGATTGGGTCGCGATGGGCGGGCTTCTGCGCCCCCGTAGGATGAATGCTTCATCGACTATGAAAACGCCTTTGATAGAATATCACGTGACAAACTTTTGGACGCCCTAACCAAGTTGCCATAGAAATGAAGGATATTCAAAGTGCTATACGATCGGAATAGAGGGAATACAGAAGCCACATCAGAGGCACTAAAAACAGCATGCATTTACCGAGCATGCCAAGTTTTTAAGTGGTTGATTTTTATTATTAAAGAATAAGTAAATGCAGTAACTATAGTAAATGTAGTAAATACATTGTGTAAATCACTGTGGCTAATATTTACACAGTCTAATATTCTATCTATATAGTAAATCTGCTATTAGCAATTAAAATTCTTAAACTTAATTTGTATACAAACCGTGTTCCCGATTTAAACGCAAATAGTAAAACAGTAGACTTGTGTACCCGCAGGTAATCCAGAAAATCGTTTTTTTAATAGATTTTGACTTTTTCTTGAAAGTAAATATTTTAGGATATTAAAAGATCTTTAATTACAAAAGATTATTCTACATGAAAAAAGGTGAAAATCTTTCACAACTTTTTTAGATTCAGATCTTTGTTACCGAGAAAATAAATCGGTTGTGTCGCCCCAAGACTTCCCGGCAGGTAGCCAAGGATTGATCTGATCTGAAAATTTATTTCATAAATAAAATCGACGAACCCGGTTGGGTTCCGTTGCAACCGCCTCCGGCGGCCCGGTTCATTTCTTGAATAATGGCGGGGTTGTGCCAAGAGATTGAAATATTATTAGTGTATATGAGTTTGTATATGAGATATTCCAACTAAAATTTCACCGATTTCTACAACAACCTTTTTAACTCTTGCCATGACGAAATGATCCATGCATTTCAAATTTCAGATCAATCGGATTAATCGTTTGGGCGCTATTGTGGAATAAAACACACAGACAGACGGACATACAGACAGACACACACAGACAGACTTTCATTCGGCGGGGGCCTCAAAATAGATATGTCCGTCATCACGAAAAAAAAAATTGCGCGTTCACAATGCTTTTACTCCTCGTCGGTTGGTAGGCCGGAAAAGTAAAGATACTGAATGCTGTCCTCGATAAAAAAAAGACCGTTAACTACAAATATTCTGGTTTTCGTGTTAAATAACCTTATTAAAAGTTCTAATATAAAAATAAAAAAATCAGGGGATAATATCAAAATCCAAGGTATTTTTTCGTTGTTTTTTTTAGATTATGGGTACACAAGTCCGCTGTTTTAGTTTTTGCATTAATTCGGGTACACGGTGTAAACACTGCTCTACAAACGCCGCTTTCCATCGGGATGAACGTGTGGTGACTGCATGGCTCTCATGCAAGTCAGACTTCGCTCAGTGGCGTCGGCGCGGCGCGGCGTCTAGCGGCGATGTGTATGTAATGTACTGGGCGAGACGAAGAAAACTATCACGACCCGAAGGAAGATTAAGCGACGGCGAATATGGATAAATAGGTCCATTTGTCTATTGGACTGTACCCCATTTGTATTGTAATGGGTGAGCGCGGCAAAAAATCCCACATAATTTGAAGCGGAACTGTAACTCATATTATTATATTTTTTACATATATAATTAGGTATAATCTTACTCTAATTTAGGCAATTATGTTTTATTTTAATTTTATATATTTGTATCATATCATTTATATTTATTATGGTTATAGTTAACAATTTTATATTATAATATTTACTTTCATTGTCCAGGTTATAAGAATTAATAATAACTATTATTCTATATTCGATTTTATTATGTTCTTTTTATTACTTAGTTTGTATATGGGTTTATTAATATACTTACAACAATTGTAATATCCGCCTTAGAACAGACTATAGCCTAGTTAGGTGACATTGAAAAAGGATCACTGGCAACAGTTTTTGGCATATCATGTTATCAGTTTATTGGTACTGAATTTTTGTATATGACATTTTAATTGTACATGGGCCGTACTACCGTAGGATAAGCGTATTATCTACCGTACATACGGCAGATGATTGTGAATTACAAATATATATATTTTAAATAGCTATTTACGCACTAATTACTTTTATGAGCTTCGCCTCACTTATTTTACCCACCTCGAAAACAATTTATTACGTTTGTGTGTTTTGCTTCACATCAATAAAATTGACCCTGAATGTCCAGATGTGTAGATGAAATCTGCAATAAAAAGACAAAAGCATATTCTTGGACTTTCCGCTTAGGTAAAATTGACAGAAATAAATGGTAAATAAATAATAAATTTCTATTTACTAGTATGGTTATTATACTATATGTACTTATACTAACTTTGATCAAAATCTTTAGATCCTGTCTTGAGAACAAAAATGTTTCGATTTTATTATTATTATAACTGGACGTACCAAAGGAGAATGGGCATTTTTTATGTACAGTATTGCCCAGAGTGTTTTGAAAGAAACGTTTGAAAAAATGGTGAGTGCGAAAGACGCATTTATGAATTCGGGTTAATTATGTTAAAAAGGTGAAAAATGTTACATGTGTAAATTAATGGTATATATAGTCGCAAAATTATATACGTTGCTAACCGTTACATATGTGACAAAATGTTACAACAAACTTCGCAAGTGGGTAAGAAAATACCTATTATGTTTCAAGCGACCTATTAGTTTAGTAGACATTAGGTCTGTGCCCAGTCTCTACATAAACACATGTTCTCACATACTCACATACACACATACACTCGTACACACACTGACATTTTCTTGAAATCAGTCAAACTCTCGTGGTCGATTTTTTCAAGGACACAATACTTTCTCACTATTAGTTCCCTCGAAAATAAAAAAAAAACATTGTCAGATATTTCTATATCATCCAATAATATCAATAACTTAATGCCCTGTGACAGGAAAAATGTACTTAATATGACGGTGATATAATTATTTTTATAAATGATTTTGCTATAAATTATATTGGATTTTTCTATAAATCCTACTACTATTATAAACGCGAAAGTTTGTAAGAATGTATGTATGGATGTTTGTTACCCTTTCACGCAAAAACTACTGAATGGATTTTGATGAAACTTTACAATAATATAGCTCACACATCAGAATAACACATAGGCTATAATTTATAAAGATATAGTGTGAATTATCTAAAATATAACGAAGAGTGTCATGTAAGTAGGAAAAAAATCTGCCATCTGCGAGCTATTCTGGCGTGCACCGCAAAAACCGTTGGAGTTACACGTATATAATGTATAATTATATATGTTTCTATTAGTAGTATTATCAAAATTTTCCATCACCACGCACGCGGGTGAAACCGCGGGGCGCAGCTGGTTATATATGTATATGGATAGGCAGTTAAAGAACTAAGGTACGATGTAAACATGTATACAGCAATATGTTCTATGCAGCCAAAAATCATCGAACGAAATTCGGTAATAATGCTCAAAAAGGGAGGAAGGATCATAGTATAATCGCTGTAGAGATAAAACAATTAAAAATCTTTCGTCATTCTCAGAATCAAAGAGTTTGAGAACATTCAATAAATTAGAAACTTTCCGAAATTAACTAGTTTTTGGCTAAATTTGGGAAAAATTGTTTGTTTGATTTTTTAGGGAGCTTTTAAGGTGGGTATACATTAGGTTCGCGCATCAACTTTGCTCCATGGAGACGGTATGCGCATCAACTAAGGAACAACGAGTGCTCTGCAGTTTTCATTCGAACATATTTTTTTTTTAATTTATCACCCTTCAGTTCCTACAGCATGTATAATTCCCCCCCCCCCCCCCCTCCCCCCCGAGACGTATCCACCGACCTATCACTTTGCTCGCGTCCACGAACGCACTGCGCGCGCATCACTCTGTGTTCGCGCATTTACCGCCACTGCTCGGAGCGCTACGGAGCTCCTAGAGCGTGCAACTTTGCGCGCCCCAGGCGCGCCAACGTATTCACTACTGGAGCAGTTGCAGGTGCGCGGAGCAGAGTTGGTTCGCGAACCTAATGGATACCCACCTTTATATTTTGCAGAATTTTACTGAAACCCTTATGAATGGTGACAGGTTTCTAACCTATTTAGAGAATTTGCCAACTTATTAACTTATGAATTGACACGTGGTTTATGTATAACAAAAGACAAATTGATATATGGTTTAAAAAAACTCTTTAAAATTTTGCTAGTTTTTATAGATTTTTAAGCTATTGCATAGCTTTTATCGCGGGCCTTAGGCCAGCGCGGCGACCGAATGAAGAAATTTCTTAACGAATATTAATGATTTTACACTGATAATTACGTCCAAACGAGTACTGCTTACGATTCGAAAAAAATATATGGTAAACAAGAACATTTTTCTAATATTCTTAGCTTTGAATATTTTAGATTTTGTTTATATTACATAGTGTAATTAATTTGTGAAATTAGGTCTAACCGAACACAAAAACGACTACTACGCAAATACTATCTGGCGTGTTATTATGAAACCTGCACCATTTTAAAGATAATTTAATTATCTATCTTTTTGTCTACGATTTTTTTCGAATAATCCGGTTTTTTTGCTTTATCGAATAAAAAATTCGTGCGCGGCGCTCTATCGGAAGACGTTTAAATTATTCTGAATCATTTGCTTTCTTAGCCGCAAATGATTCGGAATAATTTCAACGTTTTCCGATAGAGCGCAGTTATCTGATATCAGAAAAAATAAAATAAATAAATAATTATATTTGCATTTTGTACCTAAGTTGTTAAAAATGCTATGCAATAGCTTTACCGTGGCAGTCCCCGAGTGCCACACGTATTTTTTTTTGTGTAGTCTCTGTATCTGTGTATCTGTTTTTTCTGTAATATGTATAAGACTGACAAATAAAACTATAGTCACATAAAACTTTAACCTTTATCTAACTATTCGTACTAGTTTCGAGTTAAAATATTTGTAATTATTACCTTTTATTTGATTATGCGATGTGATGTTTAGGATTTTCAAGATACTACTCTAATCCATGTCAATGAACTTCTACATGTCGATACAAAACAACAATTTTGGGTTTTTGTTCACAAACTGTTCGTAAACAAAAAAAAATCAGTTATTTCACTGCAAGACTTTCCAGGCAAGTAGCCAGGGACTTATATCTGAATATTCATTTCATAAATTAAGTCGATGAGCACTTTGCGAAAATTTCTGTTAATATGCGAGGCAACGAAATGAACATTCGAATTTCAAACGCGCGTCATCCCATTTGAAAAACGCAGGTCGCCGTGAGCCTTCGAATTCGAATTTTGAACGAGTCACGCATCGCAAGCGCTGCCGCTTTTAAGGGGCCTTACTATTTAATTAATGTATGGCGGACTTTAAACAGTATTTGCGTCGCTTGTGTATGAGATATAAAAATATACGTGTGGCACTCGAGGACTGCCGCGGTAAAGCTATTGCATAGCATTTTTAACAACTTATGCAATTATCATTATTTATTTATTTTATTTTTTCTGATATCAGATAACTGCGCTCTATCGGAAAACGTTGAATAATTTAAACGTCTACCGATAGAGCGCCGCGCACGAATTTTTATTCGATAAAGCAAAAAACCGGATTATTCGAAAAAAATCGTAGATAAAAAGATAGATAATTAAGTTATCTTCAAAATGGTGCAGGTTTCATAATAATACACCAGATAGTATTTGCGTAGTAGCCGTTTTTGTGTTCGGTTGGACCTAATTTCACAAATTAATTACACTATGTAATATAAACAAAATCTAAAATATTCAAAGCTAAGAATATTAGGAAAATGTTCTTGTTTAACATATATTTTTTTCGAATCGTAAGCAGTACTCGTTTAGACGTAATTATCAGTTTAAAATCATTAATTTTCGTTAAGAAATTTCTTCATTCGGTCGCCGCGCTGGGCTAGGCCCGCGATAAAAGCTATGCAATAGCTTAAAAAAAACACAATGTGATTTCCGCCCAGAAAGGCACTTTTTTACAGAATTTCATGTCTCTCAAGTCCAATATTTCGAAATTGAATATGACTATTGCGCCCCCTGGTGGACCGATTTCAACCACAACCTTTTCAACCTCTGCAATGACGACATGGTGCCTACATGCCGAATTTCAGTTCAATCGGATTAAGCGTTTGGGCACTATCGTGGAGGAATACACACATACAGACAGACAGACAGACGACAGACGTTCGGAGAGTCTTCCATATGGAAATGGTCTTAATCGTCTCAGGGGGCCTTAAAAAAGATATTTCCGTCTTCATCTCGAAAAAAACATTTGCGCGTTCACAACACTTTCCCTCCTCTTCGGTTGGTGAGCCGGGAAATTAAAAATATTATAAACATGAAAAAACATATTTTCCTATTGATTTGAACTGGAAATTCGTTATAGTGGCAAACACTGCATTTTCCAGGTCATTCTCTAGCTGGATCCCCTGGGGAAATTGTAGCTCCAGTAGGGCGGTTGTTGCCAATGCATCTGACTGCTAATAATAGGGAACTCGTATAGCGTATTCCCTGTCCCTGCCTCTAAGCATCCGCGGCACTTGGAGAATTATACGCGGGCTTCCAGTGACATCATTAGATAAACACCGCAAAACGAGAGCGCCTGTCACGATGACACTTGGCTGATAGCGGTAGCTATTCAAGTCGGTGTAACCATTGATTATATAGCGTATTAGATTGCTCAAGGACTTACAACGATATGGAAGCCAGTATTTTACTACGAAACGCAGCGTGTAGATGGCACTCATAGTTCCTAAAATAGATTATTATTTTCAATTTGGCAACATTCGTGGTATAACATTATAGAGGCGCACTGTAGATAGCGCTCTAAACACGGCTATACGGTATAAAATAATAAAATCTTATTATTTGAATATTATTAATATAAAGATGTCAATTTTAAATTTGGTATATAGGTTTCAATACGCTCAGATAGACTTATTAGTCTATCTATATAGAATACCGTCTATTGGTAGCATTACAATACAATACAATACAATCAACTACTCCAGTAGAAAAAATAATTATTAAAAACATAACTATCATGATAGTTGTCATGAATGTAATAATATATTCAATATTGGGCTCGATTGCGTTTCTTCGTGAACTAAAATCGGAAATTAGTCCGTGTGAACGAGACGGGGCAATACGCCAGAGCGTAATGCGAAATGAACGGTTGTCCTTTTTTCGCATTAAAACCACCCACAAAAGATAAAGCATCTGAATCTAACACCGCTCGAAATGTGTTAAAATTTATTCGGACGAGTATAAGTTCGACAGGTAGTTTTTATCGACGATCGTTTGTTTCATATTCCGCTCTAATGTATTGCTCTATCTTGTTCGCTTGAACTAATTTCAGTTTTAGTTCCAAAGAAACGCAATCGGGCCCTCTATCTACATACAAATAATCAAAATATAAAAATGTGATTTTTATATTTCCATTTCTTCTTTTTCTATTTCTATATTCCATAAAAAAAACCATTTCGTATACATGGCCAAATAAATTGCCATTAATTTGGTCGTTAGTGCTTTCATCGCCATATGCATTTCGCCGTCTCGGAAGGGCTGCCAAATCGTTTTACTGGGTTGCGGAATCCTATACCTAGCTATATGGTGTAACGTTAGGAGTGGAAAGTGTAAATGTTTACTTGTTGAAAGTGAAGATAGGAAATGGTAATTCGACACATTGAAAAACACATGTCAATGGGGGCAAACCGTCCAGAGAATACTTAGACTAAAACAGAATCATAACCTGAATAAATAAAATACAAACGGAGCCGTCACGGAATTCACCGACCAAAGTCGGGCCCATCATAAAACATTCTTTTACACTTTTGGGGGAAGTAAGCGGTGGATTCCGGAATAACTACCGGCTGTGGTAGTTTTAGGACAGCTGTCTTGCCACATGTGGGCGTTCACCTTACCACCCATTCACGCTCCCCTTCGAAGCCATAGAATTTGAAATGCGGAAATAATCATTCCGTAATCCGTATATTTCGGAAGAAGATACGGAATTACGGAATGAATTCCGGAATGAAACTCACCTCAACTCGATACACCCTAGGATAAGGTTCATATAAGAGACGGAAAAAGATGGATCTCTTTCAAGTGCCAGAAGTGGACGTTAAGGTTACGAGGAGAAGCGACAACAACATAGGAAAACTGTATACAGAAAGCTTACACACATGGACCGATATTTACATGCTGAATCACACCACCATCCTTTCCAATTACACTCGCCACATACATCCCTCACGAATGGGGCACGTGACATACCATATGTGACACCGATCATTTTGCACAAATTATGTAGATAATGTCCTGCAAAGTAATCGATGTAAACTACATCGTAGCCGACCCACAAATACACAACAGGAAAGTCTCGGGCAACCAATCGAGCTCCGATAATCTTGCCATATATCAAGGGAGTAACAGACCGCATTAGCAAAATGCTCAACAAGTTTAGCATTGAAACGATCGTTAGATGATCTACAAGCATAGTTCAACTCATAAGGCTCTTAAAAGACTACCGCTGCAAACCTTTGGCGTTTATAAAATTGAGTGTAGCTGTGGGCTGTCTTACCTGTATGTCGGATATACGAAACGCCCCATTATGACTCGAGTAATGGAAAAAAATAAGGCTGTGAAAAAGGTTCAGTTGGAAAAATCGGCAATCTGTAAGCACAATTGGACAGTGGAACAAAGCGTTGGTTGCAGTTTCATAATGCAATTGTACTCTCAAAAGGACATGATCAAATCTCGTGAATGGTCAGGGAAGCAATCGAAATCACAACAACGCAAAACTTTAAACGAGATGAAGGTTTCAAACTTTTCACCACATGACCCCAAAAGCACGAACGTTAGGACATAGTGAGTTATAAGTGCGTAGAACGATTTTCAAAACTCGCACAAAAATATTTATCGCTACTAATCTGCGCCAGCTGACATCGCGGCGGTAAAAATTGAACCCGCCCTAACACCCAATGAACGCAGAGTGCCGGCACGCATTGTCCGCGAAAGTCGCACTCTTAAGCTTGTAAACAAGCTGATTCAGCATGTTAGTGCTTAGTATTGTCAGTGCAAGTATAGTAACTGTGAATAGTAAGCCGATCCTATTTACTAAGCTACATGCGACTACCCTTACCACAATTTACTAAGCACTTGTTGCTTGCCAACTCGTGTGAACAGCCGCGGCAAGTATTTAGCGACAAATTGAAATGACAAGTGACACACGTTTATCTCTGTTTACGTGACATTTGCAAAGTTTTTTGTGATTATGGCGGCAGAAAGGTGGAATTACGAAATAACTATTATATAAAACTCATCCAGGAATTTAAACCCTATGAAAAATAGGGCGGCGATGGTTTTTCATCTGGAACGGATGTCGCGCCACTAATATCTTTCTGCTAATACCCACGGTTACTTCTCATGATCACTAAGCAGGTTAACGACAAGTACTACTAAGTGACAATTACTAAGCCTGTGTAAACCTAGCATTATTGTTCCCTTGAAGACGGCAAATGTGACTCCGATTCCAGTCGATAAGAATCCGTTTTCTTTAATTAAAAAAAATACTTGCATGAAAGTTTACACAAAAGTAAAATTACCGTATAGGAGGTTGCGGTGGTGATTTGTTTTACACCCGATCATAATAATATAAAACAAGCTCTAACGTTTACAAACCAGTTCTGACTATCGATTACCGCACACTCAAGGAGTTGACTGCCAACTGAAGGCGCTGAAAAAGACGAAATCTAGGTAACACTTCCGATCCAGTATCCCCAAGTGTATTTTAATTTTATGAAGTGCCTATGCCGCCGTGAGCTCTCCTCCATGTTTTTCGAGGGAAAGAGGGAAAAAACGTTGTTATAATACGCAGCGGAGAGGCTTCAAATTTTAATTATAAATTTCTCGCTGCCTCTGGAGCTTTTAGTCCCGGCTTTCGTTTAGCCTCGACTTTGCGACCTTTCAAGTTTATTTAGCTTTTATAAAACACTAGTACTCGGTTGTATCCATTGAAGGGCAACGGGGAAGAACGATCAAAAACAAATTAATTTTTTTTTGGGTAATTTCATTTTAAAAAATTACTTTCTTTGGAGGTTACAGTTCAGCCTATCTAGCTGGGCAAAAATATCTGCTAAACAAGTAACTATTTTCGTTCAAACTTCACGAAGTGGTGCACTTCCTTAAAATACAAGACTGACAACCCTACCAGTGAATTCATGTCTTTATATATTTGAAGGATTACGGGGAAAAATGATCAAACTATTTAAAAATTTTAGTAACTACATTTTTGAAATCTACTTACTTAAAATATAACCTTTTAGTCAGTTTTTGTCGGAGTAAGAAAAAAAAGTACTCTGTCTGTAAATCGAACATAGATGAGTTTGTAAAGAAAAATACATTTTACTAAACCCTTAGAAAGCTAGCCATAGGAACAAAACTTACGACGGCATGTTTTCAACCCTCGCAAATGGCTTTGTAGGGAGTGCTAGTGCACGCATACTTATGTATAATGGTGGCATATTCAATGAAGGCGACTTTTTTTGCATATAATTATTACATAATTGCATAAATACGGAGATCAGCCGCCCGCGACTTGTCGCAACGGAAACACTACCGATCGGTGGTAATAGCATTCCAGCTAAATTTATACCTCATAAAAAAGTATCTCATCTTAAAAAATAACATTGATATTTATCGTTCTTTCCGAAATCCTTCAATTGGATTCATGGATTATTAGTATCGATTTCTAGCTATTTTGTTAAAAATAGCTATTTTATTGCATTTTTAAAGAAACTTGCTGTAAACAATTCTATTTTAAAAATATCGTTATAATTTATTCACCAAAAAAAAATATTATTATATCGCAAGTTAAACGTTTGTGGCAAACCAAAAAAAATGCCCAAAAATGGACAAGCCGGGATAACACACTTCGATCAAGTTGGGATAACACACTCACCATTCCATTACATCACTCTCTGTTTACACGCACTCTTTTACGGTCCATTTATCTTGTTAATGGAATAAGCTCCCACACTTTGTCGGGCATGCACCTTCGTTGCTCACTTTACAAAAGTTATAGAAACATTTGCTTTCACAAAACCACTAACCAAATACCTCATCTTATCCTTTCCTGGATAAAAATAGTAAAAATGGTATATTGTAACCTTAACAGTTATTGACATATATTTGTATTAGTTAATTTTTATTTTATTTTATTACTTCGACGTGTACTGTACGATGACCATTACAAATTAGTTTCTTAAATGGTTGACTGTAAGATATCCCTATAGTGATAAGTCCGCCACTTGTGCATTAATATTTTTTTAACCAGTTAATCTTCACTATGTAACGTTGTATTTTTATTATGACAATAAAGTTATTTTATTCTATTCTATTCTACAAACCATTCAAATAATTCAAGGGCTTTTGAAAATCGGTACAGTTATTCCTCAAGGTGTCCTTATGAACATACAGAAAGTCCCCGAGGATAGGGTGTGAGCAGGAGGGGAGGGGACAAAGTGGGATTCAAATGTCACTTTAGGAGTTTAAGTTGTTGAATAGCACCGGGCGCGCCCTACGGGCGTCCGCGCCCCGCTTTGTCGGCGCCCTGCGGATAGGCAGGGCTTTTTGTCCAATTTGACTCCCTTGCTGTATTGATCCTACAGTAAAAAGTAACGAGACCTTTTACGTAGGAAATATTATTGTATTAGTTTCTTTTTATGAAAGTAGTCATTACGCCAATCCTAAACGTTTTCGAAATATCTACGAAAAACTGAAGGGACTTCTGAATACTCACCCACCCTCGGCGACTTTCAGTATGTTCATCGAGACATCTTGAGTACTAGCTGTACTGATTTTCAAATGTCTAATTTTATCGGGCTATATTGTTTATATTAAAAAAGTAGTGTCAACCCAAGACATTCCCTTAAGGTAGCCAGGCACGTATTTCATCTGAATATTCATTTCATAAATAGTGTCGATAAGCAGTTAGCGAAAGTTCTTGTTAATAAAAGCGCAACGCAACGAAACGCAACAAAACGCAACGCAACAAACGCAAAGCAATGAAATTCTAATTTAAACGCGCGTCATCTCTTTCAATTTAAAAATTAAATTGCAAACGCGGGTCGCCGTGAGCCTCCGAATTCGAATATCGAATAAGCCACGCATCGCATACATCGCCGCTTTTAATAGCCTTACTATTTAATTCATGCTTGGCGGACTTTAAATATTATTTGTAACGCTTGTAGGTATATAAGATTATCTAACCAAAATTTCACAATGTGATTTCTGCCTAACAAGGCACCTGTTTACCGAGTTTCAAATCTTTAAAGTCCAATATGTCGAAATTGAATATTTCTAATTTGATTACGACTAGTGCGGACCCATTTAAACCACAATATTTTCAACTTTTGCCATGACCAAATGATAAATGTATGCCAAATTTCAGCTCATTCGCATCATCAGCATCAGCGCTCTCGCACGCACGCACGCACGCACGCACGCACGCACCAAAAGCGTTCTTTGCCACTTTCATAACAAAAAATATTTCTTCTTGGTCTCGCTCGATTTTGACCGAGACTAAATAAGCTCCTTGGACAAATTGCATGATATGTCTTTTATTTAATATAACTATAATTTTATTTAGGATTTTTTGTATTTTTTGTGTTTTTTGTGTTTCCATAATCCAAGAGTATACGTCATTTATATTTATATCATTTATGATAAACATACATTGCACAAAATTCACAACTTTAGTATGTTTTTGCGTATTGCTCGATTTTTTATATTAAAATATTTCGGCTATATTGCTACTATTTCAATCCTTCTAATGAAACCACATCAAAACCAGCCAAAAGATAAAATGATAAAATGCGCATCCACAATGTAGACACATATAACCGAGCAGGTCATACATGTGTTGCGATATACTGCAGTGGTCTGACGTCCTTGTCAGTTGCAGGTCATAAAAGTCTCCCAGACACCTGGGGAGAAGGAGGCAGACGGGTCAAGGGCGCCACGTTGTAAGCACCACGGGAACAGTTCCTTCTATTTTAAAAGGATACTTTTATTTATTTATATCATATACGTATATCTCTTGATAAACGATATGTTGATTTCTTGATTATCTCGAAATAAAGCTATGACATTTATTTAAACTTGTTTCTGGAAATCGATATCGAAGCATCGATTGGCATTTGTTTTAAAATTTAACGTTTAGCAGTTCTCGAGCTATGTGTTATGGTTGATACTGAACCGATTTTGATCGCGTATAACGCGGCCCGAGAACTCAGCTATCAATACAAAAACACGGAGATCATAATCGAAAAACAACAAAGACTTATTAAACAGACAGAAACTCTTTTTGTATATGTAGAAATACATGAAATTCTATACTTTTGTATTGGAAGGATTCTTTTGTTTTTTTAAGCGACTAGGTATTGAAAAATATTACCAGCGATCCTACGTAGTCACTATTATAAGTGTTACTAAAACATTAGGCACAAATAAGTTTTATATTGTTTTGTGAAATCTAGGGTCCTTCGAATTGTAGGGCTTGTGCTACAACGGATACCTTTGTCTAAGTACGTAGAAACAGCATAGTGGGCCAACTAAATACACGATTATTGGAAAATGCCCCATTTAGTGTTTATTTCAATGAATTCTAAAAATAATAGTTCCGAAGAGCATAAAATCATACAATACCAACAATACGAAATTAGTATTTTCAAGCATTGTGCCATTCTACCGTATAGCTTATTATTTATTTATAGCGCCATTAGGCGTCATTATTCGATCATATGGCAACAATATGGCATTAGGCACTAATTCGACAATACAGTATTAGGCAATTTTCGATAACAGAAATTTTAACAGAATATATTAAGCACAAATTAATACAAGCAATCTACAAAATTACGAGGAGTATTCGTCCCTACTCTTAGGAAACTCTAGACTACTTCTAGAGGAAGGAATTCAAAATTTCTCTTTTAACGCTTTCAACATAAATCTATTATACTTCTAAAATTTACAAAAAATCTACTACATTTAGTTGAATTATGTAAAATTTATATTATTTGAGAAAAAATAAATAAATACCCAGCTCCTCCATATCAGACTCAATTCGTAGCCAAGTATCTGGCAAGCAACAGCAGTGTAACAGCAGCATTCTAAACCGATTTGGTAAAAAAATGATTTCTGTAATTGACTTCTACCCCACTGAAAATGAGAACACTGTTGCATCACGCTGTCAATACTTCGAGGAATCCCATCCTCGGCAGCGCCCTACGCTGCTCAACATCGATAACGGCGAGAATCGGTGTATCAACGTGGCTACGGACGCGACAAAAATTTAACTTACAAAAAAGTTTAGATCAAAGATATCAACGAGATAATGCTTTGAACTAAAACCGCAGGAAATTTGAAAAATACTAGAAGTAGAAAATACCTAGTAGAACGCAGGAAATTTGGAAAATAATTTCAGACATTAAAAATCAAACTCTGCCGGAAGTGACGGGATTTCATATGAAGAAATGAAAGATTTCCGTGAATACTTGGTAGCGCCAATTACTGATTTTGTCAACCTATCTGTTACACTGGTATTTATCCAGATCTATTTAAACTAGATGTGATAAAACAAATCTTCAAAAGCTGAGTTAGGGACGACGTGCACAGCTATGTTCAAATTCCTTCTAAACACCTTAACAAAAATTCTAGAAAACTCGATTAAGTCTCAACTGAAGACCTATTTAGAAACACACATTATCCTTTCACCCAGCCAATTTGGTTTCAAATAAGATAGGGGACCAGCGATGCAAGTATGTAAATAACAAGTTTTATGACAAACGCAATCGACAAGAACATGGCTGTTTTTCTGGATCTCGCCAAGGCTTTTGACACTGTTTCATACAGTATTCTCCTATCGAAACTAGAGCAAAAAGGAATACAAGACATTCAGTTGAAACTATTTGAGTCTTACTTAACCAACCGATTGCAAATAGTCAACCTACTAAGACATTATAGTCTCACCACGCCGATATCACATGGAGTACCGCAAGACACCATACTCGGCCCTCTCTTTACTTTATCTACAACAATGAACATTGCAGAAAGTCAATTGGTGGAAGGGTCGTTTGCTTTTCTGATGATACTGCCCTAATTTTAAGCGGCAACTCACGGTTGGCAATATATGGCATTTGTGTCTAGATCACAATCTACCGTCCATAAAAGTAAGTAAAATAAAGGTTAAAACTTTCATTAGAGAAGCGATTGGACAACCGTCTGTCAAAGATTTCGTTCAGTTCATTCCTGCGGTCAGCAAAAAGGGCATGTAACTGCCCAATAGTTGACTCAGTCAAATCTATAAAATACCTCAGAGTAATTCTGGATCAAAACTTACGTTGTTTAGAACAAATATTTTCTTCTTTTTCTGTGTTGGTTTATTATTTCTTTTTTTTTTTTAAATAATTATGAGCATTTTCGCGCATCAGTTCCAGTAGAAATGTATACCTTCTCTCTGCTGCTCCCACGACCAAAAATGTCGTTTACAAAGAAGCTCTTCGATAAGCAGTCAACACAAATACCAGCGAAGTAGTTATATTCTATGCCTGCTTATGTATGTATGTACTCATATGTATCGAAATTCATCAATACTAACCACTGCCGCCCTTTCGTGCTCAGAAGACTCTTTGCCGCCTATATTAAAATCCACTACTCATCGCCTCTTAAGGCAGTGTAAATATATAGGTATATCCTCTGCCTTACGTAACATCTTCTATGTGCAATACACTATTATATCTACATCAGCAGGAAAGTAATACCCACAAGAAGTTTTTAACAACATATAGACTTTGAGGCGGATAGAGCCGCTTATCCAATAACCTAACCTAACCTAATAACATATCTTTGGATTGGTTGTCATTCTTAGGGAAGAATGACAGTAACAATCTTCGAAATAAAAACCCTAAAAATACCTTAAAATATATCTGCTCGTGCTTAAGATCAAAGAAATTTCACCCAATCTCATATTATCAATGAAGAAATAGGTATTTATACCTCTAGAATAATTCTATTGTGAAATAAAGTAGTCACTTTATTTCACAATAGAATTCTAGGAGCAAAATACCCATTTCCTCATTGATAATATGAGACTGGATGAATTTTCTATACACTTAAGCACGCCAAGAGAGTAGAGATATTTTAAGGTATTTTTGGGATTTTATTTTTGAAGATTGTTACTTATGCAGGCCTTTACTTATGTAGGATTTGTTAGCATTGCGATACAAATAGCTGAAAAATTGTTGATATCTTGAACGTCAGGCAGCAGACAGTATTTTTAAAAAAAGGCTGGTAAGAGCTTAACAGCCAAGTGTGGATAAAACCAGGAATTACAAAAAGCGTGCCTTAGAACACCACTTATTCCTGATCTTCCGTGGCTGCTCTGCTGATAGGTGTCTATCCCAGACGCTGATGCAGGTCCCGATGATGCTTTCCGAAGTATACATGAAATTTTCTCTGTGACGGAATAAGCGAGAAATCACGATGTGTTACGTTGACCGTGTGCACGATGACTACATTTTCGACCGCAGGTGTTATTCATGCGGTGCTATATAATATACTCAGGTACATACTTAATAACTAGAGAGGATGATAACATATCAGAACATATCAGAATTAATGGAATTAAGAAGGGATAGGATTTCAGGATGCACCAGGCATGTCCAGAGAAGGTTATCTGTAGTTACAGGTACTAATTCGACTTACCATCGGATTGTGGTATTTTGAGCTTGGTCTTGAATCGATTAAGATTTGCCTTCACAATTTCTGGGGTCCAGATTTTTTTGAAAATATCTTAAATCCGGTAGAATGGGGCGATTCATCCTGGGTTGACAGATGTCTAGAGAGATGTTAAGTTGACGTTGGAAGAGATGTTGTACTCGTATGACCAAAAACTCGTGCATATTTTGTATGGAGTTTTCGCTGCCACCTGGGTATTATTAAATAAATCAATTAATGAAGGAGGCGGCACTCGTTAAAATAGCTCACAGTATATCCCAGTTATCGTTTAAATTTTAAATATCATTCATAAAAAATCACGAGCTTCATTCAACCGAGCGCACTTTGGCGCGATCGTCTATCCCCTTCTGTTAACATGCCGCCCTGGTATCCAACGGCCGGTCAGTCACCGGTCGGATTCGAGGCGGAGCGCACGGGTGGCCGTTCACTACGTCCAGCTCTTCTTTCAGGCTCTTTGTCGCGTATGTGTTCCTGATACCAATTGGCACCGCAAACATTACGAGGTGAGCATAATATAAATAAATATTTATTATTTTGTTTGCGGATTTTCACTCACCTCGGTGTCTACGATTTGTAAAAAATGTATGATTGAGCGCATTAAATTTATTGCTAAATTAAATACTGTAAAATATACCTCGATAAGCTCTCAAAAAAACACATAAATTAAACTTTTTTTATCGATCCATATGTAAAAAATATATTTTACGAGCTGTTTTCTTCACAAAGTGCAAATGAACTCACCAAAAGTTTAGAGTTTATAAAAGGGTTGCAAAAAAGAAACGAATACAGTTAATCATAATAATAATAATACCAAAGCATCTTGACGAATGGAAAGGCGAGAAGCTCCATAGACAGTTCTACAAAGTGCTAAATGCTTCTAACACCCACCAGGGAGAGTCCGTCCACTGGCTGCTTTTCGGTAATCTCATTGCTGAGACCCAGGGTTTCATGTGTGCGAAACAGGATAAGGTTATCAAGATGAATAGGATGGCGGTGTCGATTACAACGGGCGAACCCGTCACCCCAGGCTGGTATAACGATATAGATTCATCTTTCAGCAGTGGGATGAGTATAGAAGACTTGGAGACAAGACAATCTACTGTCTAGTTCACCAGCAACCCGTTAGAGTCCAACGCCTTACGGCGAGGCACCGGGAAAGGTAACAGGTAGGCAGCCTCACCCCCTAACTACCAGTTTTGGCGGGGTATCTCCGTCTGGAATTAACCTTCAGGATACCTCCGTCCTCCCGACTGGTTACAGGTCCGGAGTCACTTGCGCAACCTCTACCTGTTGTATTACAGCGTTAATTCAGTTTGAATTTATCGCGCACCTGGGCGTTTTTTGCCTGTAGTAATGCCACACAGGATCGAGTAGCCCAAGGTCATTTCAAGAGTGGCATGACATGAGGTGAAACATCCACCCCCGCTGCTTAGGAAACAGTGTATTTCCATAGTCTCTAGACCCCTTCACCAATTAGTGAGAATGCACAACCGATTGGCTTCGCCGACCGGTGCGCAAACCGTCTAGTGGCGCCGGGATGCAATCCCGCCGGGAGAAACCGGTCCACCTGCTCTGAGGCCTGAGACACGGGAGTCTTACCCGGGGTAGCCTTCCACTCGAGGAGGCTTCTGAATAGGAGCTGAATCGTGAGTTGAGCCGATCCGAGAACAAAATGGATCTTGTGGCCCAAGCTGCACGAAACCGTTCACCACATATCAAGATGAACAGTTATAGGAGATTCATAATCAAAGATAACATGATCGACAAATGTCGGGCAGGTCATCTGCTCGGTGAAAGTATCCGACATATAATCCGACATCCGACAATCTTGTTCATCACGGTTTCGTTAACGCCGTAGTACCATATTATAAGTATTCACCGGAAGTTGTTTTATAAAACAGCGGAGGTAGACTGTATTGGGATCGGCCAATAATAACCGATAGAACAACGGTGGCTAATAGGCCGTTATAGCATTGGTCGCTAAAAAGCACAGCAGGCTTATTTGATTGATATAATTATACCACATAATGCCGAAGTATCTCGACTTAGTACATGAGGTTGCTGTCGTGGAGCACCCCGGTCGCTTCTTTAGTTTCGCGCTGTCCCTATAGCCTCACTAAACATCTTAGAAGGCTGTCTCCCGACACGGCGCTCAAACAGATAGTGCAGAAAGCAGTAATACTGCAATAACTAGAATTATGAGAAAGCTTCTGTATGTGTAGCCTTTGGACAAAGGCTTCAAATGTTCTCTAAAGCTGTTTCTGAAGGATGCTATACTCGCCTTGGTTCTTAAGTTTCAACAAAGCATTCCAGAAACGCGCTCCATGCACGGTGAAAGAAAATGATAAGATTTGGCTATATTCAGATTTCGCCCATGAGCCGATCGTGCAGTAAATCTGCTGCCGAGATAATGTGGTGCGACGTTTTCCAAGATCCTGAAAAGGAGGCGTAGAACTCTAGAGTTTCTTCCTCCCGGATCGCTAGCTAGTGAGGCTCCTCTTTGTTTCTCTGTGGCGAGGTCACATTTTCTGAGACCATATGTATATTCAATGCAGACGGTTTGTCGTGACGTTTTGGTGGCTATTTTCTCTGTGATATCTTCTGAGCGAAAGTGACAGTATCTTTGGATATCGTCGGCATAGACATATTTTGCCTTAAACGAGTTGGTTACTAAGTTAACGAATAATGAGAGAGAGAGAGAGAAATAAAACACTACCTTGGGGAACGCCGGCGACTTGTGATGGAAAATTAAAGAACTGGTCTTTATTTCTGACGCACTAATTTCGAGTGTTCATAAATCATATACTCGTATACCAGGTTATTATTGTACTGGTAAAATTACATCATTCCAATCGAGTTCATTATTCTTCACTCACTCTTCTTCAGTTTGTTTTTTTTTCAGAACTTATTAGGGGTTTTTGTTTAAACGAGGTTTTAAACGAGTTTTAAAGAAAAAATGTCAGAAACGCCACTGGGCCCCAGAAAATATCTCCTTAATGCCCATAAAAAAGGACAAACAGCGAAGTCTCACGAATAGTATTCTATCTGTAAGCCTTGGTATGGAATCCTATAAAATGAGATAATTACACCTTGCCCACAGTTAGCTCTCCTACTATAAGACAGCCTCATGTATTACTTTTCTGTCGCTTTTGTGGCAGTTCGGAGAAGAAAAATAGGCAGCGGCGAAAACTTCGGCAAGTTCATTAAACATGCAATAAATTGTCAACAAAAGTCGCGCTGACTTTTCTAATATCATAAGCGAGAAGTTTGTTCTTTGGGTACACTTTGTTAGTCTCCCCAGAGAAATATTCTTCGTTGGTCTTATTTCCATCGGAGAATAAATTTGCAATTTGTCTGATATTCCGTTAAATTTATGAAATGATCAAATTATGTTTTCGTTGAAACTCATCTAAAAGGGTGGATTTGGTGGCCAAAGAGGATGATTACGTCTTTCAACACTCTATAAATACCTAAGTGTATTAATTATTGAATGACTCAGTTTTATTTGTTTTTTTTTATTACCCATCTATAATACCTACTTCAAAGTTTGTAAATATTAAATTATTCTTTACATACTCCTATAAATAGTAAATCGGCCTAAATTCTAATAATAAATCGTATTTAGGGCGATATAATATTACTGTTTATTCAGCGTATATTGACTGGCTGTGCAAAGTAAGGAATAAAGTTTCTCCTTTTTGCCATAAAAACAAGTTTACGATCACGTATTTATGGTCTCACTGATTTCCGACTCATTCTATGGCATAAATACACAAAAAAGTATCTAAGCGTTAAATCGGTTAATCGCAGGTTATTTCTTTTAGGTGATATTTATAGCATTGTCATGATTTTAACATTAAAATTCATTAAAACAAGCATCTCAATCTTCTCAGTTACATTAGATGTATCCTACATACTTTACTTATCACTACACCATACCTCATCAATATGGATACCCTAATTAAAAAAAATATCGCATGAGCGTATTTAAAAAAAAAACATTCAATAAGGTTTGTCGATAATTCAGAAATAGTCAAATTCAATGTGAATATAATTCTTTGCGCAGTAGACGTTGCATTATGTTAGATCATCGATGTAGTTTTATTTACATTTTTAAATATCCATAGATGATTTGAATTGACTGATGCAACTGGGTCTACACTGGTGATGTCAATAATGATTACTAATAATATCATTACTAATATTACTAAGACTAATAATAATGATTACTAACAGTATAAAAGGATCACCGTATTAAATATTAATAAATATATTACGTGGTTCCTTTCTGAAATGCATCTCTTAAACACCAAAATAATCGATAACAAGTAAATATATTGAAAAGAACAAAAAGCACGACTGCCGTTACAGAAAGTGAACTATAGTAATTATAATTATTTTTATTACGGTTTTTTATGAAATATTTGTGGTTTATGTATGTATCCATGTAGATGCATATATAATATATTTCTGGAATGTACTCAATCAGACATTTCATTTGATATTAAACACGATATATTTTATAGTAATTTATTGACATTTGGACATTTAGACAACTACTTACTTGATATTCACCACACACTTCTAAATCGGTTCAAGCGTTTTGAAGTAATGATTGAATAAAAAAATGGAAAACATACGTAGATGAATCCTGAACACATTACACTCCTTTTTTGTTGGACAGTCGTGTAATTACCAACAAGTGCAGCGTTTCATTAAAAGCAGCCAAGAAACACAGCTAACATTAGTATGTTCTTTAAAGTAACTCAAAATGCTTTTAGTGCCCAGCCACTATTACTGTACATCACACTTACAACTTGCAATAGACAAAGTTATGCCGTCACTAGTAAGTACGTAGACACATAGATAACAAATAGATGCACGAAGACAACTTGAGAGATAAACTATAGGACAAACTTTGTTTTACAAGGGTGAACACTTCAGTCAAGACATTGTATGCTGTCGTATAAATAAATAGCACTCGACTCGGGTTTCTATACCATAATATATTTTTCATATTGTTAGTTGTTGCATTTATTTAGTTGAATTTCAACTTAGCGTCGCTCTATATGTGAGACCTCGTACACGCCAACAAGCAAACTTTTAGGGCATGGAAATAACTGAAAAACTTCGTTCACGAGATGTTTTTTTTTGTTCTGTAAATGGGACATTTTTTTCAAAAATATTAGTTTACTGTACTAACGTTTAAAACTGTCAAAGATTTAGATTGTTTGCGAGGAACTACTAATAAGCACATAAGAGGTACACCGGATAAAATCATCAACTCATGCCTATGAGATGCCACTGCAATGAGAATCACAAGAAAACTAAGCATTTTGAGCCCTCGGGACACGGACAGAACGATCCGAAGCGTGATTTTACATCTATAACAATAAAAAACGCAAATTCGATTCTTTGGCCTGTGCGAGGTCTCACATATAGATCGACTTTATATATGTGTGAGAGTGGCCACCCTTCACTAGACTCCAATTGATTGTGAGCGAAAGGTGGTTCTCATCAAGTTGTTTTCTCCGTTATTGAAAGCCGTTGTAGTTGAAGTTGAAGTGTTTATTCAGAAGGTCTGTAGTAGGTTGCCAGCTCGTAACGCCTTGGTCGGTATTTTGTCGGTGTGTAGGTAGTGTGGGCGCGAGGTGAAGTCGTGGTTGTGTGTCCGAAGTGTGGAGCGCCGCGATAGATTCGAAGATAATGAGGATCGCGTATACTATGCGTAGGTTGGTTGACTCGAAGGTAATGAAAAGCGCGAGTACTTGCAGATGAGCGGATACTGTCCGCCAGGGAATGATTTGATGATTAGTCGAGGTAACTGCCCAACAAGGGAATGATATCGATCGATCGAAATGTACTGCGTTTTATATGGTATGCAGTGACGCAATAGTTATAAGTGGGGTGAGAAATGAGCGTGTTAATTCGTATCGATCAGGAGAAATGACATTAGTCATCGTTTGACTGTGCATAAAATGCAGAATTTAGTTGGAAATCAATTGCAGCTGACTCGTGTATATTAGAGCGAATTTGCGGTTTCGATTCTGTAGAAATTACTTTTTTGTTGTGGGTATGTTGGACTGAGGCTCCAACATATGTATAATCATTAATAACGAATGTTCGTATATATTTAGATATAGTTACGTTTTTTTATTATAGTCTAAGTATAAGTCTCCACAACTTTATAAGAACATTTATATGATTTCTACACAGTAAAATAAAATATACGCGTAAATTCTTAATACAATATAAAAAAAATACGGGAAAATTATCGCTGAAACTAAAAGTAAAGCATTATATTATTATATTATAATTGCAATTTGGGTAGGCATATTATTATGCGTTTGCTAAGTTCTCGCGAGGTTCCGTTTTAATCCAACTTAATTTAATTTGTTTATTTTTTTGTTGTCGGTCGGTTGTACTGTTGGTTGTTGTACTATTAATTCATATTTTCAATGCTATGAAACAAAAGCTTTTATTGTAAAATTATAAATAACGCATTTTTAATAAACGGAGTTTTCAGTTTCAAGAAAAATCGTTTTCTGGACGCATCTTTCCTTCCATTGTTATGCCGCTTTATACATCCGTGTCAGTTCATCATATTCAAGGATTCTTTTCATGATAACGCGAACGCCTGAAAAATGCTGAAAAGGTCGAAGGAAGAAAAGACGTAACGAAGCGTGGATTACGTTCTTATCGATAACGACGGCGCATCTTGGCGACGCTTTTGTGTCTTACGGGACGCGATGTCAGGTGTCAGTTTAAACAACCGATTACCTAACTCCGTTTAAATTTAAACTTATGTATAATTCGATGGTCAGAAATATTGAGATTTGTAGAAATTAAATAATCGTTAAATGTTGTATACTTGCGATTGGGTGGTTGTGGTGCCATTGAATTAGTATCTCACAAACAATCCTTCGATTGCGTTAGCAGCTGATTATTATGAAACGATCTGGGATATGATAGGGCAAGGTCCAACACCCTATATTATTTATGTTACAGAATAGGGGGCGACAAGACGCCCCCACCGACCAATTACGACCGGACGTATGTCGAATATTTCGACATATTATGTCGAAAATCTCTTTTCATGACTGTCATTTAATGTTGATAGTATGGCTGTTAGTCTCAAATTATTGCGAGAAAAAGTTACAGCTAAAACCAAAACTATGTCATTGTATCTGAAACATAGTTATTACGTCTTAGTGTCAGAACAACAAACTAATGGTCTTATATTAACACTGATAATGCAACCATAATGCATCACAACTGTTACTTTGGCGGTCCCTCTCGAAAAAATGTTATGGCGACGCGAAACTCGGCAGCGTGGCGTGGCTCCGCATACCCGGTCGGTGATAGCGACTATTTTTCATATGGTGATATAGATTTTCTTATAGCTGTAACTTTTTCTCACAATGGTTTAAGACTGACCGCCTTAGTAACAAATGACAATCATGAAAAGAGTTTCCCAGCGGCATATGTTATTATTAATCGGTGGGGACGCATCCCATATATTTTTGCCCATTCTTCTTTTAACAACGTTTGGATTTCAATGGAATTCAGCAGGAGGAATTCAATAGTATTTTGACAAAACAAGTTACTACGTATGTTGATAAAACAACTCTTTTTGACGTTACAATTCCGATGCAGCGAGAATGCGAACCGAAAACATACACAGCACATTGTCCCATGTCATAACGAACTACCGTCGAGTGGGGTGAGATTGATTTCGCTGGTTGTGATTGATTGATAACTCAGGCATTTATTTCCATTTAATTTGTCTTTCGCTTTTCTCGTCGCTTTTCTCGGCGCTTGTGGCATTTATAGTAGTTTAATTTTAAAAAGTATTGACCTCAATTTGGTTGTTAAAATATACCCTGTATACTTCCATGATATCCACAACAATTAAGAACTTGTAATAATTAAAACTAAGCTAGTATATTTAGGGTTAAGTGGAGATTTAATGACAAGTTTTTTTATATAGGTATTTTAACAGGTTACTGAGACTTTCGATTAAATGTATCATGGGAAAAATTGATCACACAAATCTAATCACAGATTTTAAATCTAAGAATAATATTAATCACTTCAAATAATAATACCTATCCAAAAAAATGGGGGCCATATTGATCAAACCAGAGTCTAAAGTACTGTCTAAGAACAATCTCACCCAAAATTGTGTTTAAGATTGATCATGCTGTTTTTTATTTGTTGTTTTTTTTAATTCTTTAGGTTAAATTGACCAATCTCACCCCAATCTACGGTGCTTACTGAGATTTTTTGAGTCAATACCGATTTCATATATCGTTTCAATATGTATATCGTTGTTTCCATGTGTTTTGCGAGTGCGTTAGAGTGGATTGCGGAGGTGATTTTCTCTTTTACTTTTCCGGCCCACCAACCGACCGGAAGGGAAAATATTGTGAACGGGGTAAAAAAACGAGATGAAGACGGAAATATCTAATCTAAGCCTCCCCCCCCCCCCCCCGAGACGATTAATACCATTTATAGATTGAAATCTCCACGATAGCGCCCCAACTCGTAAACCGATTAAGCTGAAATTACATTTCAGAATCATGGCATGATCTTTTTCAATCACAACTTTTTTAACTCTTGCCATGACCAAATGATGCCTGCATGCCAAATTTCAGCTCAATCGGATTAAGCGCTTGGGCGCTATCGTGGAGGAATACACACAGACGCACAGAATGACAGACATACTTCAATATTAAAATGGTCTCAGGGGGCTTCAAAATGGATTTCCCGTCTTCATCTCGAAAAAAAAATTAAACGCGGTCCCAATACTTTCCCTCCTGGTCGGATGGTGGGCCGGGAAAATAATTAAAATGATAAAATAAACCAAAAACTAAAAAAAAAACACATTTGAAACGGCAAAACGGCAACCGATCAAATGAAGAATTAAACGAATCAAATTGCAGATTTTTTATTTAAATTGCAGAAATTGCCCCTTTAAATAGATTAGTATCAATCAATATTAGTAAAATAAATAAAACATTAATAAAAAAATAGGCTTCACAACGTATATTTTAAAATGTTTTTTTTTTTAAATGTGATTCCGTTCCACAAAAATTGCAAAACCGCGCCAAGTTAAGTAACTCTATAAAATAGCCCCTCAGTAGAAAATGAAAGTACGGAAAATATAGAAAGAGCGATGCTGTAAAGCTGTAAAGCACCCGCTCGGTTGACAGCAGGATGTGACTGGCGATTTCAAGTCGCGACAAACAAACCACTATTAGTGGACATAAAAAAACTGCAAGCGAACCACGTCGGCATTTAACGTGGTAGCGTACGTGCCAGTAACACCTACCATCTTATTTTTGACGGGGGGATACAAACAACACATCGCATAATCAACATAATATATATATATATATATATATATATATATATATATATATATATATATATATATATATATATATATATATATATATATATATATATATATATATATATATATATATATATATATATATATATATATATATATATATATATCTATATATATATATATATATATATATATATATATATATATATATATATATATATATATATATATATATATATATATATATTTACAAATATTTCAATTATAAAAGTTATACGAATAGGTTAGATAAAGGTTTAAACGATATCTGCATATGATACATATTCGACTTGCGTACCTAAATTTGTCAACGTAAGCGAACATCGCGACGAATTTCACTGGCTTCGAATTCGTGAGCGCAGAAAGCTCCATGCCCCTCACTCCTTTACAAAGTCCTAAATAGTCCCATAGCACCTCATTACCTTAAAGACGACTTTCAACCGTTAGGAAGTCACAGTGCTCCACTCAAGTCAGGAGTGGAGCGCGTATCCGGCGAGGAGTCAGCCAACATTCTTCGTCTTATCACAATCTGTTGCAGGTTCTAGATGGTCAGTAAGTTAAGGAACCCTCTAAAATAGCTAAATATATTTCGCATTTCATTACTTCTTCAGCAAAATTCATCTTAAATTTTCTGCAAAATAAATAAATAGGTAAAAAAATTAAATAATGAAATTTTGCAAAATTTTAATAAGAAATTCGTACATAATGAAAGGTTTACGGTTCATATAAAACGTTCTTAATTCTTCTTGTCTATAGGTAGGTACTTTAACCAGCTAACGTCGGACACAGCCCCGGTTTTAGGCCGGCAATACACGTCCAATTTTTATCTACGATAGTCGGATCCGATAGCCTGATCAGACTATCGGAAGGCGCTCTTACCATACACTTGTTTTAACATTCAATACACGTCCGATCTGACTATCGGAGCGGATGTGCATTGACTGTTTAAACAAATGTATGACAAGAGTGCCGACTATCCAGACTATTGTATCGGACTGTCGTATAAAAAAATCGGACGTGTATTCCCGGCCTTAGGGCTCATAGCGGCCGGATGTAATTTTTGTTTTGCCGTCCCTGTTGGTGGCTTTTCGATGGTATATTTCACTGGAATGAATATTCTAATATTCCATTAAATATTTTATTATATATTACATAAATATTATATTATATATTAATAGTATTCCAATATGCCATAGTGGGAAATATTCCACTAGTGCCATATATAATCAATGGTAAAATCCAGTTGCCGGTTCCCGTTCATTGTTTTTCGTTTAGATTTCACCGCGGTCAAACTTTTTATCTCTCTGGCTTCACGCGACGACTTTTAAACGCGATAAAAGTTGAACGTTTTAACGGCCGTTCATGCCATGCCAATGGCACACCATGCGATGCCCTATGAAACAGATTGCGAACAAAGGCGACTCATGACCCGGTTTATCTTGTTTAGTGACGAACATAAACCACAAAACATCTCCAGATTATGGTCCCGATTTTTTAAGACGGGTTTTATCTTTATTTATTATGGCAATGAGTTTGCAACGTAATTTACATCGAATAAATTAAATTTTAAACTTAAAAATACGCCAACCCATTATGTCACGCGTGTATGTGATGATCAGTCTCACGCTGCTTAACTAAGTGATAAGTTGTTCTAGGGCAAAGATTTTAAACGCAGTGAAAAGAAGGTCAAATATCATACATGTCATAAAAAAGTTGTTTACAAAAGGAGAATTAAAACAAAGGGTAGTTTAAGTACGGGCGCTGTGGACGGGAGCGTTGTCTTGCAAAAATAAAGACTTCCGACTGAGTTAGCCTATCCGTATCTCCTTGAGTTTTATTAACCTCACATACGCAACCTGTTATGCATAATAATTTGCATTCATTGTAGTTTCTTTTTGAAGAAAATATATTAGCATTATTTCGTCGAAATCCCATAATATGGTCGCCATTAGATTCAGGGACGACTATTCCTGTCGGAACTTCCACGTAGCCTTCTCCCCTTTGGTTGTCCACTGAAAGGTTTCTCTTTAACTTTCTGTGTCATATTGATGGATGTACGTTTCATCGACATTGAGAATGCTATTAAAATTTTCTTCCCCTTCTTCTTCCTATATTTCCAAAAAATCCTTCGAAGTTGCAACACGACATGTCTTAGTGAACGGCGTTAACTTTTTGGGCACCCAGCGCGCTGAGACCTTGGAAAACCCTAAAACTTCATGCAGGACGTTCCTGACCCATTCTTTGCTAGAGCCTACTTCTTCAGCTATCTGCCAAATCTTCAAACTTCTGTCCTTGAGCACCAGTTGTTGCGTTGCGGATACCTGAAAAGACTACGCCATGTTGATGAGGTTCTATAGGTTGGGCAAGAGTCACCGTAAATAGGTTGCATCAAATCAACAATCTCTTTCATCGCTGATTTGGAAAATCAGCGATGAAAGAGATCTTTTAAAAAATATATACTTTGCTCGGTACTCAATTTTACGCTCTTGCGAATAAATTCCTGACATTTTGTACCCGGGAGGCTTCTAAACGCGTACTAAGAGGGATAGGCGAGCGAGATTGCACATTTACTCCCTTTAATGACTGCCGGTTTTTGATGACAACTCGTGCATTTAATAACCCATCAAAAATACCGATTATTTAAACTTTTCAGTCTCACCACGTAGGTATAATATACATTTTATCGTGAAAGTGCAAAATCTATAAAAAATAAAATAGACCATTTAATTTGAATAAAATAACCACAGAAAAAAGAGGAATATTCATAGAGAGGTAGTGAAGTAGAGTTCCATATATAAATCGGTCATTCAAAAAGGGCATCTGAGGCAAAAAATAAAATTTTCAGGAGATATAAAAAACCTTCTATAGCCTTATGTCACTTGAAATTGTTTAACCAAAAATATAAAAAAGCTATATTTGTTTATGTTAATGTTGCACTTTGTATATTTTTATATTGTTTAATTAATTAGTAATTAATTATTGAATATCTGAAAAATATGCCCTTTTCAAAATGACTGAGATGTCTCTATTTAGCAAAACTGACTACTGACGTCTACTGGAATGTGAAGTATCAGTAAAGGATTTTAATTCTCGAACATCCTATATAATTCCTATTAAGGAGTTCGATAGCAGGTATAAATAAACAAAAGTACCAAATTGACTCTCGTCTATCTTCAAAACTAAACTAGGTATAGGTGCTATTTTCAATTTAAACATGTGTTAAGGTGTAAAGAAGCCATTTCCGTCAAAAAGTAATTTCCGAAAAAGTGCCTCAAATGCCCTTTTCGAAATGACGAAATACGTATTGGTTTGTAAAAAAAATCTTTTATAATACTTCCAGATAGAGCTATATGTTACAGGTAGGTTTATATAGCTAAAGTATTCCGATATAGCTAAAGTCGCGTTACGATTTTTGGTAACCACTAATACCACCGATCGGCGGTTTTTCCGTTGCGACAACTCGCGGGCGGCCGATCTCTGTATTTGTACAATTATTATGTAATTATATACGAAAAAGTCGCCTTCATTGAATAAGCCACCATTATACATTAGTAAGTGCGTGCACTAACATCCCCTACAAAGAAAATTTCGAGGGTTGAAAACACGCCGTCGTGAGTTTCATTCCCATGGCTAGCTTTCTAAGGGTCAATAAGATAATCGACGACGTAGTAAACCTGCAGTCGGTTCTCGATCTAATAGCAGCGCCGAATTATACTCCACAGAGCACAATGGCAAGTGGCAACGGGATCGATGTCATTAAAAATGGAAGGCAAGATGTGTGTAGCTGCGAGGTCGTCTATCTCGCGCGCGGGTGGCGAGTGGCGAGTGGAGAATGTATGGCGGCCGTGCACTCGGGCAGATTGGTCTCCGGCCCGTTATTTCCGTTTCCGGCGGGGCGCAGCGTCTGATCAATCGTAATTCGATTAGCGTCGCGACGCCAGAGCGTCGGCATCGACGGCGGCTGCGACTCTAGTGGGCGGTCGCCACTCCTTCGAAGCAATCGAAACTATCCAACACCAGAGAGGAGGCCACCTTTTTTAGGCTACATTAAGATCGCATAAGAAAAAATAAAAAACGGTCCGGCACTACTCGAAAAAACGACCTTCATACTAGTATATAGGTTCTTAATGGTTACGCACAGCTAGGGTGGTGTTGGCCAATTTTTGTGTTACCTTGGTCGGCCTAACTCACGATTTAACTCCCATCCGGGAGCCTCCTCGAGGGACTTAGCCTGTCAGGCATCCTGTGACCTCAGCCTGCGGCCGTAACCTGCAGCCAACAATTAAGGTGAGACTGCCTATGCGCAAGCGAGAAAGCATATCTGATGAACGATTAATTTCACGAAATATACCTGTTAACTGGCCATCTTGTTCGTGCGATTTGACGCCATTAGAATATTTTCGCATATGTAAAGTCGCATGTCTACGCCGATAAACCAGAAACAATTAAGCACTTGGAAGCCAACATTCGACACGTTATTGCCTGATTTACTGCATAGAGTGTTTGAAAATTGGACCTCCAGATTACATCATGTACAGCCGCAGCGGCCACATGCCCGAAAACATATTCAAACATTAATGCCATAACATTATATGTTAAATAAACCAAATTTCATGGATAATAAAAAAACTGTTTTATTTCAGTTTAAAGTTCGCTACCTTTAAAAAAACAGCCATTACATACTTAATCTTAGTAAATTCATGGAGTGACTTGCTTGGCAGTATAATTATCTGTAATGATAATTATACTGCCAGTCGATCAGGCTGAACGTGGTACTTATTTATTTATTTATTTAGTTACAACAAAAAATATTTAGAAATTATTTTTACAGAATGATTTAGCGTCACTCCTAACTAGACAGTGCCTATTCCAAGGAAAACGGCAATTTCATAAGATATTATATTAAATTTAAAATGTCAAAGTTTAATTTTACGAAGATGTTAAGAAATTGTTATTGTAATAAAAAAAAAATTAAATTAAATTAAATAGACAAGATAATCATTAAAATCAGAATAATCATCAAACAATAAAGTAGTAGAAAATATTTATAAAATAAATTAAAGTACAAAATATTATGCTATAAAAATAAAAAGCTGAATATACTCTAATATATGGGCAATTTATATTGTTAGAGATGTGAGGGTGTGTAAATTGGGTGTGTGTGTGTAAATGTGTTGCTATTTTTGAAATGTCATGAGGATACTTTCAGTTTCCGTTCTTTCTTTAAAAAATAACCACCGAGTGAGACTTTTTTAAGAACCACCTGTGTCAATCCTGAAATATCGAAGTGTTTTCCTAAAATATTCATTAATCTCGGAGCAATGTAATGATATTGGTGTTGTCCAAACGATGTAAATCTCCTGGGCACTATATATTGTGGTACCTGCGGCGATCTTGTGTCCATAGCCAGGAACGATGTCTCTGCTTGCGCGCGATTGAAATTTAAAGCAGTTTTTAAACAATATATGTAGATACAGGAGAGGTTTCCGTATACCAGTCTGCCTGCAGTAGTAAATACTCTCTATGTACTCGTTTTCAGTACACAGTATAACGCCGAGCATCGCGGCGTGTCGTTCTCGTCTCCATTCTGTGCAGGAATTACTTTCGCGAGCGTTGAACAAGGCGGGAAATATAGCGTCTGCAGCGGTGTGGCGCTGTGAGGGCGGCTTGCGGCTTCCGCTGCACGAAACACTGGAAAATAGCTTATTAGAGAGAAAATAGCGTCAGCTGCAGTTCAATACAATTGTTATAGCAGCGAGAGAACTTTATATAAGCAAAAGTCGAAATGGTTCAATAGCAATATTATACTAAAAATAAATTAATAGTTTAAAAAAACACTAAAAACAAGCTTTTATAAATGCACGTAAAATAATATCTTTACTTGTAGTTGTTTTGGGCATAACCAGCAACCGACAACTCACGTCAATATACATCGTATATAGATATATCAATATTATTCTATTTACACTCTCCATGTACAGGTCTATGTACATTTTATACAGGCGCCTATGTCAATATTTACTTTATTTACACTCAATATTTACAAGTCAATATATAATAGGTTTGTTATAACCTTGAAACCTGATCGTGTTCAAAGTCCATTACGTGACCTTTCTCACAAGTGCAAACACGATTATGATACGATATTCCATCATGGAATGCCAGTTCCTGTCTTCCGGCTTCATCATCAGACCTTGAAACTTAATCGTGGTCAAAGTTCATTACAAGACCTTTCTAACAAGTCCAAACACGGCTATGATACGATATTCCATCATGGAATGCCAGTGTCTATCTTCCGGCTTCATCATCAGACCTTGAAACCTAATCGTGGTCAAAGTTCATTCCAAGACTTTTCTAACAAGTCCAAACACAGCTATGATACGATGTTCCATCATAAAGTTCCAGTTCATATCTTCCGACTCCATCATCAGATCAGTTCGACAGTACCATATTATTGTATTATCATCAGAACTACATACAGCTGCCAATTTTTATGACGCTACGATCCTTGGAAGATGGTTAAATTAGTTACCTTAGATTCCATTACATAGTTAGTTACATACAGTCGACCTAATAAAAGCGTGTTAAAAAGAGGTAACATTATATTGAAAAAAATATTCTAAATTGTGAAAGTTGACACTACTGAAAAATTTTTCACTAGTGAAAAATTTTTATGACACTACGATCCTTGGAAGATGGTTAAATAAGTTATCTTAGATTCCATTACATAGTTACATACAGGTCGACCTAATAAAAGCGTGTTAATTATATGAATTACAAAATGAATTAAGAATGATATACTACGCTATATGTCAATCTATAACGACATACGCTATTCTGGGGTGGGGAGCATGCTGTAAGACTACAATCGAAAGACTTAATAAAAACTATAATTCGTATTATACTTAAAAAACCAAAAATGTATTCCTCTAATGAGTTGTTTCTCGAGGCGAAAATACTCGACATTAGGCAACTGTATTGTTTAAAAACTGCTTTAAATTTCATTGGTTCATCAAGCAGACATCGTTCCGTGCAAGAACACAAGATCGGCGCAGATACCACATTATACAGTGCCCAGGAGATATACGTCGTTTGAACAACACCATTACCATTACCTTGCTCCGGATTATTGAATATTTTAAGAAAGTACTTCGATACTTTAGGACTGACACAGGTGGTTCTTAAAAAAAAGTCTCATACAGTGGTTAATGAGTAAAGGAAGAACGGAAACTACATAAATGTATCCTCATGACATTTCAAAAATAGCAACACATTTACACACACTCACACTCACACTATACATACCCTCACATCTCTAACAACCTAATTACCTATATGTAAACAAGATTGAATTCAGCTTTTTATTTTTATAAAATAATGTTTTGTATTTGGATTTATTTTATAATAATTTTCTACTAGTTTTATTATTTAATATTTATTTTGCGTATTTTATTTTATTTTTTATATTTTATTTGTAAATTTACTATAACAATTTCTTGCCATCTTTTTTATAAAACTATATATTTTTGTTTTAAATTATTATCATATAAAATTGGCGTTTTCCTTAGAATAGGCACTGCCTAGGTAGGAGTAACGCAAAATCATTGTGTAAAAATAATTCCTATAGATTTTTTTTTCAATAAATAAATAAAAAACAATAAAAATAAAAACAGAGGACTGTCTGCGAAATCAGTCGTAATTATATTTTCAAACGGTCAGCTATTAAGGGCTGTTCCTACGTTACTTTTTACATATAAAAGATAATCACAATGCGTTGAAACCAGAATAAGAGATATCCTGAGGATACCCCAATTTTACAGCGTTTGTAGTTTTATTGCATAGTCTTTGTCTATTTATAGTTTTAATTTTTAATATTTGTGTTTTTTTTCTTTTCGATATGTTTTTTGTAACAACAGCTGCAAATAAAAAAAAACAATTTTTTAAAAACATTTTTTAAATATTTCACTTATAAGTAATTAGGTAACTTGTCTTGGTAGAATTTAAGGACTCGTCTACCGTCTCCTTAATTTAGTGCATAAAGCTCACACGGTCAAAACAAAGAATATAATGAAAAAAGATTATAAAGAAAAATCAAAATACATTAATGGAGATGCTCATCACTATGATCAGTCCACTCCCAGAGATATTCCTTGAGGAGTAACTTTAAGGTCCTGGCCGATTCACACGCTTCCATCGACGAGGCAGTTAATTGAAGAAGTTACAAAACAATACTTGTGTCAGTCGCTCTCTATACACGTTTATATGTGACATTAAGTGTTTCGCGATTTGTTTGTTTGCTTTTCATTTTGTCAGGAATTTATTACCATACGACAATCTCTTACAACCAACCCTTCTATAACGTGTTTATGTGTATGTGTGCATGCAACACGTGTGTAAATGTGTGTTTTGTTAATGCGTTCGCTCGACAGAATTGAAATGCAATTCCGTTAATTTTATCCCAACGGAAAATGGTGACCTAGCCGGGAATCGAAACCGGAACTTTACAATGTAAGATCAAGCGACCTAACCACTGAGTCACCGGGCCGGGCCGTTGTCTTGCTGATTATGAATGGGTGAAGTATTCCCTGAGGTTATCTAACTAAACGACAAACTTCTTCCTATAAAAATAATATTATCTGTTCGCCAGTCAAAATTGAAGGTTCGTAAATATTATTACAATTAGAAAATAAATAATATTCAAAAATGTATTTTCTAACAAAAATTGTGATATTTATTATCTAAACTGCAATACTAAAATAATTCCGTAATGATTTTTCCACAAAATCCAGGTATAGAAGGTAGGTATAGTAAGTAACCTACCTAGGCGAAGGCGTCAATTATGTACATACCTGGGGGTCGATTTTGTAATCAATAAAATGAAGATGAAATGACAATAGAAAATGCATATACAAGATGACGTTATTTCCTTTTCAAAATAGATTCTAACTAGACATCATCTCGTATACGACATTTTCTCCTTCGATTGAAAAAGCCCCCCCCCCCCCCTTCCGCAATGTCACCATGTAAGTTTCATTTATTATACCTGCTGGCATAAGTCAAAGAAGGTCCTGTCCTATATTTCTATTCATATATGTTATGTACGTATGCGCTATCGTCTCTCACGGTTAAAACCACGATTTTTTTTGTTACAATTTGCCAGTTTTTTTTTGTACTTTAAATTTAGAACCTTGTTATTAAAGAGACTGGCTTACAAAAATAAATGAAAACATTATGGTTTTATTCCTTAGGCCGATATGTCATTTCTTAATATCTTTAGTGGTTTACGATTTATAATAATCACAATGTTAAATAGACGAGTAGAAAATCTAACATTTCAAAATCGAACCTAAAAATCGCAATTATTAGAGCCACACGTAAAAACATTTAAATTAAAGAAAAGAAAATAAATGAGTTTGAAAATCGAATACAAATAAATTATCGCACTTATTATATAACCAATACATAGTTTCGAGACGCATCGTGTGTCGTTTCATCAAGACGAAATTTGAGAAAGTATATGATACCATGTATCGACCAGATTTTTTTATATCGTCTCTGAATGGTCATGTATTCAACTGCCACAATTACTTTAAGTTGAACTTAAACACTTGCCAAGGAGCAGGTCCGCCAGCCGCACGCTTAAAGGGTTAATCCCAAGTTTCTCTGCTCAAGCAGAGCAAACTCCTTGTCAAACAGATTCCGACTCGAGTACCCGGACAAAGGAACAGAATAAAACCGTAAAGAGACAGAGAGACAGAGAGAGAGGGAGAGAGAGCCGAAGAGAGATTTTCAGATACAATAAACAGAAACAATTTACAAGACGCCAGTCATATTCGCTGGAAATATCCTTTTGTTGCCGGAAATTACTCTGGCGGAAAAAGCATCGGCAGACTACGGGCTTTAATTAATTCGGAGATTGAGATTCGACGTGGAAATTAAGCTGAACCTATCGTTGAAGTCCCGAGGTGAAGATATCAAGCTTGGTCGAAGATGGTCAGAAAAATACAATAAAGAATCCTAACAAGCCTACAACAATTGTTAAAAACACAGAAAAAACAAAAGCTAGGGGAAGTTTTAAAAAAATGTTAGAAAAGGCCTTGACGAGTGCAGACAAAGGGCAGATACTTAACCGTCGAGGTTCTAATTATTGAACCACTCATTTTCTTATGTATCTATATTGTAACAAATGTATATAAGGCATTAGATGCCGCATCAGAAACTATAAACTTTGAAATAATAACTTTGAAATAACCTTCTTATGCTAAACAAAGAAAAAACTAGTTACATCACATTTTCCATAACTAATAATAGAAATTTTAAACATGTAGGCCTCAAAATTCATACGTGCAATACAACTGCTCCAATAAGGCCAGAACACTCTTGCTGTACGTGTACTATTATAGAGCATAAATCACAAGCGAAATATCTTGGCCTAACATTTGACAGTACACTAAGATGGGATATTCATATCGGTATTCTGACGGCCAAAATACGAAAATCCATCTTTCTCTTTAAGACCCTCAGAAAAGTAGTTCCTCTTCAAACGCTCAAAACTATTTATTATGCGCTAGTTTACAGTAAAATATCATATGGTATTCTGGGCTGGGGAGGATGTACGCGAACTGCTTTAGACCCAATTGTTAAGGCTCATAAAGCATTACTTAGGGTTATGGCTAACAAACCTTGGAGATACTCTTCCAATGACCTGTTTAGTGAGTTGGAGTTGCTGGATATTAGGCAAATATATGCGAAAGTAGTCCTCATAAACTATATACAAAATCCCCATCTACACCAAATCACTAAACATGCAACACAAACGAGGAGCACCACTACTCATAAGCACTTGCATCCCAAAACAATGACAACGTTTGCGCAAAGACACTTTTCATACATAGCGCCCAAGATTTTTAATGAGTTACAATTTAATTTGAAGTCGACCACTAATGGAATAAAAACAAACAAACAAATTTCTCCGCTACTTTTGGAATTTGGAAGACATGAGATTGAGGTGCTCATCTCCGTCATTCTCCATTAAACACCTAATATTTACACTGACAAATAAATCTTATCTTTTTATTTGTTGCTACTAGGATATTTATTATCTTTTTATTCTGTTTTATTTATTGACTAGCTACTTGACTATTTTAATTACTGGCTTTTTATTTTATTTTAATTATTTTTTATTTATTTTTCAAATTATTACCCTGTTATTTTTCTCTACTTACTGATTATCACTGCAATTATAATTTTATTGTATTTTATTATTATAATTATTTTAACAATTTTTTTACTGGATATATTTTGATTTCATTATTACTTTTTTATTTTTCAACATAATTATAATTTAGGTATTAGTTATCATTATAATAACTCTTGAAATTTATGCTAAGTATTTATTAGAGTTATTAGATTTACTATATTTCATTTATTTTTTAATTTTTGTTTTTCTCAGTAATAGTACTTTAATAAGTGTGCGCACAATATAAAATGTACAAGTGACCTAGTCGAGTCTACCTTGGTACGGGCTTCGGCCTAGTTAGGCAGACTTTGTGAATAATGTTTTTGAAAAATTACTTACGAAAAATAAATTTATTCTTATAAATAAATTAATAGTTAAAAAAACACTAAAACACTAAAAACACGCTTTTATAAATGCACATAAAAACCAAAAAATCGACTATTGTATCAGAACAACGACATCTTATCTGTAAACGTATCTTTGCAAAACCATAATAAACTATGAAAAGATTGTACACATATCTATCGTTGTTATAAGACAAGCTTTCTAACAAGTCCAAACACGGCTATGATACGATATTCCATCATGGAATGTCAGTGCCTATCTTCCGGCTTCATCATCAGACCTTGAAACCTAATCGTGGTCAAAGTTCATTCCAAGACTTTTCTAACAAGTCCAAACACAGCTATGATACGATGTTCCATCATGAAGTTCCAGTTCATATCTTTCGACTCCATCATCAGATCAGTTCGACAGTACCATATTATTGTATTGTCATCAGAACTACATACAGCTGCCAATTTTCATGACGCTACGATCCTTGGAAGATGGTTAAATTAGTTACCTTAGATTCCATTACATAGTTAGTTATATACAGTCGACCTAATAAAAGCGTGGTTAAAAAGAGGTAACATTATATTGAAAAAAATATTCTAAATTGTGAAAGTTGTGTTTATTTTGACATTGACCATTATTGCATTTTTTTTGTTATTCTCATTCAAGAAGTATTTTAATTATTATTATTCACATTTTCATCTATAGAATATTGTTTATTTCTGGTCATTACTAAATTTTAGGAGCTTACCGTTTTAAACGGAGACCTCTCCTAAAATTGAGCCAAATAAAAATACCTCACATGATATTAGGCCGCCTGGGGAGTAGTTAAACTACGCGGGTTCTCGGCCAGTTAGTAAAATATTTGCATTCTGTATAGATAAAATACCGTTAATTGGCGTATTCTCATACAGAATGCGATAAACGGCCGATGACGTCACATAGCAGGAGCAGCGTTTGGAATTGATGTGTTTTTATAGATTACGTTTCTATAGGGGTGTTCAGTAATGTGTTCTGATAAAAACACCAGCCCTTTTTTAGATCTTATTTTTTCTTGTCAGTATTATTAGTGTAAGTTACTTATATTTGAATTTTAGTTTGTATAATTTACATGTTTGTATAAGTCAAACATTTCTGTATTTTTTTTTAAAAATGCGATAAGGAAGTTCATATATTATCATAGTTTGAATGCTATTAGAGGACTGAATGGGAGCATTAGCTCTTACAACAGTCCGAGCAGGTGGTATGAGGACCTATGGCAGGTGGTATGAGGACCTATGACAGGTGGTATGAAGACCTATGGCAGGTGGTATGAGGACGGTTTGGTATGAGGACTTAGTACGTAATCAAACGAACTTCACGCTGTTCGACTCCTTTGTGAAAGTTTGGATTAAAAAAAGAGCAAATGATAGGCCCGAGAAACAATGTGAGCGCACTCACATTGTTTTTATACCAATGGTCCTCATACCAAACCGGAAACACACACATTCATACACTTCTTAGCCTCCAGAATTGGATCACATCCAAACAATATGTTCTGCAGTTTGATGACCCATTCCAGAGAAGAAGCATGGTCTTCGATTAGTCCTTATTCGGGAAGTTTGGCTTTTAAGTCTACGTGACTTCCAACAAGTTTTGTAGTATGGTGATCAAAATGCAGAACTTCTCTTCCCAATCGCTCCGAACAGTGCCGGATTATCCAGTGGGCCAAGTAGGCACCTGACTATGTGCCCCACTCCTTTTAGGAGCCCCGCGACAAAGGATCATTACAATCATATATTTTAAAACTGTTTTTAATAGATTTTTTTTTATTGAATTTTGAAGGAGAAAATGCTTAATAAAGTTTTTGACCCGACTAATAGTATAATTCTTATAAACTATCGCCAGTTGGCCGCTGCCGCCTGGCAGTGGATTGTGCTATCGTATCATTGCTTCGTGACGTAAGCGTTGTCAGAAATGTTTAACGGCCCACTTTGCCGGTGCGATCGTATTTTGTTTATATACACGTCTATTCTACGCTATATCATCGTCAGAATGTTTGATAGCCCACTTTGCCGGTACGAATCGTACACGATCGTACCGTAAGATCGGAATTTTTGATTACATGCGCGCGTATTTGCTATGATATAGCGTTATTATCATTTAGAGCATTCGAGGGGGGCTCGAGTTTTGCAAAGGGGGCCGCGAGTTTTGACGGACTAAGGGCTACTACATGGGTTAATCCAGCAATGGCTCCGAAACAGACGGTAAGGAAAGGTACGTCGATCGCCAAGTCCCCTGCAGTTCCTTTTTTTTTGTACAACAAAAAAATGAGTTTGAATTAAATATTGAAACTTTAGTCGATGTTTTAATATAGGGTAATTATTAATACAACATAGAGTTGGAATACAGGGGCGTTGGTGTTCTGCCCTTATTAATGGTATTTTTATCTAGAAACCGCATATTTTACCTACTGTAAACAACCCACATAGTTTGACTAGATACTCTGGCTGATGTAACACACGCCTAATCGCATAAAATATTTATTGCCAGACCACCTGTACATACCCTATTTATGATTTTATTATTAGCACCCCTTTAAGCACAGTCAGAGTTCAATTCCACTGGTTAAAGGCGATAGCACACACCCATTTATCGAATGAGATGGGCGCATACATCAGCACAAAGGCAGTCGGCGGAGTGAGTCGGTGCCAGGGCGGAAATCGAATAAATATTCATAACGGGCCCGCGCGCACTTAACCAGCCCTTCCACTTGACACACTTAAAAGCGAGCCCTCAAAAGAATACAGCGCGATGAAAGGGGGTGTCATCGCGGAACACCCGCGCTCGAGGGCATCACGACGACTCCGCACAGTGGCACTTACGGCAGACAAAACCTTTGGGAGTAGGTTTAATCTCAAGTCTGTAAAAGCTGGATAGATTCTGCCCAGATGATGTGGACCTCGTCGCCTCATACTAAGGATTCTAAGCAGACGTTACAGTACCAGTACAATCTCACACACTTTATAGCGAGCACATTCGTGAACGGCTTACATATCCTACAGTGCTGTAAGTCTTGTATACTATTTTGGGTGTGAGCTGATAGAGTGGGGTATGTATGAAATACCCCGACAACCTCTCGAGTTTTACGAGTCGAAACTATTTCGTTTGTATTTCGCTTTTGAGTCTGATTCTTGATATTTTGGAATATTCTAAACCTTGATTGTAAACAAGAATGTCGTCAGGGCGTGAGTTCAAGACGGAGAACAACATAGCTTCAGAATCTAACTTAATTTTTTTTTTTGATGTCACGCTTTGTTTTTAATGGTCAAACTTTATGTATTCAACCCTTTGGTAGCTAATGGTTTCTGTGCAGCTTTGCCGGGGTAGGCTCAACTCACGGTTCAGCTTCTATCCAGTAGCCTCCACAAAGAAGGACTACCCTGGTAAAGACTCAGTGTCTCCGCCTACGTCTGGTGGATCAGTTTCGCCTGTGGGATGGTATTCGAGCGCTACTGGGCGATTTGCGCACCATGTGGCATCAGCCAATCGACTGTGCACTCCGGCAAATAACTGGGGGAGTCTGGTTTCGACATACGGTTTCCTAAGCAGCGGGGGTGGCTGTTGACCTGATGTCAGCCACTTTCGAAATGACTAATGCCACCCGATCGTCTTTTGCCCGAGTAAAGAGACGGGCAAACGACGCCATGGTCCGCGATTGAATTAAGTGAATTACCATTGACTTAAAAATAGGTAGAGGCCGCGCACGCGACCTCGGAAGGAAAGAGAAATCCGACCATAATTGGTAGCGAGGGCGCGAGATAGCCGTAGCTATCTCGGCGTAGCTATATGGTGGACTGTCTTCGTTCCCAAGTCTCTACATTTCACCCAAGGTTGAAAGAAAGATCAATATCTTTACACCTTCCTGAAGTGGAGGGTTCCCCCGTTGAAGTTGACAACACTCGTCTGCCCACCTTAAATCTCCTCGTAGCTAAAAATCAACACAATTAGGGAGGTATGAATTTCCCTACCTTTTAATCGTATGTACCTAATCATAAATGTCGTGAAGTAGAGTGAACCATTTTTTTCCACAGCGATCCACTGTACGCCGCCGAGCGCGACCTAGTCAGAGCGGCCTTTGAGGTTATCGTGGCACATTTGCAAATCGCGGTACATTCATTTAGCTTGTTTGAATAATTTCCGTGTGCCTACTTTGTAGAACGAAGGAGAAACCGCGTCGACTGCACGATAGGTCCTGTAGCGATACAACAATGATGAAGCTGGTAACTAAGTGGAGCATATGGCAAACGCGCTAGAATCACAGTTCCTTTTCTCGGTTTTTCGTGATACGTCGAGAAAAATATTAGCAATATTTTGAATGGTACAATTTCATAAAACCATTTGGTATGATATCGAATATAATCGCGGGTGTCTAACATTATAAATTAATTAAAACCGGATTTTACCGCGTGAAGTTGGTGGCATCCGAGGTTTCGGCAATGTTGCAAACATCCCACTGGGCAGTCGGGCCCGGATGGCCTGATTTTTCAATTGAACAGCCTAATTTGACAGCTGCTCGATTTTTTCAATTCGTTGAGTTTGATTTTTTTTGGTTTAATTTTAAACACACAAATTGATTTTATAATTACAAAAAGATTATCATGTTACACCATTAATCCGGCTTTAGTATCACCATTGAATATAAACTATATATTATTACACTGTATAAACATGTATATTACATGTATAATTACACTGTATATTACAATGTATAATTTATTATTACACTGTGTATATTACACTGTATAATCAATGGTATCACGTACAGATTCGTCGATTTATACAGAATGTGCGGGATCTAAAATCCTTTACTTTAGGGGTTAATTCTGTACGTGCACTGTATAGACAATACGAAAATATCTGCCTACATGCATTATGGATAGCAATATTTACAGTGAAACGAGCGAAACTCATATGAATACGATGCGACAATCACCTCTATATTGGAAAAGAGGGGATTCGCGCTTGTAGATTTTATTCTGCGGTTAAGACAATTGTTTAAAATAAAAAAATAACAAAATAATAAAATACAAAAATAAAAAATAATAATAATAATATTATTAATGATTATAAATTAAAATAGAAATAATTAAAAAATATATATTTTAGATCTTTCCTTGACACAACCGTAACACAAGGGTGCCTAGCTAGGCGGGCTCGGCTGCTCTTTTCTTAGCATAATAGAAAGATTATCATTTGCGTTTAATGTATGCGCTATGTAACCTGGGCTCAGACAGATGTATCATGTGTATATAACTTTAAAAGCATACGACGGCATTGTCTAAATTGTCATTTCATTTTCTGTTGTGCTTATGAATTTGAATGTATATGTATATGTAAATAAATAAAATAAAAATAAATAAATAAAGTAGCTTCTCTTAGAACAAAATTGAAATCAAAACGAGCGGCGTTAAGGGTCTCAAGGGCTACCAGAAATTGTAATACGATTACTAGACATTATTCTACAAGCGTCGTTCGCGCAGGATATATTTGTGGTGCAGTTATACAAAATTCGCAGAAGCATGCGGGCAAGCGCGTCGTCATGTGGCCGCCAAACGTTCGAGAAATTTGACAATTACATTCGCGTAACGCTATCTACGGGCGTTTACCGTAACGTATCCCTCTGCTCTCTTCCCTAGCACCCCATCCTTGCATCGCCTTGCCAATCGAGAGTGCGTTTACTGTTCCAACTCGGTATAATGTGGTACATGCAATTAAATAAGATAATAGCCTTCGGCGAGCTTGCTCGGCGCGGACGAAAAGTGTACTGTTTCGATATAAATGGTGTAATTACAATAAAACTGTTTGTAGCAAAGCGCCACGTTCGGGATTCGCAGACGGGTTTGGTTATTTATTATACGGAAAATTGCTGCTCCGCGATCGTTTGTTTTCCAAAGTTTATCCCCCCCCCCCCCTTACGATACGCCCCAAATCACCACATCCCGCCGCCGGACAGTCGTGCCCGAACGGACTGTTTTTTTAATTGAAACGCCTGATTTGACAGGGGTTCGATTTTTTCAATCCGCCCACTTTGATTTTTGTTTTGTATTTTTATCACAGAAATTGATTTTACAATTACAATAAAAAATATATGTTACATTATTTATTTGGCTTTCATATGTTACGTTATTATTTTAATGTAAGTTACATTATTTATTTGGCTACACATACAGATTCGAGTATTTTAATATTTTATTTTTACAATATTTTTAATTTACTTTTTTAATATTTTTTTACGGTGGCATATTGGTGAGGTCGTCCGATCTTACATAATAACATTCCGGGTTCGATTCCTGGCTGGGTCACCATTTGCCGTTAGGATAAAATTAACGAAATTGCATTGCAATTCTGTCGAGCAGGTGCAATAACAAGACATACACTTACACACGTTACACGCATACGTACATATGTATAAACACTTCATAGCATGGTTGGTTGTAAGAGATTCTCGTATGATAATAAACCCACCCATTGTGAAGTTTCCCAATAAAGAGTAGAAACAAACAAACAATTTATACTGGGTGTTCGGAATCTAAATCCTATAATTTAGGGGATAATTCTGTACATGCAACTAAATAAGAAAACAGAGGACGAAAAGCGTACCCTATCGATATAAATTGTGTAATTACAATAAAACTGTTTGTATATAGTTAAGCGCCTCGTTCGGGATTCGCGGATAATTTCGCAGTCGCTGGTGGGTCGTCGCGGACGGAGTGGGTTCGGGTATTATACGGGAAATTGCAGCTCGGCGATCGTTTGTTTTCCAAAGTTTATCCCCCCCCCCCCCCCTCACCACTCCACATCGACACCCGGTCAATTTGGGGTCGCCAGTCGCTACGATACACCCCCGCTCACCACAAACAGTCAATGCTGTTGTTATACTTCCGCCGCGAGAGCGGTGCAAACTTTCGCCATTTATTCTCCGCGAGCGATGGAAACATCTCAATCGCGCCTACCAACTTCGATAATATTTTTTTTATATTTGATTAAATTGGAGTGTTTCGTTTGGGTAACTTAGAATGAGGCGGTTCTGCGGTTATGTAAACATAAACCGAAACATAAACCCAGAACAAGAAAAGAGGCAGGCGTGGCGGAGGTATAAGAGGTTGTATAAACGGGCTACGAGATCGTTCAATATACTTGTAAAAGCCAGCGAAAAAAAAGTGCAAGAGTTTTGTAAAAGCTGATACCTGCAAATACGCCGGTACGTTTTTGTCGACTATTACGCATCTGTCTAATGTGTCGCGCAAAATAATGGACTTCATTTTTGAGACATGTATGGAGTAATGCTGACGCTACGCATTATATTGTTAAGCAGTTCGAGATTTTTTTTCGAACTCTGTATTGCTGCATCCATTGTCTACTGATAAATTTTCAGCTTTTCCAAAACACTTTGGGGCTATTAATTAAAATTACACCTTTTCTAGTACGCCAAAGCTCCAGATGTCCCGAAGTCTGGCCTGCTGACTCTACCCCAGCATTCTATGGCCAAAATACTATCTGATCTGAGAGTACAAAACTCTTGCGCTTTTTTGTCGCTGCCTCTTGGACCAATAATTCATCAACCTCTCTATGAAGCCAAATATTGAGCGAGAAATCGAATACAATCGCGGTTGTTTGACATGTATATAAATAAAAATGTAAATGTTCGTTTGTTCAAAATCCTAAAACTCCGAAAGTTCTTCGCCGATTGCTTTGAAATTTTGACACCATGTTGCATTCGAACACGCACGTGTTTTTAGTATTTATTTTTTACGCTAATGAGAGCACTATCTGTTGAAAGTAACACCAACACAGGCAATACTAACTATGCACTGATACAGCTAGATATAAATAAGATAAGACGAATTTACCGCGTGAACTTAGTAGCACCCGACCGACGTTTCGGCGATGTGTAACCGCCGTTGTCAAGGGTAAGCTGAAGTGCTGTCAATCGTCATCTATTGTTCTGCGGGTAGGCGGCCAACTGCTGTTGCTAACCAGATTATAACAGTGGTGGGGCCGCGGGTTCGGCGCGCGTGATTATTAAAAGTCCACCGTGCACACATCACTCACTGTATCTTGTGTTACATTGGGCATTGAGCGCATTTTAAGAAGATGGTTCCACGTAGTAGAGTTTGAAACCGTTCTTTATTGAAGTTCGGGTTTTTTTCTTATTTCACTTGCTTACCGCATCATGTGCGGAAAATAAAATTGTTCGTTGGCTAGCACAATGGGATTTTGAAACTGCACCTAGTTGTTAGTTCCGCTACCCAATAAGTTTCGCAGATCGCCGATTTTTCTCGCTGAAGATGGGTTTTATATCGGATTTGTTATTACATCTTACTCATTTTTAGAACATCTCACTTATTCGATCTGTCAAGCCTTTGACGTGGGTAAGAATGCTCGTGATCTGCTCGGTTTCTGGATTTCGTCTGGATTCCGCGTGCGTGTCTCTTGATATTTTCCGTAACAATCTTTTATAAGAACATCATTGACTTGTTTTATCTCCTGCGGAGCCAGTTCAGCGTCGCATAGATCGCATATCCGATTTACGAGGGACATCTGCACTGAACGTTGGAGCTGGACATGCAAATATTTATCCGTGGTGTAGTATACCGATATACCGTATGTTCGAAAGTATTGCCACTTCCCTCATCACCTGGACATCCAAAATAGACAGAGAGCCGTCGTTTTCTACTTCATAGGTGAAACTAATTTTTAGATGTATGAAGTTTACATGACCCAGGAGTTCTTCCACCGTTTGTATATTACCCTTCAGCATGCAGAAGGTGTCGTCCACATGGCGTAGGAATGGAATGGGTTTATTTTTTTAGGAATTGATGGTTAATTTTTCAAAATATATCATGTAAGTCACTAACTATCGGCCATACCTGTCATCCCATTGCTATTCCGTCGATTTTTTATAATAATCGCCACTACACAGAAAGTATCAGGATGTCAGGCAATATTGAATAATGTTGGCGTAGCTAATCGCGTGCTACAAACTTCACGCGGTAAATCCGTTTCATCCTGTTTATAAAGTTTCCAATTTGATGACACGACCAAAAAATGTTTGCGTAATACAGATATAGCAGAGCAGTCGTTATTTTGCTGGACAAAATTAAATGATAACTAGAAAAATTTCGGAATTTCTTAAAATTTACCCCTATTATTGTTGGACCCGTTGGGTCCAACGCGGACGACACACACCACATATATTAAAATGGTATATTTTTAAAAGTATATTTTTAAAATTTGTTTTTTATTTTTAAAATTTGCCAGTTGGTAGAAATCCCTACTCTTGGTATTGTCAAAATGATTTTACATGATTATGTGGTATAATTCATTATGTGATATAATTCATTTTGTATAGATTGACTATTTTTTAAAATTTGTAAAAACACTTCATAAATAAATTTATAATATAACTATAAAATCGTTCTAATATAATTTGACCTGCCAAAATGCTGAAGTATATAAAAATGAAAAATACCGATAGTCAAAATATCAAAACGAATAGTCCGTTATAAAATAATCAAATTAGAAATATTACAAATATAAAATTACAACAATACAAATGGCGCGATAGAAATAGTACATACAAATTTTAATATAATATGGCATTTCCGATTATCAAAATGATTAAATTTAGTAATGTAAATAATCAAAAACGTACTGCGCAATCAAAAAGTAAGTATTATTTTCATCCATTATTATATCCAAATGCTCAATATAGCAAAACGCTCCATTGAGCCGAGTTCTCGATTACACAGATTTTCTTGCCCGATGATATCTATAAATAGCGGCTATGATCTCGTGTGTAGCTGACCACTACAAGCGTATGTCGAGAGATCAAAGCCGGCTGCCCACTATTCATCTCCGCTACTGAAGACCGCCCATTCAAAACGACCGAGTCTACGTTCATTTTCAACCTACAATATTGACTCGACCAACAAGCGGCAGGCTTATTTTATAAAATTTTCGTGGCTGGTGGTAAAATTCATTAATCTACGGACGAAATGAATCTAGGAATCTCTGGAAAGTCAAATGGTCTGAAAGCAACGACACAGATGTATACCTGTTTCATTGGTTAACACAAGCGTGATTATAGTTGCTACCCGCTTGCATAATTGATGTCCGGTAATCGCTCGACATCCGACGCTTGTCGTGACCTGAACTTAAACGTTCAAAAGTTCGCTACCCCCGCAAGACTGCGGAACAACAGCGATCTTAGGCGGGCGGGTTACCGTGGCGGGGGAAGGAATGGCGGCGAAGTGGGAAAAGTTTCTTTGTTTTTTCATTTTACTGTTAAATTTCACAATAGGCGGGTTTATTATCATACGACAATCTCTTACAACCAACCATACTATAAAGTGTTTAAATGTATGTGTGAGTGTAACTAATGTGCAAGTGAGTGTAGTTATTGCATTGAAATGCAATTCCGTTATCTTTCCCTTTCACCTATTTTATCCCAACAAAAAATAATGACCATGGCGGAAACCGAACCCGGAACCTTACAATGTAAGATCGGGCAACCTAACCGCTATGCGACCGGACCGTGTGATGGCGAAGAAAGTGATGGCGAGCGCCACAATGTGCCGAACCATTAGCTATTTTACTAATAAAAATGACAAACCGTCATTTCAAATCCATATTGTGACACAAAAAAATAAATCTACATATTTCCATGTAGGAAATCAATATAATTGAAATCCATAGAATATATAACAAGTTTGATCTCTTTTTTAGGTAACTTTACTATGACTAAAAAGGTTAAATTTCAAGGTCATACAACTATTATAGTAAGATATATAAAAGAAATGAAAGAAGAAGCAATAATTATGCCACCATTTCGGTCGCTGAATATCTACGACAATAGAATCGAAAAATACTTTAACGTAATTCGATAAAGAACGTCGATAAAAATGCAATAGAAAGGAGCGCCTTACCTAACGTGTAGCTGTTTCAATGGGAGTACTATAATGCTCTGTTCTGGCACCCCTACTATTTATTATGTAAACAAACGATTTAATCAATCGGGCGCCAACAATCCCTATAGGCATTTTGCGTCGTTTGACAGATCCGCCCATAACCCTTTCGGCCGGACCAACATATATTATATAAATATATAATATACATGACTAACAAGATTAATTATTAGGTAACAACAGGGAATTCACGAAGAAACGATATTGTTATTATTTATTCACAAAATCGACCAAAAAGTTGCAGCGTAGTTTTTTGGGCGCGAAGGCTGGCTTCCGACCGGTTAAGCAACGGCGCCACCGTGTCTTAAGTAACCCAATTTATCGATGATACTCTATTGATAAAATTAATATACTACACGAAAAAAAGACGTAGAACTTGATGGGATGGATAACTGGTTCAAGACCAACAAAATGTGTCTCTATGGCATTTTTATTATAGAAACGATATACGATTTCGAGAACATATTTACAGAGCTAAATAAACACACACACACATATACTAACACTACACTACAATCAAACATACACAAAAAACAAACACACAAACAAATATCGCATTCCACTCGGAAGAGAAACAACTATGTCCAGCAAATAAAACCACGCTAATCTAAAATCCTGGATAAATATAAATATTTAAGTTAAATCTAGGTCTAAACATGATTTAAGAAAACGAATTCTACTAAAATGTCACTATAATTACTAAGAATATGTGAACAGCTTTTAGTTATGTAATTTGAATATTATTGCTACATACCTACTTACTTACACTACGGAATAAAATGTAAAATATACGATCACTATCATTAAGGTTTGTACATCGCTATAAATGGTAGGGAAACGAATTATGTAGATTTTCTGTAAGTTTATTTTAATAGGTTTTAGTTTATTTTAATCAAATATAACGATATTTGCTAACTTAATTATTTCTATGTGCATGTGCTATATTCATAGAAATAAAATAAATCTGTTAATTACTGCGGTGTATTATGGTACCATAGTTATTCCGAAATATCAACTGTCGTCGATCCTCATTACCGTTTTTGGTAAACTGTAAACACTCTTTTTCTGTCAACTTCATTAATCAAGCCCCACAATAATAACAGTTTTTGCTGAAAGATACATCTTCCTAGTCTTTTTCTCGTACACAACAAATACTTGTAACTCTAATATTCCAAAAGTATGGGAAAAACGTGAAAATTTAATGTTACGAACTGCTAGGGTAAGTTGAGGAGAGATGGACCAGTTTTTATTTGGGGGCCCATTATTTTTTTTTGTGAATGAGTAAAACACACGCTTATGGTATTATGTGAATATACTATTAATACTCTACCATTTATAATATATATATATATATATATATATATATATATATATATATATATATATATATATATATATATATATATATATATATATATATATATATATATATATATATATATATATATATATATATATATATATATATATATATATATATATATATATATATATATATATATATATATATATATATATAGCAAAACGACAGTTTCTTTAAGATAACATTTTAGATTCAAAAGAAAAGGTAGCTTTGTTCCATCTCTCCCACGCTTATGGGTGAGTTGGACCACCTACTAAGATGAGATGGATCTAGCAAAAATAAATAATTCTTTGGATATTTTTTTTTCTTTAAGGTCCGCTTAAACGTGATTTTATGTTCCAAATGTTTTTGCGACTTTATTCATTCCCAGTCCGTCTTTCAGAAGCCTTAACAGCATTGGTTAGAACAACCTTAGTCCATTTTCCTATAAAAGCCACTTTTGTTACCTATAAAAGCCACTCACTTATGTTAAACGCATTTCTGACAATTCGAAAATTAAACATCAACGAATACACAAAACTCAAACAACTCCCAAAATTTCAAAAAACCAAATTTGAAGTAGTCCATCGCACTAGCAATATATCTGGGCCATATCTTCTATAACGTGAGGACAGACGGTTCAACCCCTCACACTAAAGGCATAAATGTTTATCGACATTTTTTAGGCGATATTGCCGCTTTGAGAACATGCAAGTACAGTGATGCTAATTTTAATCATACAAATTCAATATTCGCTACATAACCTTGTTATGACTACAAGCATAAAGAAAACTGACACTGTGTAAGCATTTTTCACAGTTTTTCTAGAAAACAAAACGAAATACGGCCGTCTTATTTTGCACCCTTTGCAGCTGGCTCGACAGGACCACTTTAATGTTATCAGTTTGGAAAAAATATTTGTAGTTTGGAAGAAATTAAAATGGAAAGGTGTCTGCTCCATCTCTCCTAAATCGTGAGGACAGACGGATTACCCCCTCACGCTATAGGCATAAAGGTTTATCAAAAATTTGGAGGCTATATAGCCGCTTTGAGAACATGCAAGTACAGTGATGCTAGTTTTAATAATAGAAATTCAATATTCGCTACATACGTTATGACTGCAAACATAGAAAAAAAAACTTGCACTGTGAAAACATTTTTCTCAATTTTTCTAAAAAACAAAACAAAATACGGTCTTATTTTGTACAATTTGCAGCTGCTTCGATAGGACCATTTCAGTGTTGCCAGTTTTAAAAAAAAATGAGTTTGCGAGACATTTAGGTGGTCCGTCTCTCCCGCTGGTCCATCTCTCCCGAAATTACCATATACAACCAAATAATCGCTAGAATGTTCGCAGTTAGACGTTTGCCGGACGTTTGTGTGAGTTAAAGCAGTCTCATTTCAAATTTAGTTAAATACGCCCGATGCTTTAACATAGATGTCACGGCAAAGTTAGTGAATAACCCTGAATATTAGTAGCTGGAGTTCAAGCTAAGTTGGGTACCCGTCGCGCGCAACGAACATTCAATTATATGGCTAACGAGTTTCCGCCCCTGAGCTTGCTAACTATTCCTTACCTGCTGGACCATAAATGTTTTACTAAAGACACTATTTAAATAATAGGGAAGTTATATCAGCCGTATACTTTGGCCGATTTGAAGTAGATATCAAAATTATATACATATACTTCATCATATCTCTCGTCATTTGGCGTGAATAAGGATTATGACAATTCCATGAAAGCGTTGTTACACTTCACTACAGACACAGAAATAAAATAAATCTGACAGTTATTGCGGTGGCTTATGGTTATTATGTTGATATTTCGGAATAACTATGGTATTTCGGAATATCATAGTTATTCAGGAACTGTCGCCGATCTTCATTACCGTTTTTGGTAAACTGTACAGGTGTAATAAATTCCACTAACAAAGCTTTTGAAACACTCTTTTTCTGTCAACTTCATTAATCAAACCCCAATTTCAACACAATAATACTTCATCATAATATCTCTCCTCATTTGGCGTGAATAAGGATATCATTTGACAATTCCATGAAAGCGTTGTTACACTTCACACATTGAAATATTTAAAATTTATTTTAGAATAATAAATGATTTGGGTAGTGAGATCGAAAATGACCCTAATTCAAAGTCAAAATAAAAATTACCTATTTCAGCGAAAGTTTCGGCTTTGATTCACAGTATAATATTTGCAAAAAATAAAAATAATAGAATAAATAGGTAATATCAATAATAATATCTAGAAATCGTAAATCCTCCGATCTACAGCACTTAGATTTCTAGCTCACTCACTCTATAATTTAGCATATTGATATATATATATATATATATATATATATATATATATATATATATATATATATATATATATATATATATATATATATATATATATATATATATATATATATATATATATATATATATATATATATATATATATATATATATATATATATATATATATATATATATATATATATATATATATATATATATATATATATATATATATATATATATATATATATATATATATATATATATATATATATATATATATATATATATATATAATATTTTTCATGTTGTTATCGTAGCAGTTGTAGATTCTAGTAGCTATTAAATAAAACTGCCGCCGAGCTGCGTTTGCTAGTGGGACGAGGAAATTAGTAAAATGCGTTAATCTAATGGTTTTATTTTGTTGGCTTTGTAGTTGGGTATGTATTGACCTATGAAAAGAGACTAGCGACTGTTTAACAAATAGTTGTATAATGTGAAGGACCTTATAGTCTTGAAAGAACTTTGGAGTTGTCAACTGCTACGGGTGAACCCGTTACCTCAGGAAGGTATAAAAATAGAGTTGTCAACTACAACGGGCGAACCCGTCACCTCAGGAAGTTTTAACGATTAGTCGTTCTATCTCCCGTGAAGTGAACGCAGAAGACTTGGATAAAACAGTCCACCGTCAAGCTCCGCCACATGCCCGAAAGAGGCCAACGCCTTAACCGCGAGATAACTAGGCGTGTTAACCAGCGGGCTTACACTCACGCCCTTACTTCCAATTGCGACCAGATTACTCCTGTCTCTCGATTGGTTACGAGTTCGAGGTCGCTTGCGCGGTCCTCTCCCTTACGAAACGGTATAACGGTGTATACCGAATCTATCGCGGACCACGGCATCCTTTGCCCGGGTGTTCACCCAGGATCGGGTAGCCGATGGTCGTTTCAAGAGCAGTCGCCGTAAGGTCCGCAACCACCCCAGCTCTATAGGAAACAGTACTGCTTCCAGACTCCCCCGACTGTTAGTCAGAGTGCACAGTCGATTGGCTTACTCCGCACGGTGCGCAGATCGTCCAGGAGCGCCAGAAGGTTGATTCCTATGGGAAACGAGCCCTAAGGCCAGAGTCCTGCCACTTCATGCGTGGAGGCCGCCGGATGGGTGTTAACCCGTGAGTGTGACCAACCCTGAACAGAATGGGTTTTCGTGGCCAACTCAGCAAAGGCCCATTAGCTCCCCAGGGAGGTATAAAGAAATGTAATCATTCTTTCAACCGTGGGGTGAAAGCAAATACCTAGGGACAACACAGTCCACCGTCTAACAGCGCCAACACGCCCGTGAGAGTTCAACGCCTTAACGCTAGGCACTGGGAAGTGAATGCAGCGGGTTGACCTCGCGCCCTCACTACCAGATTTGGCCAGATTTCTCCGTCCTCCGGTCTGGTCATGGATTCGAGGTCCCTTGCGCGGTCTCTAGCTGACGTAAGCGGATATTTTGTTTGTATATATCGCGGACCGAGGCTCTCTTTGCCCGCCATTGTCACTCGGGACCGGGTGGCCAACAAATCGATTCAATGACAGATGAGGTCAGGTCGACGACTGTTAAAGGAAACATACATCTCCAGACCTCCCTGGCTATTCGTTGAAATGCTTAAGCGTGGCTGACACAGCCTGGTACGCAAACCGCCCCGTTCCGCTAGAGATATTCCCCCGAATCCGCGATCTTCCATTGGATTAAAAACGTGGCCGAAGCTCACATCGACCTTGACAGGTTAAGCCCCTATACGAGAAGGCTACCGGATAGGAGTTAAGACGTGAATTGAGCCAACCCAAGTAAATAAGCTGGTCTTAGTGGCTCAACTGCACGAGAACCATTAGATGAAACAGCTAATCGGAACTTAATTAATATGACAAGCTTGATTTTTTACTAGGTTTTTGAGTCAAATATTCTGCCAGGAAGAATACATGTTAAAGGCCATCCCTCGGACGAGTTAGCAAGCGCACCGCATCGCGGCGGGAAATTTGAAAAGTTTGGGCGGACCTGGAGGTTCGAGGTTGGCGCTCGGCCGCGGAGGCATCGCTATAAATCGCCGAGCCGACGGCACGCAACGCTCGACAGCGGGTGATACGTCTTGCCGCTCACCGCACCGCACCACTCGTGCAGCCCTTCCCTCCTTTCCCGCTCAGCCAAAGAATATAAATGCGAAAAGAAAACAATCGCTCCAGAAAATTGTCCCATTAAGTCTTTTCTAGGATCCTATGCGACGTCGCGGCGGCGCTCTGGTGAGAATATTAAGAGTCCGCTTCTTGATACAAAAAGCAAAAGCTAAAAAATCTGTGTGATGAAACTTAGCATAGCATTAGATCACAGAATCGTATACGATGCTGATATAGTAGATTTTCCAACCGTAATAGGAATAATAATAATAACAAATGTCCTAAAAGAGACACATTTACTTACGGATAAATCGCATGGGGCTGGGCCAAAACACATAGTTGATTCTGACAAATCTCAAAAGATCGAGATCCCCGTCCGGGTAATTATTAAAATGGCAATATGGCGTCATCCTCAAAAATATTTTTTCGTAGGCTGCAAAATGTTGCATCGCTAATGAAATCCTCGTATTAAACAAGAAGAAGATACGAGTAATTTAAAATTGAATCATTTTATCAATCGATACCATATACGCAACCTCAAAAAGTCTTAAATGTCAGATTCTCTTTGCTAGATATATGTAGATAATTTTTCGAAACAAAAAGATTTTTTATGTTATCACCTATGTTTCCGTTATTTCTTACTCCATTACATAAAAAATAGACTGTATTTTAAAAATATTAATATTAAAAAAATGGTTTTCTTTCGTACCAAAAAATCTAGTTTCTTTGACGCTTCTTTCCAGTGGAGCTTATATAATTCGTCTTTTCTTAAAATTAAATGTAATGTACTACTATTGTCTTTTAGTGTTCAGCATATTATGTATGTTACGTACATTAAGTACATTAAGTACGTTTATTAAGTACGATAAATACGTTACATATGTACATTAAGTACGTTACGTACATTAAGTACGCAATGTCTTTACGTTGAATTAAAAAAAAAACAAGTGAACGGCTTCACTACTACCTGAGGGCTGCAGCTGGCGTCATGAAGACCACCTCAACAGAGGGATTAAAGGTGGCACTCTGCTGTCCGCCTCTGTACAAGCTTATAATTCACTCCGCCATACTTACAGCATACAGACTGAAAAGTTTGGGCGAGTGGAAGCGAGGAGGGACCAGTCACCCTTAGATAAACCTCCTATACAAAAGACCATTCACCCTGACCCAGGATCGACTACTAAGAAAATGGTAGAGAAATCCTATAAAATTCTAATCCTCACCAAAGAAGACTGAAAGAATCCGCATTGGCTCCAAAGCCACAATGCGGACGCTTGGTTCACCGACGGATAAGGAACAAATGGACGTTTTGGGGCAGGCGTGTACGGACTCAAAACCAACCACAGAATCAGCATCCCCCTTGGACAATATGCCATGGTTTTCCAAGCCGAGGTGTTTGCCATATTGGAATGCATAAAACTCAAGTCGACTTGAAGCAAACAATAGAAAAACCCTCATCTACTCTGACAGCAGAGCAGCATTGAACGCTCTGGCTAAAGCCACCACAGAATCATCTGTGATCTGGGACTGCATGCAAGAGCTCGATGAATTGGGAAAAGCCAACGAAATTACTTTAATATGGACACCGGGCCATCAAGGCATACCCGGCAACGAAGAGGCCGAAAAACTGGCAAAACTGGGCACACTGGAATGCCCGGTGGAGCCAGTTGTTGGGGTCCATTTCACTATAAGTAAGAAAATCATCAGAGACTGCTTAGATTAAGATCGTCGGGCATTCTGGAAACAGAGCCAAGGATAAAGCCAGGCAAAAGCCACGATGGAGAAACCACTTCCTAAGAAAACCAAGGCCCTACTTGACATGAGTAAGAAGAACCTTAGAATCACCATCGGTCTTATCACCGGACACACGACCCTTAGAGCACATCTATTCAACCTTGGCTTGACCGAGAGCAAGGACTGCCGAATAACCTGAAAACAGCATACAGATCGTTGTCGTTGCCCAGGCCTCGCCGCAAAAAGACAGAGTTTACTGGGACGAGCCTTTCTCAAACCCAGCGATCTGCCCAACTTAAAGGTCAGTGATCTGTATGGGCTTGTAAGCAGTACCGGGCTTCTAGCAGACCACTTACCTAACCACAAAGTGGGTAGTTACAAAAGATCTTATAGATCCAGGTGACATCAAGGGCTGGAGACAAGCCTTTTACTACTACTACTACTACAAAGGCGTTTAAGCTACTGAAAGACAATATTCAACACAAAATCGCAAAATCTCCGCAATTCCATGGAAATTTCAATAAAACGATACCAACTTTGCAGTAATGCCATCCAACAAATGACCGCCACTTTACTAGATAAGTCCAAAAAGCTAGAATGATCAACCTAAAAATCTGAGACACATCAAAAAACTCGTAAGATCACATTGCGCAGGTTGCCTCCCAACATTCCTTCTACCGCGCCCACCTATTTTTGTCCTACCGTCTATATTTTAACAACAGTCCAAATATGCTCACCGCATTTCGACCAATGTGAAAATCCCTAAGGCATGAAAATACAGGAAAGTAAACACGACGCACGCGAGAAAGGAAAACATTTAAAACGGCGGGCTGACGTTTAGCTCGCGAGGGGCCGGTTGGGGGAAAAAGAGCGGTTTTGCAGAATGCAAGACCCGCTTCAGGGTTGACAGGCAAAGGGGCGAAAACCAATCTACTACCACAGGCGATGGACGTTTGAATTCGGTAAGCAAACACGGTGCGGCCGACCCCCACTGCGCCCAGCGTCGGCTTTCCTGCAAACGTACGGCAATGTGAACATAATTATATGCAGGATACGTGAGCTACGCGTCGCACCGTGTTTCATTTATAAAAGTTAGACTATACTTCTCTCTATCTTTTGCTTTAGGTTTCCTCCACGTCTTGACGTGTCACCACCCTTGCCAAGGCTTCGATATTAAATATGAGTAAAAGAAGGCAGCTCTATCTTGCGACCCTTACACTCAAGGAAGGACGCAATAATAAGCCGCGATATATTAGCTTATAACCGACATGTCCATTCAAGACGTGCACGTGAACAACTCGTCGTAATTTCCAAGCACAGAACCATACATTTCCGGTGCAGTTTCTCTTATTGTTCTGCGGTTGTATGGAATCCGTTGGGAATTTCGATCAAGATTAATCAGAGTATTATCTTATACTTCCTAAATTTCGGCTTGATGAAACAACATACAAGTCGTCGTTGTTCTAGATATTAGCTATATAATGCGATAATTTATTTGCATTAGATTTTCAAACTTTTTTGGTTGCTTCTCTTGGTCTGTTTTTTTATCAGCTATAATCGCAACTTTCGGCTTCAATTTTCAAATTCTTCATTTTCTAACCATTTAAAAAAATATATTATTAGGCTCGTAAACTACTAGAATGTGTAACGTCCCTTCCGGGATGCAAAAGGTACGGCCAAGTTTTTACTTCACAAGTTTAGGGGCTAAATCTATAGTTGTAGACAATGTCCTCAGAATTCTGTCACATTTATCTGTCATTTTTAATTTTGACAAAAACCGCCATTATAAGACAAAATAGCGGATCTCTCATCAGCTTCAAATCTCGACATTAGGATGAACTATTCTTGGGAAAGCAAAAAACGCTGTATTATGTTTAGAAAATTCCCACCAAACAAAATTGCTGTGTGTAATTTCCAATTCGTGATTTTTAAATATTGTTTCATGGTCTACAAAATAATTATGTAAGCAATTGTCGTAACGCCATTTTTCGAAAATTACGTTATTGAATGTCTGTCGTCTATGTATATTGTACGACCCCAACCACCGTGCGACGCCAGCAGACGAATGGGAGTGTATAGCGTGTCTCTGTTGCTTGGGCACATAAGCGATGGAATCAATGGCAATGTCTGGTAGTAGCTGGGAATCGCTCAGCTATAATATATGAACCGGAATCCGAACTTAGTATACCTTACGTCATACCTTACCTTACGCCTTCTCGTATAGGGGCTTAACCTGTCAAGGCCGATGTGAGATTCGGCCACGTTTTTAATCCAATGGAAGATCGCGGATTCGGGGGAATACCTCTGCGGAACGGGGCGGTTTGCGTACCAGGCTGTGTCAGCTACGCTTAAGCATTTCAACGAATAGCCAGGGAGGTCTGGAGATGTATATTTCCTTTAACAGTCGTCGACCTGACCTCATCTGTTATTGAATCAATTTGTTGGCCATCCGGTCCCGAGTGACAATGGCGGGCAAAAGGGAGCCTCGGTCCGCGATATATACAAACTAAATATCCGCTTACGTCAGCTAGAGACCGCGCAAGGGACCTCGAATCCATGACCAGACCGGAGGACGGAGAAATCTGGCCAAATCTGGTAGTGAGGGCGCGAGGTCAATCCGCTTCGTCACTTCCCAGTGCCTAGCGTTAAGGCGTTGAACTCTCACGGGCGTGTTGGCGCAGTTAGACGGTGGACTGTGTTGTCCCTAGGTATTTGCTTTCACCCCACGGTTGAAAGAATGATTATATTTCGTTATACCTTCCTGGGGAGCTAATGGGCTTCTCATTTAGTATGATAAAATATTTAAAAAATATTGAATATCGATCAAAACGTCCGCCTTATTGGTAGCGTATATAGTATGTATAGCGTAATTTTGCTCTCATGTCGTTACGTCCAAGTATGTATAGTGACTCGTATACAATGTACGAGAGTGACGAAATATTAGTTCTAATCGATAATTGTTCTAATGCATTAAATATAATAATTATATAAATATAGTACTTTGTTTTTATTTTCATGTTTATATTTTAATAATACCACTAAGTTTCTTTGTACAATTAGATTTTTTTTTTTTTTTTTAAAAACTCGAATTTACCAAATTAAGAATATCTCAATGTTGTTTCATATGTAAATCTTAATCAGATTCTTCGTCACAGTACAAATAAATTCAATTAAAAAAAACGGAAGAAAAATTAAAACCTATTTATTTAGTTTCATGGTTTAATTTCTAAATAAATCAAATGAACCAAGTGTTATTGAACTTACGAAACGGTATCTGAATATTTAGAAGATTAAAAAATAAAACTCGAGAAAATAATTTTAAAAAGGCACATTCATACAATCATAAGTCGGTTATTGGAAATTAACTCATATAAAATACAAAATTATTAATTTTTCACCTCTTCTGCCGCTGCTACTTTAAGTTGCTGTCAGAATACAAAAAATAATGCAACACTAGGATAAAAGTATATCCCAAAGAACAGTCAATTTGTACACGAAAAAGACCATGTGTTTTTTTTTTACAAAAGTATATTTTTATTTTTATTATACTCTTATTCATAATTTTATATATTATAGTTTCATATTATTAAATTACCGAAAAATATTTTTAAAAAAATCACAATCGGGTTGAATACGAATTCAAAGGCCTAATTTCGCTGATTTTAAAAAATCTATAGTCGTCTAAAGAGTTGGATTTTTATTTACAAAGTTAACCGTTGAAATATGGTATATAAATTGTGAAAAAACGTCACATTTTCAACGACAATTTTCATAATTAGATTTCGGAGAGTATATAAACTCATATGCAGTTTTGATTATTAATAAACACTACTAAAGTTCTAATTATTGCCTGTTTCATTGCAAAGGCCTCTTACTGAGTTCTATACGGTACGCAATCCTTAGCGCGCGAGTCAACGACTTCACCGGCTTTGTTTATTTAATTCTCTGTCACATAGTTTTTGTAAATATGTTTGGCTGATTAAGAAAATGTTCTGGGGCCTACTTTTGCATTGGCCGACCACCCGACGAGAAGGGAAAGTATTGTGAACGCACTTCTGTGTGTCTGTCTTGGGGAGCTAATGGGCCAAGTTGAAGTTTGGCCGTTATGACCCATGTGTTAGGGTCGGCCCAACTCACAGGTCAGCACTCATCCGGTAGCCTCCACGCGAAAGTGCGAGCCCGGGTAGGACACTGTCCTGCGAACCAGTTCCACTGGTAATCGTCCTTCGGGCGCTCCTGGGCGGTTTGCGTATCGTGCGGCGTCACCCAATTGACTGTGCATTCCGACTTATAACCTGGGGCTCTGGAAACGGCTTTGTTACCAATAGGTAACACTCGCTCTATAGAGCGAGAGTGGTTGTTAACCTTACGGAAACCGCTCTTGAAACGACCAATCGGCTACCCGATACCGTGTGAACAGACGGGCAAAGGACGCCGTGGTCCGCGATAGATTCGGTGCGATCTCGAACCCGGTAAGCGACCACGAACTCGTAACCAGCCGGGAGTCCGGAGAAATCTGGCCGAAACTGGAAGTGAGGGTGCTAGGTCGGCCCGCTGGCCCACTCCCAGTGTCTCGCGGTAAGGCGTTGGTCTCTTACAAGGCGAGTGGCATAATTAGACAGTGGAATGTTTAGTCATCAAGTCTTTAACGCTCACCTCACGGGAGACAGAACGATCAATATCGTTAAAAATTCCTGAGGTGACGGGTTCGCCCGTTGTAGTCGACACATCCAAGTGCGTGGTTGTCTGTCCGTCTGTATGTATGTATGTATGTATGTATTGCTCCAGGAGCCCAAACGCTTAAACCGATTGAGCGGAAATTTGGCATGCTGGCATCATTTGGTCATAGCAAGAGTTGAAAAGATTGCGGTTGAAGTCGGAAAACATTGCGGCTGAATAAAATAATCGGCTTGATTGGAGAGCTTGAATAAAATAATTATCTGGTCTATAATTACAAGGGCGTTACAAAAATATAGGCGACACCCGCAGAATAGATAGGCTTGAGCGGTGGTTGCGGCGGTCGTCGCCAATGCCGTGGCGCCAAGCTCCAGGCTTCACAATATCCCGGGCACCCTCGTCACTGTCAAAGTCTTTCCGAAGACACGTCGATATTTAGGCGGCAGATGTCGCTTCTGTCCCTCCGGGTACAGATTAATCAGAGAATCGTGGTATAGACATAACAGATACGATATTAGCAAGAATTCGCTCGATTGACGCGCTCCTCAAAACTCGCGTTCAGGAAAGTTATAATCAAGTGACCCCCGATGAAACCTTATTGGTAATTATGCGATACGTTAAAATATCTTAGAGAGAACGGTTAAAAACGAAACACAAAGTTCTTCCTTCTATAACTGCACCTTCTACATGGAGATTGTTTAAGCTGTTAAGGAATCACCGAAGCTTCCTATTTATGATCAAAAAAATATGCATACGCTATCGTCACTTTACAATGGAAGTTAGAGTCATTTTAGGCAAAATTTACACATGAAATCATACAGGAATGTGTTAAATCACTTTGACCCTTTTCCTGCTGTAAACATATACGAGGTCCTTGTCCTTCCAAGGTGAGTTTTTTTTCAAAACGGTTTAAGCTATATTCGCAACTTACGGTGATAAACTGCCTGGTTTAGCTTCACATTCGAGTGTCAAGTTCTTCGATATCATTCGCTTATATAGTTGGGGCAACCCCCTGCAATTGTTTTTTTTTATATATAATATTAGATTTCTCTGCAACTAATGATTGAACATGCCTGATATTTCCAGGGGTTATAGGTCATAGAAGTAAAAAGAAACAAATAAAATAATAAAGTCACCGCTTAATTTTGTTTGAGCAATTTAAATACCATGGTGTATAGTTATTATACACGCCGCAGCATGTGTAAATAAAATTTTGCATTCAGAACATTATAGGATTGCTCCCCCCCCCCACCCCCCCGCTTTCACCCCCTCCACCCTCCCCTTGATCCCCTGCCACTATCAGTGCCACGTCTAAGAACAAATAAACTTAACAGCGGCACATTACACACTAAGGTTGGCCACCGCTGTTATAAAATGGTGTTTACAAAGTCACGGCGCATCTGGACGGTTTACTAGGGTGCGTTACTATTATAATCTGCGGTGCGATGCCAGCCGCCATTCGTCCCTAATTATGCAGCGTCGAAAACTCAATGCCTCCTCCATGGACTCCACGGTGGCGCAACTACCTTCCACTGGGATGGCCCGCTTCCCGGGCATGCGATCGCTTATTCGGCTGACAGGTGTCACGGCCTCAATATTGGATGAGCGATTTCTTTATTAATGACCGCGTATCGGGTTGCTATTTCTCTCACTGAGGATCACATCATTAAGGAAACAATTCTATGTATGTAAGTAAAACGTTTTATTGCTTAAGCACCGAGGGCAACCGACTGCATGCATGTCAAATAATTATCGGATTGACTTTGTAGTTTTAAGTATCCATTGGAAAAATTATAATTTATGTAGTGATGACGAGGATCAGGAGAGTCTGATGATGACGAGGATCAGATGAGGATCAGATACTTATGATGACGAGGATCAGGAGAGTCTGATGGCAAGTCAAGCTAGTTTAAAAAAAAATACTTTTTATTTATTTAATTATTTCAATTATCGTTCTTGTGCTAATTATAATTAGCGTTTCCAACGACAGCCGGACTAGAAATAGAATTGAAGTACATTTAACCGCTGCGGATTCTGGTTCCGCGTCGCGTCGCTAAGAGCGGCGATCGTAATTAATTGTAATTGGCATGTGTCATTTCACTGAAGATTTCTATTTAGCTGCTGCTTAATTAACTATTCATACTGCTTATAAAAACGTATAATTCTTTTTAAGAAAGAAAACTACGATAGAGGACGCATATAACTTATATGACCAAAATGATTTCTGTAAATAGACATCACTTTGCTGTATTTTTTAAACAAATATCACTACTGATTTTGACATGTTGTACATATTGTTTTGCGGACACAATAATATACTAAAAAAACATCCGACATGTTTTTTTAGTATATTATTGTGTCCAATATATATTTTCCGGTTCCTTATCACATATCACTATCCTTATATTTTTTGTTATTTTATTGCTTTTCCTTCATTATTCTTTGTTCTACTTGGATAATATGTATCTGATAAAGATTTGAAAGTCCATATTTTAACTCAAAAAAAGATATATATTTATGAATGTATTTTGTTTTCTTATACCATTATAATAATATATTTATATAGCTTATCGTGAATCTAAATATTTATACATTTGTATTTATACTTCTTCTATATATTATGAACGTTACAATATTACTGTTAATATCATATACGCTAATAGCTTTAAGTATTAATATATAACCTCAATAATAACATTATAACCTAACAAAGTATGTTTCAAATTATTTTTCATTGCGCAAGTTATAACCGCCATAACAATATATTTCTTGAAAAATTATTTATTTATAGTATTAATTATAAGTTCATGCTTTACTTTACCTAAATAAATTGAAAAAAAATACGAATCCTTGCCTCACTTCTAACAATATCTTAAAAGAATGTTACTCGGTATGGGTTGCTGGTCAATTCTTCTAGAGGTTCGTTAAATTATAACATCTGTGGAATCTAATCCTTTTATGAGGTAATTAATCGGCATATTATTAGGTCCTTACCTATGAAAGTGCCGTTCTATATCGAAAAAGATCGATTTTTTCTTTTAAACATAATATATTTATCAATCGAAGTATGTACCATTTTTATTGAAGCACTTTTTTTATTGAAGCACGCTATTTTTAAAGAAGTTCATTGATTCCTTTTCTAAAAAAATCTGGGAGTGAGAATCAATGAATTCTTTGAATGCGGTTTTGACTGACCCATCGGATTTGAATTTGTTCCCAACAAGAAGTTGTCTGAATTCCGAAAAAAGTTGAAATCAGTTGGAGCCATGTCCGGAGATGACCTACTCCAAAAGATTTTTCCATCAACGGAGAGTTTCCAGTCGCAGCTTCTCTAATTTGGCGACCATTTGTCGTGCAGTTTGTGGTCGAGCGTCTACCTATAGTTTTCCATCCTTCATAATCGACTTGCGTTTCCGGCCGTCCACGGGGCTCGTTCTATAAATAAAAAAAGTCCATAACGGAAACGTTTGAACCAAAAACGCACCGTGCGTTCGTTATTGGTGGCTGATTGATTCTTCGAGCATCATTGATTCTTCGAGCTGTATCTGCAGCGCTGGTTCCACGGCGGAACTCATATTCGAAAATAACTGAGAAGTTCTGTTCACTCTTTTCCATATGTGAACAAAACTGTGTCAGATTTAAAAAAATATACGCGAAAATAAATGAATAACTTTTTTCGAAACAGAACTTCACCATATTTAATTTTATTTAATCTATTTAATGATATAAAAATACATAATCTATTTAATGATAAAGTAGTTCCAACTATAGCATTATTATATTCAGAGCTAACAGAAGACTCCCCCCCCATCCCCACTCATCTTTCCCACTCATCCACCTGTGATTATACAACTAAGCGATGAAGATGTCTCCGATTCAGACGAGTCAGATATAGGGTAATTGTTTCACATTTTAGTTTTGTTTTACTCCTGTGTTGTTTTTGTGAACTTTTTTACTTTTATTTCTTAGTTTAAATACTTCCATCATATGTTCGACGTATTGGTTTTGTTTTACTCCTGTGTTGGTTTTGTGAACTTTTTTACATTTATTTCTTAGTCCTAATACTTTCATCACATGTTCGACTTATTGGTTTTGTTTTACTCCTGTATTCTTTTTGTGAACTTTTTTACTTTTAATTCTTAGTCTTAATACTTTCATCACATGTTCGACTTATTGTAAAAACGTGTAATATTGTTTTCAGTTTATAAAATTGATAAAGTAATAATAATCCATGTAGAAGAAATAACCAGCAAATCGTTTTAATATTTTTTATAAGTAATTTTTGACCAATAATTTTGTTACTTTTAACTACAATAAAGATTTTTCCTAAATTGTTATTATTAGTGTTATTGATTGAAAATTGAAAAGTATACATAATTAATACTATTAATCAATCAAGGCAATTTAGTCTAACCATATCAAGCCATTTGACATTCGACGATAGGTGTGAAAAAGGTACCAATGTGCTGACAACACTTTTGTCAAATAATATTTCGTAGACTATATATATATATGTCAAATAGTAAATATATATATTATAATATATATATATATATATATATATATATATATATATATATATATATATATATATATATATATATATATATATATATATATATATATATATATATATATATATATATATATATATATATATATATATATATATATATATATATATATATATATATATATATATATATATATATATATATATATATTATTTATATATTATATGGATAAAGCTTTAGCGCTATTGAAATTTTAAATTTGAGTTGTTTATTCCTCAAATGTCTTATTAAGAACAACAATGTACTTGTGTGTGTATGTGTGTGTGTAAGAGAGAGAGAGAGAGAGGGACCGAAAGAAAACTCCATCTCTCTCTGTCTGCGCTCAAGAGCGATAAGCATTATGGAGTTTTCTCCGGGTGCTTAAGTGAGTACATTTATTATTTTCGCCAAGAACAAAGGTCGAGTTCTTCAGACGGCGTGCGATTGTCAGAGGACCTATTGTTCTTTGGGAATATTAACAGAGCGTTGGGATGAGGGATTGGGTAAGCAATACAGTGAGTAGTTTTAAATACAAAACTCAAAGACATTGAATGAGGCGGCGGAGATGCAGAAAGGAGGGAGGAGTATCTTTGTTGAAGTGCTAGAGGATTCTCTTGCGGGAGTAAAGTTGCTGATGTTCTCTGGGTGATTTCAGCAGATGTTGCTGATGTTCTCTGCAATTTCAGCATTTTCATTGTAGTTTCTACCCATTCAATTCCCGCATGTTTTTCAAAATGTAATTAGCTATAATATGAAAAGTCCGTTTTTATTATTTTAAGTATTAGAGGTGCCGCAAAAAAACGTCGTTTTTTTTCGTTGACCGGTTTTGGGGATTAGTTGTGTTTTGACTACTGCCCATTGAAAACGTGTTTTGTGTTATTTCGATGACTTTATTTGTTAGGAGTGTATTGTGATTTGTAAAATTAGAATGTTGTGTCCCGATTTACAAAGGATCAATTTTTACCAAGTAAAGAATTTATCCAAAATCTGATGCTTTATCATTTTTTTAAAAAGATACTACAACGACTGCCACTAAAACATGTATGCTGTACTTGCCGATTATTTGGATGATCGAAAAATCAAAGAGGGTTCAAGAAATTTCGATAGCGAAATTTTGATATAAAAAATAGCCCTGGCAAAAAAGACCTAGAAAAGTGGACGATGCCATAACGACTGTTGTAATCGAAAGTAATCCAACTTTATCGTTTGAATAAATTGTGAACAATCTCGGATACTCATGACGAGTATTCGAGAGAAACTTTTAAAAAATCGGGAAGTTGTGGAAAGAGGTCAGATGGATACCACACAAGGAGCATATGGGCTAGAGGTTCCCAAACTTTTTTGTGTCGTAAACCCCTTGCCATGTTTTTCGGTTTTGGGTAGACCTGATTTTGATTTTTTGTAAATTTCTAACTTCTAACTGGAGTTTAGTGTTAAAAACTTAGAGGAAAAATACATGTTAGGTTTTATACATTTATTAATTGAATTTAAATTAAAACTACTCAAAATAAAAAATAAAAATTGTTAAGTATATAAAATATACGTAACATAAAATAAACTAAGCAATAAGTAAATGTTTTTAGTGGGAAGGATGAACCTGATGCTTTAATAATAAATTACCAACATTTGGCGTCAATTTTGTAAGGTTCAATCTTAAATCTACTCGGCTAACGATGTCAAGTCTGTTTCTTTTTTTCGTTAGGCGATAGAATAAATTCTTCAATTATTAAAAATTCATATATTATAAATCGGGGCTCAATTTTTTTATTTTACCAATCACAATACACTCCTGTCAAATAAAGTCATCGAAGTAATACAAAACACGCTTTCAAAGGGCACTAGTCAAAACGCAAATGATCCCCAAAACCGATCAACGAAAAAAACGTAATTTTTTCCGGTACCCCTAATATAAATTACCTAAACAAAACTATGATTAATGAAGCGCCTGCCCCTAATATAAAAAATAAATTAGCGACATGACATCATTAGTAGGTTTCACTTATCTTGGTTCTTCATTTCAATATTTGGCGTTCCAGAAATTGATTTATTCCGCCAAAATTATGTAAAACAATTTAAAACATATTTTATCTCAGAATAGGCATCGGTATACTATCCGAAGACGAGACTTTACAGAGCACCGCAAAAGCGGATGTGAAATTTCGTGTGCGCGATTCAGCGCAAGCGCACCGCGGCGTTTCAGGCTGAAATAATTAACGCGGGACAACCGCGTCTACATTTGCAAGTTCGCGCGCGACTCTGGGAAGCAAGCTCTTGGGGAAAGTTCACGAATGCACAGCCGAACTAAGCGCTGGCAAGAAAACATTCCGATGCCGGGGCGGCCTGCCGCGATGCCGTGTCAAAATCTTTAATACGGCGTCATTTACCCGTTACTATAATGTTTTTACTCTCCCGGCCCGCCAGCCGACAAGAAGGGAACGTATTGTGAACGCGCAATCTTTTTTTATTTTCGAGATGAAGACGGAATGTATATGTTGAGCCCCTGGGACGATGTATATCTGTGTGTGTCTGTGTATTCCTCCACGATAGCGCCCAAATGCTTAGTCCGACTGAGCATATATTTGGCATGCAGGCATCGTTTGGTCATGGCAACAGCTGTGGTTAAAATCGGTCCACCAGGGGGCGCACTAATCATATACCATCCACAAAACGTTTTACTAAGTGACTTGAAATTCGATACAAAGATGCCTTGTTTAGCCGAAACCACATTGTGAAATTTTGGTTGGAATATCTCATATACGTACAAGCTACACTAATAATATTTAAATTCCGCCATATATTTTAATTGAATATTAACGCCTTCTGTTGGCGCTTGGACCAAGACCTTCCTTAATTAGGAAACAAACCGCGCCACCCTAGGCGGTTGCAACGGAACCCAACCGGATTCATCCGCCGGCCGAAAGAGAGCGCTCATCGATTTTATTTATGAAATTAATATTCAGATGAAATCAGTCTATGGCTACTTGCCGGGAAAGTCTTGGGGTAACAACCGTTTTTTAAATTTATTTAAAGAAAATCACAATATTCCTAACTGTAGTACATTTTATTATTAAAACTATAAGAAACTTCAGAGTACACGGCAGCAAAATAAAAAAAAACACTGCAGCCGAGTATAGTCTACAAATCAACGCCACATAAATAGGCTAGGCCAGTACTAAGTCAAGCGAACCAAGTAAACAATGGCGTGTGCGTACGTCAAAATACGTGATATCAAAAATAAGTCAAATATTTAAAAGCAAACGGAAATATATCATTAGATACTGACCACACGCAAAATGATCACAAAATTAATGGCCATTGATGACAAAACCATTTTTTTATACCTGAACCCTATAATAATCATTTACTGATAATAAACTAAGTAGGTACAAATTAATCGACAATCGAAAACTAAGACTTTGATATATTCCATGAATAATATTTAAAAATATCGATTATATAAACAAAAAAATGTATGAAATTAGTTTTAGTGAAAAAGCATTTTAATAATATGTGATAAAGAATAAATAATAATTATTTATGGAAAACAATTGATTATTTCAAGGACAAAAACATCGAATTAATACTTCATTGCCCATATTCACCTGATATATCGCCTAACGACTTCTTTTTGTTCCCGAACATCAAACAAAAAATTCGTGGACAGCGATTTTTAAAATCCCAAGAAGCTGTTGAAGCCTTTAAAAACCACTTTTTTAATAGACCAACTTCATAGTGGTAAAAATGTCTCGAGAATTGGTTTGAGCGCATGCGAAAGTGTATAAATTTTAAAGGTTTTTTTTCTTACGTTTTGTAAAAACAAAAGACATTTAATTTAAGGCAGAAATTTAATTTTAAACTTAAAAAAATGTGGATAAAAAGCAATTTAAAAATACCACCTTAGAATAACCGAAATAATAATGTCATTGAAATCGCTAGAATTAACATTGAAGTTATCATAAAAATATAAACTTATATTAAATAACTTTATAACCTTTGGGTTATTATTCAAAAAGTAGGTAAAAATTGTCGGGTTTCTTTCGCATTAGATTTCTTAATAACAATACTTGTTTACAATAACAGACATTCTTTTACACAAGAGACCCATTTATTACCCTTTTATGTATTTAGAATCGTAGGAAGAATTTGACGTATCACGTATGCTTTGTAGGTTTCGGCTTTCGGGATGCAGTACACGAAGGTTTTTCTACGTGGCTGTGCTGTGTGTACATAGAAGCAGAAAAGGGCACGAAACTAGCATTGCTGGCAACACCCCGATTTCACAGTTGATACAACGGTGTATAATGTCACCGTAGCAAATGCTGTGAATATTCCATCTGGCGGGATATTCTGCCCACCGCAAACTCCACGTACTATCTGTCCAGGGTTGCTGAATCTAAAGGTAAACTAGAGGATATTCATTGCCCAATATCATGCACTGACGCTGTGCATGATACTAAAATGAGATGAATTAGTCTTGAAAAATATTTTTGACTCTGTGATGTCTTGAGGCAATGACGACTTTGTGGCAACGACTTTGCCAGTATAATAAGCCCGCCACAGATATCTGCGCACGATGATACTCCTCGGCCTCAACTCCACGACTGCCTTAGAGAGCACACGTATTTAAGTTCAAAATGACAGTATTTTTGGTAGATAGTTCATCATATTATGATGAATCCGAAGACGAATTTAATTATATAATTCACCTTTCATTGCGTAGATTTTGGATTGAGAACCACTTCTCTTTTTGTCATTTTGGCTCGCGCCTTCTTTCTCTTTGATCTAAAATATAAACAAGGATTTGGTTTGTCGGTTTTTTTAACTATAATGGGGACTTGTGCTTGAATTGTATCATCTTCTACAGTATCTTCGGGACTGGTAACTTATGTGTTCGGGTGAGCGGGAGGAAACATATCTGCCGCGGTCTCGAAACTTGTCTCCAGCTTCGTTCGACCGGCGCATCTGTGACAAGCCACGCGTGTGCCTCTGACGACACATAACCACGCAGCCGTGCCTAGCGTGCGCGTGTATTGATATGTATGGCAGCTCGTATTTAACCAAGCTAGACACACGTGAAACGTAGCCGTCTATGTCGGGCCTAAAAAGCTTATAGAAACATCTGTCGCGCATTTGAGGAGTCAAAAAACGCTGAGCGGATTTCTTTGCGGGTTTCTTCTTATATGTAGTTTGGTTCTTGCTGTAAAATTTTGAGCTATACTAAATCAAAATCAGCTGTGATTTATTCGAGATATCTTAAACAGGTCGGAGAAAACAAAGTTAAAAGTTAAGTATCACGAAATCTAAAACGGTAACTTATTTTTTGCACCTTTTATCTATAAATCGATATCGCAGAATCGATTACTGCATAGTTTAAATGTTTGAGTTTAAAAGATCCCGAGTTATAAGCAAAAAACGGAGTCGCATAGCGGCAAATATGTATCAGCTTGTAACAAACTGTCAATGCTGAATATTCTATTAGATATGTTAAAGACAGCTCAGGGAAACGGGGAAATGCCGGCCAGCTTAATAAACTCATCCATAGGCTTGGGATAGTGAATGGAATATGGAGTACAATTTTCAATAAAGCACGTGGTATGAGCGCGTTTGGCGATAAAGATCGAGAACTGCAATATGGTGGGTGCATATAATGGCTGGAACTGCAAGTGTTCACTCAGGTGGACTAGTTGTGGGAACTGTATATTTCGGAGTCCAGATCTTTATGGGAGCAAACTACAACACTCCCGAAGGACTAAGTGTTCGTGGTCGGGTTACTGGTTATAGGGCTGAGGCCTAAATACTATAGGTAAAAATAAGAGCTGGACAGATCGTAACAAGTATGAGTTGGTCCAAACACTAGGTGAACGAAATACTAGGCGGCCGGCAATCTACCACCGTGAGCAATATCTCACTTGAGGGGGGTCGATTACTACGGGCGAACCCGCTACTCCAGGAAGTTATAACGACATCATGATATGCTGTCTCCCAAGGATTGAACGTAATGACTTAATGGACAATACGATCCACAGTCAAGCTACGCCAGCAGCCCGCAAGAGTCCAATGCCTTACCGCGAAACACTAGGAAGTGCAAAAAGACGGACAGTACATACGAACTACTATAGGTTAAGTAGCTTACTATTATATCAAAATAAATGATACCAAAAAGAGACGGCATAGACACTAAGCAGCGCACGCGCTTTGGAGAATTACTAGCCAAATTCTGGAAATATTAGAGGTTATCTCGCTTAATTATTATCAAATACATCGTGCCAGAAAGAGACGCTATGATTATGACTGTTATTTCACTTATATTTCGACCTGTAGTGCCGTAGCCATTATCGGAGGTAGACGACCATAGCTGCTATTCTCACCTGCATGGCCTAGACGGCTGTACGTGGGATATTTCAATTCGCAGCCACGGTGTTAATAATAGAAATAACAGTGATGGTTTCGGCTGTTGGAAGGCCGCGACTGTAGATATCTAACAGCACAGTTTCACGTCCGGTATTAAAAAGACAGTCGCTACTTTGGCCAGTTTTATAAGGGTTAATCCATAAATAGACCATCACCTTGCCACGGAGATTTCATGGGTCAAGCTATTGACTCCTCGAGAGGTTAGCCACTTGGCGCTCGGCATCAAGTCGCTGACATCATAGTCTACTTTATCACCATAACAGAATAACCTAGTCTGACTGCCAAAGACGCACGAAAAAATAGACGTTAATCCGCTTAGTCATTATCAAAACGAATCATGCTAGAAAGACAATCTAAACACTAAGAGGAGCGTGCACTTTCAAGAAATAGGCGATTTCTAGGAATACTAGAGGTTATCCCGCTTACTCATTATCCAAACGAATCGTGGCAGATAGACATGGGCTAGACATTAGATACGTGCCCTTCTACAAAATACTAGTCAAACTGCCTGCGACGCATGACCGAGAAGTAACAGAAATACGAATATCTGCAGTTGAATGCATTGTAAGAAATACTAACTAATAATTTAGAACAAGTATTGAAATAGATAATTCGTCATGCTCCTACTGTAGGTGACATCACATTAGAACCTCCATGCAATTTCAGTACTAATTAGCATTTTTAAATATTTCTAAACTTTTAAACTGCAATACCTACTGAGGTCCACATTATTAATGTTATTAAATAAATATAGGAAGATTATTTTTCATTCAGTTAAACATTCAGTGTGATGCGTGACGAATGACTTCGTCGATGCGTGACGAATGCGTGACGAAAGTATAACATTCAATTTGTGTAGCGTCCGTAGCCCGTTGACACTGGTTCTCTTCTGGCGCGGTCAATACTGGGATGGGTCACCGCCTGAGTGTTTGACTGCGTGATGCTACAAATGCCCACCTAGAAGATGGTGCCAATAGGCAACAAGATGGTTCCACGAAAAGGCATATGCCTTGTGGATAAAAAAAAATGCCCTATATATAGTGTGGGCCGGTCATTATTCCTGTTACTGTTTACTACAAAATAATACATTTTGATAATTTTTAATATATTTTTGATAATGCTAAGGAAACATGTATTATATTGTTACAAGGAGGTACTTAGTTTAATATAAATATATAAAATTAATAAATTAACAAATATTCACTTAAATAACAACGTGACTAAAGCTAATAATCGGTCATTTTATTGAATGTTAAATTAGAGAAAAATTATGTATTTATATTTTTCTCTATTAAAATAAATATTGTGGATACCAGAAAATAATACAGTTTAAAAGTCTAAGAATAATGAAATATGCCAATTAGTACTGAAATTGCATGGTGCATAATGTGATGGACACCTACTATAGTATGAAATAAACCCAGTAACACCCACCTCTCCTGGCCGTCCCCCTACTTATCAACATCATCATTCCCGTATTTAATTTTAGGAAATAGGATAGTTTCGATGGTGAGCCCTGCCGCGCCTCTACCTCCCCAGGGAGCCGCGCGCGGCGGAGGGCGGGCGGTGCGGCGGGCGGAGTCGGCATTCGGTATGGCAATAACGACATGAGCAGATGTTCATAATTGCATTATGCATTTCTGCGTTTGCATGCGGATAGTGTGTATTACCTTTCATGCTCAGCGCTCCAAGCGCAGCGCACAGTGAGTTGCATAAGACAACATAGGCATTCGAGCGAATGATCTGAAGGAAACGGTGTAGTTCGAGTAGAGAAATGAAAAAGAGAAGTTTAAGAGTCTGGCTTTTTTGTTTACCTTGAATTAAAAGTTGGACAACTAATACCTCCTTACCATGAAATCGAATACGTCAACTAAGTGTGCGCCAATCGGGTAGAACCGTGACTAAATGCAGTCGCACTCACACACTGAAACACCTGAAAATCGTATTTGAAAAACAAAGCCGCAACAGCGATTCGAAAGGCTATGCGTTGCAGCCACTGACCTCTGTTATGCCCCGTTTACACGATGGCAGCAATGAGGCAGTAAGGTAACCTAGTCGAGCGCTACCTTGCTACTGGGCTCGTTTGAACACTAGTTTTAACCCAGTTGGTCGGTGTCGACTACAACGGGCGTATAACAATATTTGATCGTTCTTTCAGCCGAGGGATGAGCGTAGAAAAGACAATGACAATCCACTATTTAGCTCCGCCAATTAGCCCACGAGAGATCAACACTTACCGCCCGGCACCGGGTAATTAACCCAGCGGGTAGACCAAACGCCGTCGCTACAGTTATTTCTAGATTTCTGCGGCCTTTCGACTGGTTACAGATTCAAGGTCACTTGCGCGGTCCTTTCCTTGCGAAGCGTTGACCAAATCTATCGCGGACCACGGCATTATTTGTCCGGCTCTTCACCCGGTATCTTGTAGCCGAATGGTCGTTTCAAGAGCAGTTGCCGTAAGGTTTACAACTACCCCCACTCTGTAGGAAACAACACTGTTTTTAGACTCCCCCGGCTTTCAGTCGGAATGCAGAATCAATTGGCTGACGTCGCGCGATATGCAAACCTTGACGTCGGGCGGAGCGCCCGAAGGTTGACTCCTAGGTGAAGCTGGCCCACAGGCCAGAGTCCTACCCGGGCTCGCACTTCTGCGTGGAGGCCGCTGGATGGGTGTTGACCCGTACGTTTGGCCTTAGTGGCCTAACTGCAACAGGGCCCATTAGCTCCCAAACTAGTTTTAACCCAGTCCATTACTGACTTCGCGCTCGCTAGTCAGTCCAGCTGACTAGCAACCCGTACTATTTTTCGGGCCCAGTAGCTTTCCCCACCACACCGCTCAAGCCAGTCCAGTGCGATTGGTATTGGTAGAGGCGCGGTCAATACTGGTATGGGTGACCGCCTGAGTGTTTAACTGCGTGATGTTACAAACGCCCACCTAGAATAGTGACAATAGGCAACAAGGCAAGTTCCACGAATAGACATATGCTTTGTGGGTAAAAAAAAAATAAAATTAAAAAAAAACGCATTTGGGCAGTCGCTGCCGCAATTTTTGTACTGAACAAACACATTTTCACTACATTTTACAGTCACGACCACCAGTGCCAAAAATAGACAGCAAACGGACTTACTGGGTCGTTTCGGCTACATGTACCCAGTGACTGTCGCCGAAATTCCGAGTCACTGGGTCCAGTCACTGCTATAGTGTAGATGGGGCATTATACTAATACGCTGGGGTTGTATAAACAACGTACTAATGAGGCAATTTGATTTTCGCCATTCTGGCACTGTTAGCAGTAGTACGCGTCCTCGGAACTAATGCTAGAGTGGTCACAGTGTGCAAAACAAGTCGATAAAACTTCGGCAGCTTACGTTGCATAAAGCCTTTCAACTTTTTTATCGATTCATTTATACGGGTGACACAATTGACCTACTAGTTATATAGCCGAAGGAACGACGGCTTTGCTCTTGACTCTGGACTACGTGGGTCATCCACATCGACAGGCTGTGTAACAAACACAGTCGTGCATGTTTTGCCGAGTCGACAACGAACACTTCATATGCCTTTCGACAACGCCACTTTGCATATGTCCACTCTCGTCTGATGGTTAAGACAGAGGTCTGGGCTTGTGCGGCATATTGCCGGCGGGCATTTGCAAAAGCGGGCGGTCCGTTGTGTGGCACGTGGTCCCCCAGGTCCTTGGAAATCCTTACCCTTCCATGTACTTATGTATTTGAGGTGGGGGGATTTGTATACAAAAATATGGATTGTTTCAAACAAACCAAAGTATTCAGACCTACCCGAAAAGAAACTGTAAAGATTTGCATTAAGTGAGCCACGCACTAACAGAATAAGAGCCGTTGGTGTTTGTGATAGTGCCGAATATCTTAACCAAACTCAATCCTAATATTATGGATGCAAGCCTAATATAGGAATACAACCTCCTAACGTATAAATCAAAATAATGAAAATATCTGATCAGTCACTCATTTTACTCAGGAGTTTTAAGAAAAGAATGGAGAATAAGCTACTTACCAACTTTTTATGGACTTTAATGCTTTTACGTTTATATTTCATTGGATGACGTAATATTGTATTTTATCTAAACTATTGTTAATATGATAAACAATTATAAATCATGTATCAATGTGTATCTTAAATATACCATGATATTATGCGAATATAGAAATTAGACTAAAACTAAACTAAACTATTGTACAGACGAAACAATTAATTCATGGAACAAAGAATTTTTGGTTATGGAGAAAATTCAAATTTATTAGCAAAGAAAATACTATTCCAAGCCTTCTCAATACAATAGTATACATTAATATTAACAACGTTTTTTTTAATGAATAAGTGTTTTGAACAATGGTGGCTCATCATACTAAGGACATATCTTCCAGCCAATCATAGAGTTATGGAGAGGTTGCCAGGTAAATCAAACTCGTTTAAAACTAAAATTAAATTAGATTAAATGCAAAACAAAATAATACGATGTTACAGACACAGGATTTAAAGATGGGAATGGTGAAAGAGCTACACTTGCTGAGAAAGGAGATGTTTTCAGACGAAACTTAAACATAGAGAGTGATTGAACGCATCAGTTGTCTGCTGGGAGTTGGATCCATAATCAAGCTGCTGGACAGAGAAATAGTGGCAACATAATGAAGTGTTATGGCTTGGAATGCCAATAATGTTATTCTGACTTGAACGGAAAGGGAGACCATGACTTCCTAGCGTGGGCATTCTTATCCTTTAGATAAGAATACAAGGATTACTTAGGAGCATGCCATATAGAAAAAAAGTAATTATAGCACCTAACCAATAGATTACAGTTAGACTGCGATTTAGGTGTGGATTTAGGTTAGGCTATACTGTGCAGCGCCGCAGCGGCAAGGGGGAGCAAGTTTAAATGGGAACAAAAGCGCATTAGCCACTCCTTCCTTCCGCATAAACCCCATTACGTTCATCGTTCCCGCGGAAAATTACTTATTACAGTTAACTTGGGAACTGGCATGGCTGCCATTACTCGATGGGATGCTATTATCTAATACGGAATACCTAATTCAGTCATGCATGCATTAGTTTATACATATACTCATATGCCTAATCTATTTATTTACCTATTTATTTTCCATAACATAATTAACCTTACAGATAATTCCAAATCGTTAATTATTATTCTAAGCTATTATTCTAGACTATACCTATTATTCTACTATAGACTATTATTATTATTCCACTACTATTATATTCTATTCTATCACTATTAATATCATTATTATTCTACTATATAGACTATTAATCCAGAATATAGCAAACGAGACAGAGCAATTCGTTAGAGCGGAATATGACACGATTATACATGCATATACCCCATGATTATCTAACCTTTCTTATTATATATACTAGGTACTACTTTTTCACAACTTTTATACTTCATACTACATATTTACCTAATTACTTGATTGCTAAGAAGTTCCATTACCGTACTTTGCAGTTGTGCTAAGTTCACCGTCCAAATAACCAATTCTGTCTAAGCCGAACATAGTTCATTTAAGGTGCGAAGCGTCCGCACCGCATTTAGGGTACGAAGCAGTGTTGAACTAAGTTCTAGCTCACGGTAACGCGAACAATACGTGAGTCGTAGCACGGCAGTATGGCACGGCAATAAAATCCCCGATTCTTCTAAGGATGGTCGGATTATCAACGAACCTTCTAAGCAATTTATATATGTGGCAGATTGCCAGCTAATCTCTTCTTACGCTTAGTGAGTTGTACCGAACCATCCCCAGAATAAATGCCGTAGGATATAGGAATGGATAATATCCATGCTGTTCAAAGTAGTTTGGGAGTTAATGGGCCCATGCTGGGTTGGCCACGAAGACCCATTCTGTCCAGGGTCGGTCACACTCACGGGTCAACACCCATCCGACGGCCTCCACGCATGAGGTGCGAACCTGGGTAGGACTCTGGCCTTGGTCAGTTTCCCCTGGGAATCAAACCTCTGGCGCTCCTGGACGGTCTGCGCACCGTGCGGCGCAAGCCAATCGATTGTGCACTCTGACTAACATCTTGCGGTGTCGACTACAACGGGCGAGCCCGTCACCACAGGACGTTTTAACGATTAGTCGTTCTGTCGCCCTGCAGTGAACGTAGAAGACTTTGGACAGTACAATCCTACGTCCAGCTACGTCACAACCCGTGAGAGTCCAACGCCTTACCGCGAGTTAGCCAGGAATAAACCCGGCGGGCTCGAGATACTCGCGCCCTCACTTCCAATTGTGACCAGATTTCTCCGGTCTCTCGATTGGTTCCGAGTTCGAGGTCGCTTGCGCGGTCCTCTCCCTTACGAAGCGGTGAAACGGTGTATACCGAATCTATCGCGGACCACGGCGTCCTTTGCCCGGCCCTTCACCCAAGATCGGATGGCCGATGGTTATTTCAAGAGCAGTCGCCGTAAGGTCCGCAACCACCCCCGCTCTATAGGAAACAGTACAGCTTCCAAACTCCCCCGACTGTTGCGACCTCCAACTCGGAACCAATCGAGAGACCGGAGAAATCTGGTCACAATTGGAAGTAAGGGCGCGAGTGTCGGCCCGCCAGGTAACATTACTGGCTATCTCGCGGTTAAGGCGTTGGTCTCTTACGGGTTATGGCGTAGCTAGATGGTGGACTGTTTTGTCCCAAGTCTTCTACGCTCACTGCAGGGAGATAGAACGACTAATCGTTAAAACTTCCTATGGTGACGGGCTCGCCCGCTATAGTCGACAACCCAAGTTGTTCAAAGTAAGGGAACCTCAGAAAGCGTTTCTGTATACTCTCCAGCCTGGATATGTAGCTATTCTCATAAGGACTCCATATTGCCGCGTTGACTTCTAATCTGCCTTGAATTAGGGAATCGAATAGGAGGCACATGACAAATGTGTTGTTAAACTGCCTCATGTTCCTCATTACAAAACCTAGCAATTTGTAAGAATTATCAACTAGGTTGTAGATGTGCTGTCTGTATGTCAACCGTGAGTCAAAGGTCACTCCTAGGTCCCTTGTTTGATTCACTCGTGATAGTGCCTTGCCATCAATGTCATAACTATGTACAAGCGGGGCGTCACCTCGCGAGTACGTCATAATAGAACATTTTCCGGTATTGAAGTATAGCTTGTGGTTTATGCTCCAAAGCTGTCATCCTGCAGTAATGCACGGGATTCTTTATGCACGCATGCACGTCACCAAACTGTATCTCATGAATTTGTTTGTGTGAAACAAAAACACATACGAGTATTATTAAAAAATATATTTTTTTGATATTTTAATATTTGGCTGGACCACCTTTGGCCTTAATTACAGCAGGAATTCTTTTTGGCAAACTCCTTACTAGTTTGCCGCATTCTTTCTTAGTAATCTCTTAACATTATTGTTTAAAAACATTTTCTAAAGTTTCTTTCAACGTTAATGAGTAATTCCGTATTTTACACTTCAAAATTCCTCACAAATGTTCTATTGTATTAAGATCAGGAGACTGGGCTGGTAAGTCGAGAAGATTCACATGATTTTCCCTGAAATAATTTTATTGCGATCTCTGATTTGTGTCAAGAGGTATTGTCTTGCTGACATTTGGCATCTTATACAATTTGGTGTCAACAAAAAAATATGAAAATTATGGTTCTAGAGCAGTTTTCAATACTTGTACTTGTTGGAATCCATTCGATTTATTTATTTTTATATGGCCGTTATTAAAGGATTTATATTTGTTTCGAAAAGGCCGCCATTTTAAATCAGAATTACATAAATCCCTCATCAGCTTTTCAAATCTCGACATTAGTATGAACTATTTTTTAACGTAGCTTGGTCCTAATTAGTCGTGTAGTTTCTCAGACACAGTGGGTGCCGACACATAGGCACACATACACCCACAGAGATTTTACAGAAATTACTTTTTTGGATACCCAGGATCTCAAAACGTGGAGATCCCGTGTAAACTCGAATTCCATTTTTTTTTCGAAAAAATGATTATTTATATACTTTGTGTTACACAATGTATTGTTTTGGGAAAGAAGAAAAATAAACGAACAAACAAGAAAACAAGCTTTTCAATGGATTATCTGTAAATTTATTATAGATACTCTCTGGAAGCATGCAAGCAGAGGAAGATTGTTTGTACCGCTTTGTGCCCAATGCCTGTGTCGATACCGAAAATAACCTATAACCGAATATTGTATGTTCCTTTGTTTTCCGGCAACGAGAAATTCACATTGGCAATTTAATGGGGTTTTTTCCCTGACATATTCAAAGGATATCCCGAATTCATATACACTCTTTGTAATTACAAATAATATACAGCCTGTCCTTATACATAATGGTAGTCGCGATAAAAAAAAATAAAAAAGTAATGTGCCACCAAAAAAGGGGGGAGAAAAATATTTCACGTTTAGAAGTTTTTTTTAAGTGTGGACCAAAAATCGCTATTTTTTTTAGACAGGTATCAACCCTAGCTGGTTCTCTGCAGTATTACGTAAAGTGATTGCAAAAAAAAACAAAACTAATGGAAAATGCAATAGGCCCGCCGATTATCTTGAGTTCTCTCTTTCTCTCTCAAGACAACAAAATTAATAGGCTGACATAATAATATAATATATGTATTTTTTGTACGTGCCTAATTCACTTGTTTTTTATTTATTTAGGTGTTTATCTATTATCTATGTAATTATTGATTGTTTTCTTATATGGCTCTATTTATTATATATCTATTATCGTATTATCGTTCTATATCAATTATTTATTATATTTATCGTTTAACTGCAAATATTACATGTACCAAAGAAGTAAGAACTGTTTTAGCTTTCCGGCTTGTAATGAAATTATCTTTACCGTTGTTATTTTATTAGCTTGTAAAGTTGTTGTTTTTCAATAAAGAAAAAAAAAAGAAATATTCTATAGAAAAACATTGAGGAGTACCTACTCTCACGTGTGAAGTAAATTCACGATATTCCCAAACTTTTTACGCATATTTTTTTTTTAATGTTCCTTATACATGGAAGTATATGTATACTATATACAATGACATTGTAAATACATTTTGTGTACAAGCTATAAACAAATAAATTAAATAAATAAATGACGCCTAGGCTGTTGTTGTTGAAGATTTGGTTTTCTAACCCATTGATCAACGTCTCTGTCTCTTTTGGTTGTAACCACTAATGTATCGAAAAGCTAGTACGAGCCGTGTGGGAGTTAATGGGCCCTTGCTGAGTTGGCCACGAAGACCCATTCTGTTCAGGGTTGGTCACACTCACGGGTCAACACCTATCCGACGGCCTCCACGCATGAAGTGCGAGCCTGGGTAGGACTCTGGCCTTATGGTTAGTTTCCCCTGGGAATCAACCTTCTGGCGCTCCTGGACGGTCTGCGCACCGTGCGGCATAAGCCAATCAATTGCGCACTCTGACTAACAGTCGGGGGAGTCTGGAAGCAGTACTGTTTCCTATAGTGCGGGAGTGGTTGCGGACCTTACGGCGACTGCTCTTGAAACGACCATCGGCTACCCGATCCTGGGTGAACAGCCGGGCAAAGGATGCCGTGGTCCGCGATAGATTCGGTATACACCGTTTCACCGCTTCGTAAGGTAGAGGACCGCGCAAGCGACCTCGAACTCGTAACCAATCGAGAGACTGGAGTAATCTGGTCGCAATTGGAAGTAAGGGCGTGAGTATAAGCCCGCTGGGTAACACTCCTGGCTATCTCGAGGTTAAGGCGTTGGCCTCTTACGGGTTTGTGGCGGAGCTAGACGGTGGACTGTTTTGTCCAAGTCTTCTGCGCTCACTCCAGGGAGATAGAACGAATAATCGTTAAAACTTCCTGAGGTGACGGGCTCGCCCGCTGTAGTCGACAACCCTAGTAGTACGAGTCTTGTAGAAATATTTGTTATCAATAATCAGGGCAAAATCATTGAGAACTAAACCCCGGATCGCAGAAGTTTATCGTCAAAATTCTATGTCAGTGGTTTGGTCAGAGCACCACATCTCTCTACAAACAAACCGTAGTCGTAATCGTAGCTCGTGCCGCGTCGTCGCTGTCGACTATTTCAACTGAAAAATGAGGGGACCCGTGCTGCATGGCGTGTGCAGCGCTGCCCCACTGGGCGAATTCGAGATAAACATGAGGCTAACAAATGAAAAAGGTTCGCCCACCGGTGCAATTTCAATGCAACAGTTCAGTCTGCCCGCGCCCCCGCTGCGTCGTGACGGGCGCGCACGGCGAAGCTTTAGACCAAGCGCTCGCTGCATATAATACAGGTAGGACACAAAACAGGGGTTTTCATTTACTCTGTGTTTCGAAGGCATTTAACGGTTCCTGTGCAGCTTGGGCCATATAACCCGCTAGTTACTTTGTGTCCGCTCAACTCAAGGTTCAACTCCCATCCGGTAGTATTTTTAAAGAGGGTCGAACCTGGAAAGAACACCGGCAGTGTCGTGGACGTGGCATCGGATCCTCTGAGGGATAACCTTCAAACGCTGCTGGGCGGTTTGCGCATCGTGCGGCGTTAGCCAATCGACTATGCACTGTGCACGGGCATGTTGGCGTAGCTAGACAATGGACTGTTTCGTTCTCAAGTCTCTATGTTCACCCCACGGTTGAAAGACCGATTTTTATCGTTATACATTACTGGGGTGTCGGGTTCGCCCGTTGTAGATGACAACTTCGCAGTCTGGTTTGAAGGCGAGGGTTCATGGAGATTGTGCCATAGTGCGGACCACTTTCTAGAAATTTAGTTGCTATAGAGTCGTTCATGGTAGTTCAAAGTGTGTTTTGCGCGGGACCTACATTTATTATTACTGGCACGTCGTCTACCAATCACCGGATATTATTATAGTAAGAGTACTAATATTGTTAAAAAAATGGATCGAAATAATTGAAACCGCATGATGTATTGGCAGGCTGCGCAACCAGTCGCGCCACCGGTGACTCCGTCGGCGACACATATAGACTACGAGTTTTTCTTCAGGTGTGATACACTTTCTTATTTTCGTATCTTTCCCGGTAATATCAACCTTTATTAAGGACAATAATTCAAAGAAAGACAGTTTAGACATTCTTAAATAATTAAAAAACTTGTTGTCGGTCGAACACAGTTCATCAAAAAGAGTATAGTACAACCCTTTAGGTTGCCTTAACGGCCGCATAGGGCGTGCATGCATCTTTCTCTCCCTTCGCTTACTCCATTTCATAAAAAGTACAAGGAGGAGCATATCTGTACACTTATTGTCCGACATGTTCTCTCACCACTAGTGCACGGCATAGGTCGCGGGCACGGTGCAGCCAGTTTGTGGCTGCCGACTGGCTGCTCTAATGTAATAGGCTTCATAACAATCAATGCCCAATGACGAGCAGCGCCACCGGTGATGCAACTGGATGCGCAGCCTAGTGTAATAAAGGCCTAAGAGTTCCACGTCAAGTAGACAAAATTGATCACTGTCCGTTCGCAAATATAATCAAACCTTAACATTAAAAAACGTCGCTGCGCTCGATTTTAAAGTGTCATTTACATCTTCACGTGCACACAATTTAAATAATGTCAACATAGAAAGCGACATATAACGTCAAGCTTTTGAATTTACAAAATTTCGGAACCGTCATTTCAAGGTGTAAAGGTGCGATTCCACCAAAATAGTGTGCAGCACATTTGCTTGCACACATTTTGTGCAAAACTCCAACAGTGCAGGTACTAAGCTGGTGTCGCATTTGGTTTCCGTCTCCACTGGTAAGGCTGTGCGTAACTTTTGTAAGCGCACAGTTCAGCACACTTGTGCGCGAACATGTTCACTGAGCAGAGTTTCTGCCGAGACAGATCAGTAGTTAATATGAACGGGCAGGAAAACGTAGTGCTTTGTGCTGCAGCATGTGTTTTACTATGTAGTCTCCTTAAAAAGAAACGAAGGAAGAAACCGCGATGTTGGGTGAGGCCGTTACTACAGCGACGGAATGAAGAAACGAATAAATTTCTAGAAGAAATAAAAATAGATCCATTGAGTGGATTTAAAAACTTCACACGTATATCTTGCGAAGATTTTGAGTTGCTCGTTAATGTAACTAGTCCTTTTATTGCTAAGCAAGATACCAACTACAGAAAATGTGTCCCTGTTTCAATAAGGCTTGCAATCACCTTAAGATATCTTGCTACTGGAGATTCTTTTGCAAGTTTAATGTTCTTATTTAAAGTTTCAAAAGAGCTTATTGCTCGGATTGTACCTGAGACTTGTAAGGCGTTGATAAGCGTGTTGAAAGAAAATATTAAGGTAAGAAAATAAAAATAATATACCATTTTATTTTAGTCACTTTTATTGCATTACATTTCATGCCAAGATATTGTTTCGCCATCATTCTGACGTAAAAGATCTGAATAATCATTATCGCGGACCTGAAAACTTGAAGCCGGTCCTTGACTCTGACAATTTGACGAATCTGAATACGGTGAAGGCATTGTAGTTGTAACATATTTTCCAGTACCAATAATAGCGTCATACAATAAATTATCTATATCCCTTTGTACTAAAATCTTGGTTTGCTCATCTCTAATTTTCCTTAATTTCGTTGCGACGGCTGCAGCAAAAATGTCTTCGTCATCAGGTTTTTTTGCTTCCATCTGCTTGTTTACGTTATTCATAATGGACAAAGCTTGGGCGATTCTCGGGTCTTCATCGACAATACGGCGTTTAAGCGAGTTCTTCGGAGCCTTAAACTTTTCGACTGGCCTTTCATGAAGAGACTCTTGATCTTCATTTACTGTGTCATTCTGGATAATAATATCTTGTGATACCTGAAATAGTAATAAAATTTCCTTTTTCAGATGCCTAACACTTTAGAAGAATGGATGATCTTAGAGCGCCAATTTGACCATCTTTGGAATTTCCCTCATTGCATTGGGGCTATGGATGGCAAACACGTTGTTATCTATGCTAATCTTCAGCAAGGAAAATTAAATTTGCCTGAACCTTACCCGTTACCCGGAAGGAACAAACCAATTCCACATGTCATTGTGGCAGATGATGCTTTTGCGTTAGATATAAATTTAATGAAACCATATCCCGGTCAACATGACAAAAGATCAAAAGAGAGAATATTTAATTATCGGTTGAGCAGAGCGAGACGTATTGTGGAAAACGTATTCGGCATTATGTCGTAAATAGTATAGGTATCTGGCGTAAATAGTATAAGTATCTAAGTAATAATATTAGAGGTAAGAAAATAAACATTTAAAACGTACCTACCTGTTCATTTATTTCGTCGTGTGAGTTCAAGCTGACGTTCGGCTCATCCCTTCCATGAAAGAAATTCAAATATGCATAAGCAAACCATTTCGGCTTATATATATCTAAAATCCCAGAACCTGAAGATTTTGAGTCCGCGATTTTCTTCTTTTCTCTTCGGTATTGAGCCAAAATAATCTTCCATTTTCTCATTACCTCAGTCGAGTCACAATTGAAACTTTGCGCCAACTCTTGAGTGGCGTCGTGTTTTTTGTTTTTATTTTTATAATCACTGTGACTAGAATCCCATAATACAGGATAAGTTTCAATAGCTTGAATAAAATTAATAATTTTATCATTCGTCCAATCCATATTTAGCTTGGTTAATTAACAATGTACGCGCACAAATCAATGTTTTCACTCCGGTAGCGGAAGCAAGACTGAGTTCGCGCACAACAGGTTTGTCGACGCGACGCGAGTCCACTGCCTGCATGTGTGCGCGCACAAAAGTATACAGATGTGCGCGAACATTTCTAGAATGTTCGCGCACAATTTGTTATTGTTTGCTTTAGTGAGTCGACCAGAATAAACATTTGTGTCGCACACTGTGCATTGCAGTGCCGCACAGTTCTGCACACTGGTGGAATCCCATCTTTACATTAACTGCACCCCAAGAGCCTAGGTTTACATTCACTTAATCACTCGTTGTGGTTACAAAAAATTGTTTTTGGGAGCAATTCGACCACCCTTAGCTGATTTAAAGTCAATATTGCGACTGAAATAGCGATGAGCTCAAGAGCAAAGTGTGATTAATAAGGGAATCGAGTATCAGAAAAGTAACGAATATTTTATAAAGTTTATACGTAATATTTTACACCATACAACTTTCCATTAAGTATAGATTTACAAAATATCAATAAATATGTTAAATATATTGTAGTAACATTTAAATTGTACTATCATACTACTGCTACCTTTTTCGGACCCTTGTATAATATGTAGCCACTATATAATCTAATACGGACACAGGTATTTTATATGCGAGTGGAATATGTACCGAATGTTGAAAAGAAATGCTAGATTACATGCTTGCATCTGTTTACATGTGGTTTTTTACAAGTAGAAGTAGTATTATTTAGGTTTATATATTTTTCAACGATTTAGTTTAGATAGTCATTGTGTTATGTTGTAAAGTATTAAATCAATAATTAAACAATTATTATTATAAATATGGACAAAGTGATAAGATCGCGGAAACCAGACAGACTCGATTTTATTCGAAAATAAGTATCTTCAGTAGACTTCAGAAAAGCACCAAATATAGATAGCCAGACATTAATATTCTTATTAAGTGTGTAAGTTTCTTCCTGCAAATACTATTTCTAGTCTTAAATAAAATAAAAAGGTAGTTGCAGTAAGCTCTTTGTCTACTTGCTACAGCGGGCTTTTCTAAGCTGGATGCGCATTCGCATTCAGCGTAGCGAAATTTCCAAGCTGTATCCGAAGGAAAGATTGAACATAGGTTCCACTGCGATAGGGGGATTCTGAATACACACACATATACTCATACAGTCTTCAATCTGAATACAGGTATTTCGTTCGTATTAAAGAAACCAATCATGGACCAGATTTTAAAATCCCACAAGCTACTAAATTCATTGTGGAACCTCAGATCTCTCAGTTGTTCCCTAAAGTATATCCTATATATTTTCGATCATCGAAAACATAGATTAGGATAGGTTTTTTAAATTCTTCAGAAAAATGGTATCTCTCATATCTATTTAGTTAGCAAAGTTTCTTTCGCAGATTCGGTAAAGTTTTCCCGACAGCATACCTTTAAAAAAATCCATTTCAGCCTTTTTCAAACCAAGAATCGAAAGTGCAATCGCTCATTGCTTCAACCGACTTCCACTATTTCCGAATTTTATTTTTTTTTACATGAGAAAAAAACAACTCCGAAGAGATGGTGAAAAACGTCTTCAAAGCATTTATTGATTTATTTGCCCATAAGAATTTTAATTCTTAGGCATTAACCAACTTCAACTAAAATGGCAAAGCTTCATAAATAATAAGGGTGAATGATTCGATTAATTAAATATATATTTTTCACACAAAATTTTTGGTCATAAAGGAGGATGCAAAACGTTCCCACTACCAATAACGACCGGACATATTTGTACGTCGTTGAAGAGCTCTTTTCATGACTGTAATTTGTTATTAAGGCAGTCAGTCTCAAATCATTGTGGGAACAAAGTTACAGCTAAAACGAAGACCTATGTCATTTTATCCAAAAAATCGTTTATTACAGTAAAACATTGATATTATGAATAATAAACTAACCGTCATATATTAAAACTGATAATGCAACCATAATGTATCCCAATTGCCACTTTGGCGGTTCCTTTCCGCAGAAGAAAAGGTACGACGATGCCAAACATGGCGCGTGGCGTAGCTTCGCATACCCGGCCGGTGATAAGCGACGATTTTTCATATAGTGACATAGGTTTTTCTTTTAGCTGTAACTTTATTTTTTCCCACAATAATTTGATATTGACCGCTATAGTAACACATGACAGTATCGAATAGAGGTTTCCAACGACATATGTCTGGTCGTCATTTGTGGTGGGGACGCGTCCCAAACATTTTTTCCATCCTCATTTCCTTTATATGTAAGGACCTAATAGAACTGTGAGGGACCACCCCTCACAAGACTCCAAATTATTCGATGTGAGGTGGTGGTGTCAACTTACAGAAGATATTTATTGATTGAATCTATTGAATATCGCCAACTTGCGGTGTCAACTACAACGGGCGAGCCCGTCACCACAGGACGTTTATATATGAATATCGCCAGTTATAACGCTTGCCGAAAAGGCTATGTAATCGCGGATGTAGTGACTCGCGGGCCGAATGACTGAATTAGTGAATGAATGCTTTGGCCGGTTTATATAGGCCGTGAAATGATGAAATTCGAAATATTCTGAGTAAAAGTATTGTTTCATCGTGCTGATTCATAGCTGCACGAGTCAAAATAATAGCTGAATTGTGTCAGTGGATTTCACTGGAAGTCGATGCATTTGTTGATCGTGTGTAGTGGACTTAAGGTCCGTTACAGAACAAAGGAGCTCTTCAAAGCGGTAACCAAATAAGTTTAAATAGCCATGATGGTTGTATTATACCGGAAGAGATATGACTGAAAGGAAGGGGATTCAGCAGGGGTAGTAAACGAAAATGTATTCCTTCACGAGTGATGTATCCTCAGGGGTAGCCAAACGGATGCAACCTCGACGAAAGCGGATACAGCAAAGCGGAATCGACATTGCCGACTCGGTAGGGGAATGCTGTTATTGTAATTCAACATACCGCACTTCAGCGCCTAATTCCGCAAAATAGACGGCCAAATACCGACGAGGCTGCGACAGGGGCAAACCTTATTGCGGTAAATAGTCGACACCACTTAGTCTTAAAGCCTTTTGCAGTTTACGCTGGGTCATCGGACAAACGAATGAAACAAATTCGTACAAGGTCTCCGCTAAACAGCAACAAATAAAAAAATACTTTTTGAAGACCAAGCCTGGAAGAATTTATGCATACATAGAATCGACCAAATTGCCTGAATTAATTAATAAAATAGAGGTTTGACATCGCTGATTCGCGCATAGATAGTAGAGGAGACTGGCGCGCCTTGATCATAGTGTATCTTGGAGCAATTTATAAATCTCATATTACTATTGGCTCCTAGGAGTGAACTGTGATATTATATGAAAAAATATCATTGAAGGCAATATAATAAACCTCATTAGAAAAGTTTAGCTGCATCAATTTTCTGTTGGCGACGAAAAGTTTTTTATCGGCTTAGAAATAAGATTTTCGGTATGATGTTTCGATTTTTCATGGCATTCGGCATCAGATTAACCATTATATTGTTTATTTCTAGTGTGGCGAGTATTCTAAAAACACAAATTGCATTTCATTTCTGAATAGCCATATGCTGTAGCATAAAACAATTTTAGCTACTGGAATCTGAAATATCGCTTCAACGAACACGATAATTATGCCAGCGGAGAATGTAACGCAGACAAGTATCTGTCTTCCAAAAATAATATAATTCGTAAGTCAGTTAACCGCTTGTTTTGTGTTTCGTTTCATGATTTTGAAATTAAAAGGGCTCCAGTTGACGCAGAAGCTATTAAACTGACTAAAAACTGTAACTGCCTCTTGAGATGTACATACTTTACAATTTTACATCATTTCCAACCGCAAATTGATTATTCCCATATTTTTTTCCAATTTTCCCTGGAAGAAAAAGAAGTCAAAATATAAAAAGCAAATATTATTTTAATCTAGAATGTATATTTGTTATGTTTTACTAAATATGACCACACATCTCAGATTAGTTTTATCTGCGTACCCGATAACGTGGGGTAAACCGTGACCTATATACATTATTATGCAAACAACGTTTTTTATGTTTTTGCATATTAGGAGATTTTTTTACACAGATTATAATTTGGTCTGTAAGGAGAACTCCACTCATTATGTCCAAATATGTTTACATACTTCACGGCGACTTGCGACATTCAACCAATTCAATTACATTAATTTTAATTCGATAAAATCTTGACAAATTGTTGAAACGTAGTCAATACAAAAATATTCCAAAGATAGCTTTAAAGATAGTAAATAATGTCTAATAATAAATAAAGACGAAAAACTACATTTAAAACTTCTCCTCTTCGCGCCTCCTTAGCAGACAGTCAAGATATACATCAGTCAATACACATTCAACAGACTCAATCGATAGACAGAACTTATTCCTTATTTGTCTATAACTCGAATACTGATTGCAAAATATTGAATCATACGTCTACCATTTCGTCGATATTTATTTACAGACACAAATTAACATCAACGTGTACTTTTGTTTCAACTTGAACTTTTGGAATTGATTTCAAATTCATGCTTTTTTCTGCTTTGATTTCATGCTTTTTTCCGAATTTTCAGACAGTTTATTGGCACTCAAAAATACGTCTTTGCAGTAATTCGTGAATTATGGAAAGAAGACCAATTAAAAAAACACACATTACCATAAACGTGACAAACTGTCTGCAGTTAGCAAATCATATTTTCTTAACGAAAAAGTCAAAGGTAGAAATCGCAACCTTAAAAATAAACGATATAGTCAAATGTACACGCATATTCACAATGAATATCCACTTCCTCAGTTCAAAGTACCATCACTAACTCATACTATCTTACTTCGGCCACGTGGCCCGAAGAGAGGACAATAGTATCGTAAATCTTGTGATTATCGGAGACGTCGCTGCGTCGAGGCCAAAAGAAGCGACGGGTCGATCCCTAAAAGGCAGTGGCGTGCACGGCATAACGACATAAAAGCAACCCGTCGCGAAACCTTGCTACATATCCAGTTTTATTATAATTACCCACAATTCGCGGTCTTGCACTGTCAAGCCAAGCTCCCCACTATGCGGCGAAGAGGACGAAATCATGCCAGAAGTCGATTTTAAGAAATACTCTCAAGGCTTAAAATAGGCACTGATCCTGATAACTGAAAAACTATACTTTTTATGGTGGTCTCGGTTTCTTGTTTTCAATTTTTAATCCTTTATTACGGTAACGGTCCACCTTAATATCTACCGACTTATCTTACTTAGGCGGTCACCCATTTAAGTATTGACCAACGCTCGACGCTGCTTAACTTCGGTGATCTGACGGGAACCAGAGTTTCAACGCTACGGATGTTACAAGGCATTACGTTTCTCGTTATTTACACCAGTTAATTTATCATAGCAACTCCTAACTGAAAACATTGGATTGATTGCGTATTTTTTCGCAGAAATGATAATCCATTTATCCAATAGGTTTATTTTAGATCTAGAAGTATATTTTTTATATCATGGAAGTTACATTTCAGATAAGTTATTGCCTAATGTATAATACAATTTACAAACAAAACAAACTTTGTTTACTATTACTTTTACTATAATAGGCAGACTGAATGAATCTGCTGCAACAAAATCCAACAAGACAGTGCGGTGGTCGAAACTAATGGCGGCAGTCCGTTCGGTTCTCCTGGACTTAGTTGAATGGTGATCACGAGAGATACACGTAATTCCATAGAGCCGCTACGGTGCAGCACGTCATATTATGCGGTCGTAGCAAATCGTAGCAAGCGTAGCGACATCGTAGCAGGCGGAAACGTGACTAGATTTGAACCGTTCAAAACAATCAACATACATAAAACTTCAAGATAGAACTGGTGCACGACAAATAGCCGCTAATACATAGTAGATATATTTAATGGAAGCTCATTTTCATATAAAGAATGAAAAATGCCTCACCATAACACGGCACCTTGAGGCTTTTCAAAAACCGTCGCGATTACACTTGCACGCGAACTGGCCGGTCAAGCCTTGCATCACGTCGGCTAGTCGGCGGAACATATTTGAACATAAACTGTGGTGTTGGCAAGTATTTTAAATGACTTAAACCCGATTGCATCAGATTTAGATATTTCTACCGCCAACCCTCAACTATTTAAATTAAATGCAATTAATTATTTATTCTTATACGACAGCCAGTAATTTATGCGACATTCTATTTTTGTAGTTACTAGTTGATATATTTAATTTTTAGTTAATGTTCTTCGACGCCTAAACTCAGTACGCCAACGTGCCATCCTAGAATATGGGGAAGCATCAACCCGTAATGTGAATTTGAAACACTCGTTCCGTAGAAAAAAAACCAGCAAAAGTATTTAATTACCGCGCGAAATTCCGCTTTTTCCATTTTCGCCAACACGCTTCGACAACATGCAAACAAATGACCTACCTATTTAAAAAAAAACAATAGAAAATCAATTATTGTTTTTTAGAACATCATAATCGCTGTGCCTGTCACTATTTTATTTTTATATGGTTCCAAAGAATTCGTCACTCATTATTACTCTTTTTAAACGCCCCTCGTAGTACTGCTAACTACGAGGCTGGTCTAGGCATTAGCCGAGTTCGGGCTAGTGGCATTGATCAAAACGAAATTCGGGAAAGTATATGATACCGTGTATCAACCCGATTTTTAAATTTTGACATCAGTCTAAAGATACGATATTATTATTAGTTTCTTTTCTATTGTAATTATTATAATCAAACTATCCAAAAAACTGTTTTAAAAACAAAACTAAATATACTAAAAAACACTCACCTCAAAATTAGTACCCTTTTGACAAGTGTTTTTATTGTAATTCAACCCGGTCGGTTTGTCTGGCCTTAAGCACAAGAAATGCTATAAGTAACTGTCGCGTTTTCTTAACTATACCTATGTGTTAATTTTGGCCAAATTGGTGCGGCTAATTTGTTGTGAGGACAAACTAGAACCTATACATCGATGTTCATGTTGAAAACAGCCCCGGATCTACGATTTTTCCGAGTCGGAGCAAAAGCTTGACATTTACGCCCCCCCCCCTCCCCCTTTCCAGCATGTGAGATAAATGTTTTTAAACACCTCACAAAACAAATATACTGGCAAGGATTTTTTGGAATTAGAATGCTCAAAAAAAATTGCTTTTTTATCACCTACTAGCTGACCCGAAAGACGTTGTCCTGTCCAAATTTCAATTTTGTTTGTGATCGTTTTGTAAATTTGTGAAAAGCTATTGGAATATGTAAACAAAGTAAAAAATCGGCTGTGTCACCCCAAGACTTTCCCGGCAATCAGACGACCCTCGCAGAGACATCACACAAACTGCGCACGCGTTCAAAAATCTACTTATGATGCGTTCCAAAATCAAATGAACAGTCGATAGCAGGACCAGTTAAATCGATAGTAAGACTTATTAAACACATGAAATTGACGCCCCCTTTAATTGCCGCCGGATGCAGGTGCCCCCCCCCCCCCCCCCTTACATCCGGGGCTGATTGAAAAAAGGATGTATTGTCACATTCTTTGTCAGCCACCTCGGCGATAACGCCCGCGAATTAATTCACAATTTATTAACGCATGTTTACTTTGAATGCTTGTCCGCTAACAAGAGTTGATTAATTTTACAGTTTAATTCCGCTACAAAGCGGCGGAGCACGCGCTAACCCCATTCGACGCACCGCATTACCGGTACGCGTAAATGCGTCGGCTACGAGCTTATCACCTCTGGATGTTTGTTATGCTGGGCCACACTAAAGGCAAACGTCAAGGCCCATCATTGCGATAAATATTGCGTTAAATATTAACGCGTTAAATTGAGTGGCCACACTTAAACGTCCAACGTCAATGCCCATTCTTGGCAATAAAATTGGCGTTAACTTGTCGGACGTCGGAGGCAGTTTGCGTTGTTTGACAGATCCCCGCGTAACCGTTTCGGCCGGCCCCCATATAACATATAAATATATGAAATACATGACTAACAAGATTAATTACTAGATCACAAGAGGGAATTCATGAAAAAACGATATTTTCAGTATTTATTTACAAAATCCACCAAAAAGTTGCGGCGGAGTTTTTTGCGCGTGAAGGCTGGCGTTCGAGCGGTTAATGTTCCTTGAATTTTAAACAAGATGGTCGTTGACGCTGCTACACTGTATTTCATGAGAGTATTTTTTAAATATATGAACAGATTTTATCATCACCGAATGAAGAAAAAAACACAAAGAAAAAGACGATGTTTAGATTTGTTTAGATGGGTTTTATAATATAACCAATTATGGTTTCCTTTTTCTTCAAAAATTTCTTCGATTGTTTTAAATGGTAATAATTCTATTATTCGTCGCCAAGCATCATTTTGTGATGTGCGATTCTTGTAACTTATGTGTCTCGGATCCCACAAGCATGGCTCTGCAGAATTTCGAGAAACACAATGACTTTCTCGTTAGTCGATTATCCAAGGCAAATACGTGCGATCCCGTCGCGCTCACGGTTCACAATGAAAAACGTAGTGTGGCCGCTTAATTCTTAAGGGCTCTTTAGACGATCAAGCATGCTTGTCAAGCTTCGCGTCGCGGGCTGTGAGGGGATCGTAAACCGCGGGAAATATGCTATTTTTTTTTATATTTACCAAAAATGCCTAATATTGTACTTTATACCAGGGAGTCACGTTAATTAGACGTAATTGATTGATGAATGACGTGACTCCCTGGTATAAAACTACAAAATTAGGCATTTTGGTAAATATTAAAAAAAAAATTAGCTTATTTCCTGCGGTTTACAATTCCCCTCCCAGCCCGCGACGCGAAGCGCTTGCTTGATCGTCTAGAGTCTAGAGAGCCCCTTACGCATTAATTCTCGCGTTCAATCTCTTTGATGTAGCGCCACCCGAGCTATCGCCTAACGTCGAACGGCAATGTTAATGCCGCTGTAAAATTATCGCGATAAGTCGTGGCTACACCAACGTTAAACGTCCATCAACGTGATAGTTAACGGCATTATGCGTTAGTGTGGCCCCAGGTTTAGGATTACGCGCCGAGCATAAGAATAACTTGACTGTATTATTCGCATCGTGAAATTAACCATCCGAACGCTGCGGAAAATGTCCCCTGTTTATTTACTCATTCCCCCGTCCAAATTTTAGACACATTGATGATATGCTATTATGTTTAGTTTTAGTTTTAGTTTAATTTGTTATGTACTTTTTTTGTAGCCTCGCCTCGACTGCACGTAAGCAAAAAAAAAGCGATAACGAAACTTTGATCTTTGGAATATTATTGATACTTAATCGCCTATTCCGACCTGCAAATAATCGGTCGTATTATTAGTAGTAGTTCAGTGAATAGTAGACCTCGCGTGTATTAGAACGATTAAAACAGCGACAATCTTGAATTTAATTTTATCAACAAAAAAACTCAATAGATACGAATAAATAGAATCCAAATACCCCCCCCCCCCCCCACCACCACTCCGTTCAAATTCTACATTATTATCTGCTCGAGTTCCTCTTTATTTTGATATGTCACACGATCATATTTTATATTTAATTCCACTCCCATAATATACGCGTATGAAATATTTCAGATGCAATAGGTCTAAAACCTATTCAAAAAATCTTCAAGGTTTGCATGGCACAAATCAACTACTACGGATCCAAAATATTTTCTTCATTCACCCACGTGTCCTACAAATTGTGTATATATTTAAAAAAAAACATAATTTGGCTGTCACATAAATATATCGCTCTATCAATTATATATTGATAGGCATCAAAGATCCAAATGCCACGTAAACAAATATTTATACCACAATATGCTCTATGTATCGAATAATCCATGAACGATGTTTGTTAATTATGCTCAAAAATGCTTTTCCTCTGCGGATCAAAGCAATCACTATAAATATATAAAATTAAAAACTTTTCGTTAATATCAGTGCCAAAGGGTTGAAAGATACTCTAAACAAACTGATTTTTTTTTAAAAGCAAACAATCACTTAGTTGATTTTTTGGGGAGTTCTTATTTTTGCTGAAAAAACTGATTTCACTGAAAACCTAATGAATTTTCAATGATTTCCAACGCCTACAGATGATTTATCTACTTTTTGACTTTTCCATCGACCCTTGGATACATTATTTTAAAAGCCGGAATGTGAAAATATATAGTCATTTTGGCGCGATATTTCTCCGACTCGTAAGATATAGAAGATTACTTAATAAAACTTCAGTTACACAAAACTTGCGATGTAACGCTTCGACCCCCCCCCCCCCCCCCCCCTAGTATATCGCACGTCCCCCAATTTCTAATCTCACCCAGCCAATAAAAACGTGCCTGTTCATCGTTAACTTCACATTGTTAACCAAAAGCCGATCATCCGCATAATAGCGCTGTGCTTATACGAATTTCCCGAACCCTCATCCGTTTTGAAAAGCGCTTATTTCCGGCTGATTTAACTTCCGTTTGGTTGCCACATTACGCCGCACTACCGCTCGGTTCATTTATCTATCGAAATCCACTTTGCCACCGCGCTACTTGTAGATTGCCGATATAAAAGATATCGGGCGGGAAAGGAAGGGTGCTTTTATAAGCATCTGACGGATGCGGAGCGGTGGGAAAAAATTTGACCGGTTGAAAGTGAGTGATAAGACGACATAAGACCTGAGAAAAATATCTAAAATTTGCGCACCCGCGAAGACATAGGCGGGGTCAGAGCTGTAGGGTGTGACCAATAAAAATCCAGCGTAGATGAAGCATCAGGGACGAGTCCACGTGCGTACGCTCCGGTGGAAACTGAACGGTCGATCACATCGCTGACAGAGTAAAACTGTTTTGCGCAGTGGTGGTATAAGGGTGTTGATAATAAAACATATTTAGCGTAACTCCTTAACCAAACAATATAATCAAATTAAAATAAAACACACTCGCCGCTTACATTGTAGGAGTAATCGCGCCTGAAAGTTTCCGAAATCAGTTTAACGCCCGAATGTCCAAGGCAATGAGCAACTTTTTTGAGCCTAAAATATAAATTGATTTCTTATCGAGGGATTCGCTTAGAAACTTTTTTAAATTAGTGCCTGTATTTTTCAAAACAATCATGAAACGAAAGTTCTTCAGATATGGTCTTGGTATCACGTCACCTTAACATTGATTATATATAGCGTATTATAATATACTAACGTCGTACTACAATTTGACAACCAGAATTTACTACGAAACGCAACGTGTAGATGGCACTCATAGTTTAAAAAAAATCTAATCTACTATTATTATGTTCAATATGACGACTTTTTTAATATAACAGTATGGTGGCGCACTGTAGATAGCGCTCTAAACACGACTATACGATATATAATGATAATATAATAACAAACGATTTTCGAAATCATAGCAAATTACTTGAATATTATTTTTAATTTGGTATATACACGTTTCAATACGCAATAATTAAGCACTTTAATGTTTAGATTGGCTAATAGATCATTCATTGATTATAATGGTATTATTTCTGTGATGTAATCAGCCTTTATAAACATGCGATAGATAGCACTAATAATTGAACATTATTATTGTTATCATTGGTAAAATTATTTTTACCAATGATAGCAATAATGTTTTTACAATCAATCGGCTCATTATAAAAAAAAACATTCATTATCAATATTATTTTAGACGTCCAAATAAATTGCTATTAGTTTGGTCGTCAATGCTATCAGCGCCACCTGCATTTCGCCGTCTCGGAAGGGTTGCCAAATCATTATATTAAGTTTCGCAATCCAACACCATATATCAGACCGAATCTCTTATTTCTTACCGAGTCTCTTATCTCTTACCGAATCCCCAATCTCTTACCGAATCTCGAATCTCTTGCCGAATCCCCAACAATAAGATCAGCGCTCGCGATTTATTTCATCTACCGAGAGTGAATACCAATTATGGTCAAAATGAGTACTTTTATAGAGCACTTCGAACATAAAACCTAAATATTCAATGTTTGGATATATTTAATTTATCTTCAAATACTTGCTTCAATGAAATCAAAAGCACGATTAACAGACTTCGGGCTTGATTGGTATTTCTTCGTCTATTAGGTGCTGTAGGGTGTTGTGACGGTTACTGCATAGTAACTATAAACATGTTTCCAGTATTTGGCGGGTGCTAATCAAGCCATATGGCATATGTAGGTATGTATATTTTTTCTATAAAAGTACGTAAGTATATTAACATATGTATATTAACATTATAGATATATTATTATGTATATATATTTATATTACCTACACTTTTAGATTTTATTATTATCTTACCGTTTTATTTACGACTATATTTTGATATTATTTGTGTAAGTGTATGTATGTAGGTATGTATATTATATATAATTATATATCTTAAATACATATATTAATCTCATAATGTGTCTTCCCTATCCCTTTCCCCTTACTTAAAACTGTATTTATTTCATATATCCTTGCGCTGTAACAAAATAGTTAGTTTAATTGTGAAAACTTTTGATTGCCCTTAGATTTGTATAATATATGTCAGCATTAAGTGTAAAACGCTGTAAGTTTTCCGAAAAATAAAAATAAAATAAAATATATAATCAATGGCGTTACATAAGACTAGTTGTAAGTATTTTTTAAAACGCTAGCGATGGGCTAGGATCGGTTTGTATATGACAGCTCTAATCAGATCATTAGCGAAAGATTTTCGAAATCGGACAACGCGTTCTTAAATTATGACTAATATGGAGAACTAATAAATTGGAAACATGTAGTTTCCATAACAGGTGCAATATTCTCGCAAGCTTTTATTTTTTTGAGCTTCAACTTCATATAGAAACCGGCTGCTGCCAAGCGTAATAATCACAAATAGACTACTCCGTCAGCACGCGTAAGCTTCAAAGCTTGTATGCAATTGATTCGTTAAAAAATTAAAACAATATATCCATCAGGCATTCGAGTAGATATACGCAGAGAGGTAGAAGTATATAAAGGTAGAGTACGTTTCGATTTACAGCCGGATGCGTCGCTTTGTACGATTGGGGATTAATCTAGCGAGAATGCGAGTTACGAATCGAGTACTCAGCCGATATAACTAACGGGTGGCGATATACTGATACTAGCGCGAGTGGTATTTCAATACAGAAGTGATAGGGTATTTGTGCAATGTTCATTGAGTCGCCACTGCGTCGGTTCGTGGGCTGTTCTAATCGAATGATTCGTTCGGTTTTGGCTTATACTGTAGCTCTAGCTAGATGACGAATTTGAAGCATTTTTGCCGAATTTTTTGAAACAATCAAATAAATTATGTACACAAAACGAAACCTTATAGGCCGCATTTCAAAAGAACCAGGGTAATGACAATAATGTATATCTATTTATCCAAATTACTTACTTCAACGTTTAAAAAGAGTCTGCAAACACAAGACCTAAGCCGTCAACCATAAAAAGCAATTATGATTGTTTAACCATTAACAATTATTTTTTAAATGTGTAAAGCCGACCAAAGTAGCATTCTTGTGCTCTCTTATGGCCACGTTTGTAACTAACTAAACGCAATGAATTTCGCCGGGGTTTAAATTTCTAAACATCATGTTTAGAAATCTATATTGAAATTTAACTTTTAAAAACGGATGAGGGTTCGGGAAATTAGCGAAATATCCCACAAATAGTCATGCAACCACATATAAAAAGTTTAAAGTCCTTTATTTACCAAGCATTTTTATATTAGAACTTTTAACAATAATATTAAAACAACAAAATAATCTACCAAAACCTCAGGATCAAGAAATAGTTTACGTTGTGCAAGTTCCATGTTCATCAGCCACAATTTTTGGGTAGAGTTACTTGGAAACCTGTAATTTGCTTCAATAACATGTACGTTAGATAATGTCTGCGTGGAACATTAATTGCGAACTGAAGCATATAAAATTTGTTTTGCTTGTGATTAAATTATTATAAATTATTAAAGACCTTATTCTTTAAAAAAGAAGGGACAGACGGATTGAAGAACTACCATACAAACTGGACAGACAGATACACAACGAACAGAAAGGCCTACAGACTTCACAATTTTAATGTATAAATAGAATCCATAATATATATATATATATATATATATATATATATATATATATATATATATATATATATATATATATATATATATATATATATATATATATATATATATATATATATATATATATATATATATATATATATATATATATATATATATATATATATATATATATATATATATATATATATATATATATATATATATATATATATATATATATATATATATATATATATATATATATATATATTCTTTTAGAATTGATCAATAAGATGATTATAAAGTAAATAATTATAAAAGCCACTTACATCGTGACGAAGGATTCCCTTGATCGGATTCGGGAATGCTTTAGGTGTTAACGAGAATGATGAATGCCTCTCACTTGCGGAAAGAGGAGTAGGTTTAAGTTGGGCCCATTTTTCAACTAGTAAACGCTCACCCTTCATCCAATTATCTCAAAAATTAAGCTACAATCCTTCTTTATACGTAAACTTATATATATATATATATATATATATATATATATATATATATATATATATATATATATATATATATATATATATATATATATATATATATATATATATATATATATATATATATATATATATATATATATTATGGATTCTATTTATACATTAAAATTGTGAAGTCTGTGTATATATATATATATATATATATATATATATATATATATATATATATATATATATATATATATATATATATATATATATATATATGTATATATAATATATATGCTATGTATACATACATATTTTATATGTATGTACTGTCCGATAACCCGCATATATATCCACCAGGATATCCGCATATATATCCACAACTGCCGTGTTTAAAATTTGTAGAAATTCTGATAGCATTTTTAGATTTTTTTGTACAACTATTTACATTGTTTAGTATGCTTTTTTATATTACGAATGTCGATAACCAATACATATCGTAAACTAATACATTTAAACGGGGACGCTATACCTAATGTTTAGAATCTGTGTGTGGTATCTTTAAACGATATCCTCTTTTGTATTTTTCTCACATTCCTCGGTAATTCCCCAATGAAGCGTCGAGCTGTTTCCTTTGTTTACAGGGCCATCGGCGGGATAGACACGGGTCTGGAATAGCAAAAGGGGCGAAGAAGTGGGAAGGGTTGGCTCGTTGCAAGTCCCTCGGGGACCAACCTTTTGCCGGCTCTAAGATGGCATCGAAAAGACCAGGTTTCGCCCGAAGCCTATCCGCCTTTGCGATCCTTCTACTCACACTCACAGCCGGTAAGTAATTGATAAATAATCACTTATGTAGATACAATTTTCGAGTTTTACGCCATTTGACGGAGGAACGAATTTTTGAGACATTTAATTTCGGGCGGCATGCAACTTGAAAAGGAATAGAAAACTTAAATATTAGAGTTCTTGCCTTTAGGACAATTATTATAATATTGCGATAACCCGATATAAGGCGTCAAAATAAAAAGATACACTTTAGAAAATCCAATGTACGATCATAGAAAATTGGTCCTTCGGTCCGCATCTTATATACTGGAAACTGACGCAACTACATTTTGTCCAAAACAATAAAATCGCATAAAAAAGCATAAAAATATTAAAACGCTAAAGTTTGAAAATATCATCAATTTATTGACGTATGGTGGACAAAAATAATGCGTGTGAGTGTGTGGCTTGTCGTCGATTTTCATTACCCTCACTGCCAATCAATGTTTCGTAAAAATAAATTACACTCGTAATAAGCTTTCGTTTTATATATGTGGCAAAGTATTACAACAAACTTCGCAAGTGGGTACGAAAATACCCATTGTGTTAATAATTTAAATGGATCGTCATTTTAAGTAAACATAGGTGTCCGCTCCAGTTTGCAAGCCGCTTTAAAATTTACCAAACGACCTAAATTCATTAAATAATCTTCCGAAATCTCAATACAAATGCTTCGTAATTACGCATATCTAATAAAGCAAGACGCGCGTAATATTGAATCATTCAGGGCTTCTTAGCATCTATGAATAATATAGTACGGGAGGGATGAGGCATCCGCTTTGAAATCCTGCGGTTTCAAGCATATCGGATAATATTTCAAACAGGCTTTCAACAGAATAGAACAACATCCTTTATGCAAAAGTGACTCGTTATCGTAATTCATAATGAAGTGCGTACATAATGGAGATATCAGGACAAGGTTGTTCAGGTTTTGAGAGTCTGCGGAGCGATTTTTACTTTCCAAAAAAACACATCGTGTCACACAAAGTATGTAAATAGGATGTCTTATTTTCGAGCAAAACGTAGAATTTAGGTTTTCACCGGATCTTCAATCTTTGAGATCCTGGGAATCCAAAAGAGTGATTTCTGGAAGATGTTCGTATACGTATGTGTGTCATATCTCTCTCTCTATCTCTCTCTCTCTCTCTCTCTCTCTCTCTCTCTCTCTCTCTCTCTCTCTCTCTCTCTCTCTCTCGCTCTCTCTCTCTCTCTCTCTCTCTCTGTCTCTGTCTCCGTCTCCCCTCTATTATTATTATTTAACATTATTCTAACTAAAGCTTTTTGTACAATGTTAATTTTGTGAATATACGTGCCACATGCTCCTCATCTAAGAATACCGTATATCACAACTAGTTTACAAGTAGCATAATAAATGACCCAGCGTCTAAGTCATGAAAGTATCTTAGGTATCAATTTTGGTGGTTTGTACATTTTCACCAAATATCGGCAAACATTACCGCACAATACTCTAACAAATACATTATTTATTATTAATATTTCTTATTATAGTATAATATCCTATGTGTACTCCACGTACAAGCTGACTCGACAGACGTTGTCCTGTCTAAATGTCAATAAAATTGTTTGTGATCGTTTTGTGAATTTGTGAAAAGCTATTGGAATATGTAAACAAAGTAAAAAATCAGTTGTGTCACCCCAAGACTTTCCTGGAAATCAGACACCACCACCCCCGCGCCAAACCCTTCTCCCCCTAACCCCTCCTCGAAAACTCCACCCCCTAACCCCCGTCTCAAACCCTACTCCCCCCACAAACTCCACTGCCCCAACCTCCCTCCACCCCCTACCCTTACCCCCCCTTCCCCCTCATCCCAAACGGTCGATTTGCATTGCTGCAAAACTTTGGCCATTGCACAGAATTCGATTGAAATATTTCCATAACGAGAGCATAGCGATCAAAATAAAAAAAATAGAACTAATAAGTCGTTTCTATTAAAAAAAATAATTACGGATATCCATCGATCGCATCGTGAGTATAAAAAAAGGACTTTCAGTTTTTCTTGAATTTCCCAGGATTTTTTCCAATTTTCCTTTCCGTTAGGACCTTATTTGAACTATTATAAAAAATAGGCAATTCAATTCAATTCCTCAATTTTTTGAAATAAATTTAAACTAACAATAAACTCTGAATAAAAATATTTTAAAAATATATATGATATTAATATTTCTATAGAAAAATAATATAACATTGTAAATTATCAACCTGTCTCGTAATTTCGACTAAAAAGGATTTAATTGTTTGGGGTCCCAGGTTTGAATAACCAGTATTATCAATTATGGTGGTGTATAACCGGCACATACGTGACCTGGGATTGTGGAAAGATTGATTAATCTGCAAAATAGGAATGTGGAATGTTACGTGCTGCCTCAGTCGTCTGGATGGTACGTTGAAATTTAACGTTCCTAATAAAACTGGTGAGTCTAACCGTCGTTAAGGAGTTTGTGCAAAAACATTAGGCTTTCGTACTCTCTCCTCTTCCTAAGAGTAGACATCTTACAGTAATTTAATCGCTCTTCATAAGAAGAGAGGAGTGCTTGTTTGACCGGTTTTATAGGTTAGCATACGCGTATATCTCTTCCGCACAGATTGCATTGCTTCTAAGTGGATTCCATAGTAAGGATTCATAAAATGAATTCCAAATTATGAATCAAACCTCCAGTTGGTAGCGAACTAGAGAATTTAGAGCAAGTTAGAGGAGTTAATGTTTTTGAACGTCAATGTCTTTAGCTGTTAATGTCTTTAACGTTAATATATTTAGTTAATGTCTTTAGCCGTAGTCCCGAGATATTCAAGAATATGGATAATTATGGCAAGCATTTTAGTCATAAAATGACGTAACCTTTATTCTTTGGTCTCAGACTCATAAATAGGAGGAGGTTTAGAATATTATTCGGACCGAATAGCATATCTATAGCATGTTTGGTTACAATCTCCTCGATCAAGACGCTATTCTCTATTCATAATAATAGTAACCGATACAGTGCCTATTTGTCGGTGACCTATTTGTGCAAAAATGCGTCGGCGTCCCGGTTCGACCGACAACGTAGACGGCTCTACACTGTCGTCAGGTGCAGCTTCAACCATCGCCCTAAAGAAAAGATGAAGATTGGCCCTTAGATGAAGATTGGCCCTTACAACAAAATTAGTAGCCCACGAGAATTGTGTCAACGTAACACATGGTTTGCATGGAACAAAATGTTTCTCGCCTCTGGGATTTTAACAAGCTCTCTTTACATTAATAGACTATCTGTTATTTCTTAAACAAACTCAACATTTACCAAAATACTTACACACTTGGTAAGTACACGCTCAAGTTAGTGTATGTTTAAGACATAGCAAAGTGCATAGAGATCATTTTCTTTATTCAAAATATCCGTGTTTTTACTGCATACATACATACATAAATGTATTTATGTATGGTGGGTTTCGTGAACTAACATCTCCCGTGGCTTGATTCTAATCTGCAATTATAAATCTACGCATTTTTATACCCTATGCTTAATATATCCAAAACTAATATCTCTAACTAGAATCGATAATGAAGTTCTTTCGTATAAGACATTTTTATCTATCGTTTAAAAAATCGAGGCCCTGCTCCGTACCCGTCGAGAACCAATTCCCTGACATCATTACCATGGCAGACGATTCCTTTGATGTGGGAAATTTACCGCAAGCGGAGATACGCAAGCGAACTCACATGAACTATCGCTATACATGGATGATTGGACAATTGGTCAGGAGATTGGGGGATAATGAAGTGCCGGCATATACGCTTAGCGTGCGTATCTACAGAACAAATTCCTACAAACCCTGATGCATTACGTCATTGCGGCATTACGTAGTTCCATCACGTCTCCAGACCTAGGCCGTGAACGCTTATCCTTCCCTTTGCTCTTTATCAGTGTTCATGCTTTGAAACTGCTTGACATAAATCTGCCCAATCTTCCAATCAGACTGGCGGCACACTTACATAAACTAGCCAATTGGAGCGATACAAAACGCTCATCCGTGCTGATTCGAGCAAGGCCGGCAACTGACCTCATAGCCTTGGGCATATCTTGATCCTATTTTACTCGAATCGGAAGAGCGGGTTAAGTCTTCGTACCAAGGCCCGGATCTCGAAATTATCCCGAGGACTTCGGATTTATGTATGCATGATCAATGGCCTGCATTTTTACACGACTGCCCAACAAAAATGAGTGTAATGCGTTCAGGGTTCATTTATGTATGTTTTCCGATTTTTATATTCCACGTTAACTTCTAAACGCTCGAACCAATTCAGAAGTATGTGGTATTGTTAGAATCTTTATGTCATCCCGAGTGTCATAGGGTACCTAAACTGTCCGAATATCAAGTAAATAGTTGTCTAAATGACCAAATCTCGAAATGTCAATAAATTAACATAAATATATCGTGTTTACTGTCAAATGAAGGTGTGATTGAGTACATTCCGAAAATATATGTGTATCTATATGTATTAATACATAATCCAGAAATATTTCATAAAAAACCGTAATAAAAATAATTATAACTACAGTAATTTACCTTTTGTAACGGCAGTCGTGTTTTTTATTTCTTTTAATATATTTGTTGTCATAGCGACCATCTTTGGAAGTTTTTAGACCATGGACTTCTGAACAGGCTATTTTCTGCTACTGTGATACTACCCGTTTTAACTTAAACGTTCGTCTTAAGCAAAAACTTTTTAAGAAGGGTAAACGTTACATCGCATAATCAAAATAAATAGTGTAATTACAGTACATTGCAAATGCTACGAATGTGTCATTACATTTAAATGCAAATGCTATAGGAATAGTCAGGTCTAAAGTTTCAAATGACTGAAGTTTTATTTAATACTGGGTGATTGGAGGGTCGATAGTCTCGTGGGGGGATAGGGTGGTCAATTATAAACCTATTTAAACAGCTGTAAATAAGGTCCTACCATTTTTGAGAAATTTTATTTTTTCTGTAAATTTGGTTTTTCACAGGATTTAAGTACAAAATACGTCCTAATTTCAATTAATCTCATTCAAATATTTCTCATCAAAATAAAACTTTTACAACATCTAATGTGTATTGCTTCAAATGAAAACCATTACAAAGACTTGTAAATAATAGAAAAAAAGACAATTGTTTTTAATAAAACAATAAATTTACTAAAATCTAATTTACAAAATTTCAAGATGATTTTTGGAAAATATTAAGTAGGTACAGTAATAATTGGCCAAAAACAAATTAAATATTTGAACGAGTTTAATTAAAATTAGGACCCATTTTCTATTTCAATCGGGTAAAAAAACCAAATTTACAGAAAAAAATAAATTTCTCGAAAATGGTAAGACTCAGTGTATAGTTAAATATGTTTTAATCAATTTATAATTGTAACCCCTATTATCCCACGAGTCTTTCTATCGACCCTTCAATCACCCAGTATATCATATGGGTGATTGAAGGGTCTAATTGATTTTCTAATTGTCTTCTACTGTTAGTTCTACTTATCCGGTCTGTTTAGATTTTTTCATGTTAAAGCAGTGAAATAATTACATTTTTTAATAAGATATTATAATTAGCAGATAAGTCAATTTAGCAGATAAGTAAATTTGTCAATCTGTTTTAATAACAGGTAATTGTGAGATACATAGTTTTACGCATTTTCACCATAAAATGTACCACCACAATTTCGGACAATAAAAATATTTCTATTTCTATTTCTATGAGAAATACGCAGAGTAATTTCGATAAAAATGATTATACTTACTGATTTTCTGATTCCGATCTTTAAATAAAATATGTCAATTTCAAAAAGTTGATTAAACCTCTAAAAGGGGTTGCAAATTGATCAAAATACATTATTACTTTCGGTAAGTTTATGTAAGTTGTATTTGTCAAAAAGTCGCTCGTTAGATCCATTTTCGAAAAGATTTGAATCAAAGTTTAGCTCAACGTTGTTTTAAAGTTATTTTTTGAAATCCTCATTTTTAAAAACATATATCGAGACGCGTCACTCTAATATGATACTGGTGCCATATTGGACGCCATCTTAAAATACCTGACCAATGTTTTTTACAGCGTATTTTTAAATTCCCCATGCTCAAAAACATACATCTAGACATTTATGGACGCGTTCCTATGTCAAAGGGGGCTTTACAGCGCCGATTTCGGGTTTCGACGCCATATTGACCGCCATCTTGGATATCTCACTTCCGGTCAAGATTTCGCTTGGGCAACCGGCATTTTCGGATTCAGCATGGTTGAAATAGGAAAACAGGACCTGTTGTCCAAAAGTTACAAGATTTGCTTCTAAAAGTTCGTTTTTCAAAAATTTTTACTACACTTTTAAGGTATAAGCCTGGATACTCTTTTCCTTCTTTACAATATCCTTAACAATCCCACCGCTCCCTCCCACCTAACCGAAATAAATCACTCACTTACGAAATCTTGGTCTTCCACCCCGTTCCGGTCAGAATAGTAATATTGCGATTCGCGCTCATAATTCTTCTTTTTTACACGATTTCCCAACAAAAAAGGAGTGTAATGTGGTCAGTGTTCATCTATGTATGTTCTCCGTTTCTTTATTCCATCATAACTTCTAAACGCTTGAACCGAATTAGAAAAGTGTGGTACTATTAGAATTGCTATGCCATCCCGAGTGTCATAGGGTACCTTAACAGTCCAAATATCAAGTAAAGTTGTCTAAATGTCCAAATCTCCAAGTGTCAATAAATTAACATAAATACATTGTGTTTAGTGTCAAATTCAAATTTCAAATTCAAATTCTTTATTTTACAAAAAATCATAATATCAGTTACAAGTAAATTAAACCTAACCTAACTGGATCGCACGAGACGTCCGCACTAAGGTAGGCTCAGATTCGTATAATTAAGTACTGCCTAATGCTAAATAAAAAAATACGTTGAAGAATGCCGTGAAAAAAAAAAACAAGTAAAGTAAAATTTTATTAAAAAATAAAATTTCAAATAATCTTAAAAGGTATGTGATAATAATAATATAAACAACAAAAAGCATGCCAATCATAAATATATGGTAGGTGAATAATAATGTGTTAGGAATGGTAAGTTAGCTAGGAATAAAGCAAATTAGTTTTTCAGTTTCTTTCCTTCCCTGGGTGATAAACCAGTGTGTTAGTCTTTTTTTGTTTATTTTAATTTTTTTATTTATACCTATAAATGCCGGGTATATCCTTAGTTTTATTGAACAACGACGGTGCCAAGTATAGAAAATGTCTCTGTGCTTGGGTACTATTCAGTTTGGGCATGAAATGTCTCATTAGTATATTCCGAAAATATATAATGTATAATATGGATAAATACATAAAAAACAAATATTTTATAAAAAAAATTATAAAAATATTTAGAAATACAGTAGTTCACTTTTTGTAACGGCAGTCGTGTTTTCATTCCTTTTAATATATTTACTTGTTATTGTCCGGTTTACCAAGATTTTATTGACCGGACAGACACAAAGAAAACCGGACTGTCCGGTCGAAAACCGGACATCTAACAACCCTAATTGTAGGTTTGTTTTTTGATTAGTGCAAAAAATAATTTCTATCCATCTATCTATTATATTAATAAGGCCCTTTGCCTAATTCTCAACAAAAGTAATATCTCGCAAGGGGGAAAACATTATTTACCAAATCCCAAGCTGAAGCTTTATTATGATGTTCTACCCGCAGCCGCTGCGGCCCGCTATTAATACTAAGGGTTGCTATAAATTTAGCTTGGGTCACGGCTTAAATAACCGCCCGTTACTTAACGACCTTCGGCGTGCAACTGGGCCGATTGTTTACCGTGGAAAACTGCCAAGTCAGCGGCTGCTCTGCATATCACGGCGCTACTGACCTTATTCCAGAATACAGGTTGCAGGTTCCGATATCACAAAGATCTTAGGCACCGCCAGCATGCAAGGATGTCGAATTCAACAAAAAAAATGTTTTCATTTTGCTCTTCAAATTTTGCTAATCTGTTTTATTCGCCAATAGAAATGGCTGATTAGATTTAGGATTCTGTGCATTCTGCGGATCAGGGATTAAATCACATTTTCAGCGCTCAAAGTATATATGAAAGTACATCGAGGGGTGTCAATTACTACGGGCGAACTCGCCACCCCAGGGAGTTATAGCGACATCGTGCCATTCTGTCTTTCATGGAGTGAACGTAAAAGACTTAGAGGACAGCACAATCCACAGTCAAACTACGCCAACAGCCCCGCAAGAGTCTGACGCCTTACCGCGAGGCACTGGGAAATGTCATTCAGTGGGGCTTCCTTGCACCCTTTTTACTAGATTTGCAGATTTTATTTTAAAAAAATGCCAAGGTCACTCATCAACGACTGTTTTACTCCCATATTTCTGAGAACGTTAATCAAGCATCGGCAAGAGACGTGCGAGGAGAGATGCGGAAAGAACACTACCAATTGAAGAAACCAGCAGCACATGGCCAAGGATCTTATCGGGATACTCAGCTATCGTGAGTTATCGATAATCGGAGTTCCCGGTTCGTGTATGCTTGGTGTTCCTCGGCGATTACATTCAGTAGATAAACACAGTGTTTTACTATTTTTACCATTTAATAATCAAAGAGAGTTGAAGAGATGGCTTACCAGTTGGAGCGTTGACGAAAACAGTGTGACAGTCATTATGACAGTGAATTTTACAGTGGATTGTGCATGCTTATATATCAGTGAATATACTACTAGTGGGGTAAACTTTCTATGAATAAAAACTGATGATTCTGCAAGACGAAAAACTGATACTATACAATGCTAAAATTGCATCGTTTGAAAGACGAAATTATTATTTCTTTGAATGATATTAGTCGTTAGGCGAGTCAACAGTTTTCCTGTTATTTGACGACAATTGAATCTCAGAAATAGAAATGTTTGTTGATTAAATATGTTATATGGTTCATCATCATAAGTTACTATGATTTCAGTCAATCTCAACGATCGAATGAGAGAAAAAAATAGAATAAATAAATTTGAATTTCAACCAGATGAGGCCACTGACTATGACAAGAATGCATATCTCATCTGCTACGTAGATACATTTTCTTGAAGGTAGTACTATCGTTGAAGACAGAGAGATATTATATGACCGGGGTGCAGTCATCGATATATTTATATCGATGGGTGCAGTGAGAAACATCTAATTGTCTTAGGTTGCCACGACTTGGAAAAGTTTAAAAACCCCTGGAGAAGACAGATATATATTATATGACCGGGGTACAGTGAGAAAATTCTAATTCTTTTAATGTTGCCACGACTTGAAAAACTTTTAAAACCCCTGGAGAAGACAGATAGATATTATATGATCGGGGTGCAGCGAGAAAATTCTAATTCGCTTAAGTTTCCACGACTTGAAAAAGTTTTAAAACCCCTGTAGAAGACAGATAGATATTATATAACCGGGGTGCAGTGAGAAAATTCTAATTCTCTTAAGGTTGCCACGACTTGAAAAATTTTTAAAAGCCCTGGAGAAGACAGATAGATATTATATGACCGGGGTGTGCTGCGAGAAAATTCTAATTCTCTTAAGGTTGCCATGACTTGAAAAAGTTTAAAAACCCCTGGTCGAAGACAGATAGATGTTATATGACCGGGGTGCAGAGAGAAAATTCTAATTCTCCTAAGGTTGCCCCGACTTGGAAAAGTTTGGAAACCCCTTGAGTAGATTATTGAAGAAAAATAAATAAAGTTACTAAAAGTTTAAGAAAAACTTAAACTTATAATAATTTTTGTATCAAACATTTTTGAAAAATTATCTTAATCGGCGCTCTGTACGATATATGATCTAACTAAAACATTAACTAACTTTTTTTTATTTCAGAGTAATAATTTTCATTAGCGTTTTGTATTATTAAAAAGTACCTCTTCAGCGAACTCTTAATGAAAAACAGTTCGCAATTCGAAAGACACTTTAAAAAAACCAGAAAGTTGAAAGTCGTTACAAAAATACACTTTCAGATTATTTCTCACATTCGACTGCAATCTTGTTTCTAAGATTTTAGAAGGTCCAAGTATAGAGTTAGTTTGAGTTCCGAAAAATTATCTAATTCTCGTTTAGGCATTCGCACAACTGGAATGAGGGTTTTTACTAAGATTACATACTTAGAAATACACTTCAAATTAAAGCAGTGTCGGTTATCTTTTAAGGTGACATGAGACCTCAGAAAAATATTCGAAATGGGGTACACGCGAAAAAATAGGCGGGGTCAATATTGTAGGGTTTGACCAATAAAAATCCAGCGTTGACGAAGCGTCAAGCGCAGATTCTACGTCCGCTTACGCCGGCTACTAGGCGCATACTGAAAGCTCTATCGCAGCGCTAGCACAGAATAACTATCTTTACGCAGTGGTGGTATAAGGGTGTTAATGGCAAAGTACAGTTAGCGTAACTCTCAGAGCGCTCTTACGTTTTAAGTAATTGTAATTAATGTAGGGCCTAAATAAAAAATGTGGCTAAGTGCTACCCTAGAGAATTAACCAGTCAATATTATTCAATTATAATAAAACACACTCACCGCTTACTTTGTAGGAGTAAACGCGCTTGAAAGTTTTCGAAGTCAGTTTAAAGCCTTAACGTCCAAGGCAATGAGCAAATTTTTTGAGTCCAAATTTTAAATTGGTTCCTTATCGAGGGATTCACTTAGAAACGTTTGTAAATTATTGCGTTGTATAATTATGGTCGTTCCCAGGTATCATGTCTCCTTAAGGAGGCCTCGGTTGTCGCCGGCTAGAGATATTTATTATACAGGGATATACGCTACAAACGACGGAAATCCGACCCGCTATACGACTTACAAAGGTCGTTAGCGTAACTTTAGTAAGAAAAACCGCCAGACTTGACCCAGTAAACATGGTCTAATAAATAACGAGGCAGAAGAAACGAAACGTGTAATATAGTAATGCATGAGGGGTTGTAAACGATACGGAATTCTTGATATAAATAAACAGAGGATGTCTCATCAACCTTTTAACATTTGAAAAGCATATTGCAAGTGCAAGAGTTTTGTAAAAGCTGATACTTTCAAATCAGACAGTATTCTGACCGCAGAATGCTGGGGTAGTCAGCAGGTTAGACTCCGAGACACCTGGCGGTGGCGTACTGGGAAAGGTGTAATTTTAACAAGGTCGAGAGGACGAGTAAAGTATTGAACATAACAACAAAATAAGACTCATTTTATTAAAAATCTTCTTTATATTTGATACATTGATGCAATGCATCTTTCATTATCTTAATGACATTTGATTGAAACCTCAAATCTTATATATAAAAATGAATCGCCGTGCATTAGTCTCGCAGGATCTCGGAAATGACTAGACCGATTTGAATTATTTTTCTTTTATTTTGTTTGGCTTGATTCAGGGGTGATTTACAAGAAAAAATATTTAGGAAAAACTCGAAGAAACAACTGAAAATCGAAAAAAATCGAAATTGGTTGGAACATTGGCCACTTTCTAGATGGCTATCGCGGCGATCGTATTGTTTGACAGCTCCATCTATCCATATTGTTTGTATCCATAACTGTTATTCATTCCGTACAATGTGTGAAATTTCAAAAAGTCGAAAACTCAAAAAATGCTAATGTCAAAAAAGTCAAAAAAGTTGGAAAAGTCGCAAAAGTCAAAAAAGTTAAAAAAGTCGTAAATTCGGAAAAGTCGCAAAAGTCAAAAAAGTTAAAAAAAGTCGAAAAGTCGCAAAAGTCAAAAAAGTCCTAAAAGTCGAAAAAGTAAAAAAAGTCGAAAAAGCCGAACAAGGCAAAAAAATCAAAAAAGTAAAATAAGTCGAAAAAGTCGAACAGGTCGAAAAATTCAAAAAAGTCGAAAAAGCCGAAAAAGTCAAAAAAGTCGAACAAGGCGAAAACGTAGGAAAAGTCAAAAGTCAAAAAAGTAAAAAAAAAAACAAAAAAGCCGAAAAAGTCAAAAAAGTTGTAAAAGTCGAAAAAGTCGTAAAAGTCGAAAAAGACGCAAAAGTCAAAAAAGTCGAAAAAGTCGAAAAAGTAAAAAGTGGAAAAAGCAGAAAAAGTCAGAAAAGTCGAAAAGTCGAAGTCGAAGTCAAAGTCGAGTTCGATTTCGATTTTCGAGTTTTAAAGGGTGTCGCTAGGTTGGGGGTGGGGGGGGGGGTTGTTGTTGTAGGATTAATGATATTAATATTCAGATGAATTACGTTCCTGGCAACTTGACAGGAAAGTATTGGGGTGACACAACCGTTTATTTTAATGACTTAACCACAAATTTGGACTTAGATTGGGGATTTCAATACTGTTAAGACCTCATGGAAATTTCGAGCGATTTGAGTGAGCGTGAAAAAAAAATCCGTGTCGTTTTACAGTGTAAATTACAATGTCGAGAAGAAAAGATAACATAGGTCGACGAAGTCAGTCAAATGTGCGGCAAGCTACTTCAAGTGCAAACCGCACTGATGTGAGATGATTCCATCATCTCGGCCGAAATACAAGATGAAGCTGTTAATCCGAAATTGCTTGCAGTGGTGCCTAAGAATATGATCTATGGACTTCTCGAAGTTTATAACAACATCTCGCCCTGTATGCTCGATAGTAACTGTTCCAGGCGTTACCCGAGAGACCTGATTGCTAACACCATCACAGGCAATGACGGATACCCATTGTATCGTCGCCGATCAGTTGCGGACAATGGGCGATCTGCAGTTGTGAAGGTCAAAGGGCAAGATGTAAACGTGATCAACCGTTATAATGTGCCTTATTGTCCAAGGGTTTTAAAGCGCAAATCAATGTGGAATACTGCAACTTCATCAACTCGATAAATTACATATGCAAATACGTAAAATAAAGCGATATGGCTGTTTTCGCTGTGAGGAATTCAAACGAGGTGTATCTCAGTATCAGACGTGTCGCTATGTCAGCAGCAACGAGGCGATTTGGCGCATCTTTTTCTTTGCGACATACGAAAGACAATCTACAGTTGTACACTTGGTAATTCTGGAAAGCGGAATTTAGATTCCCCGCGCGTCTGGCCTTCACGATGACAAATCACGCGTGTTGGAAGTTTGCGGAATTAACTTGGAATTTCCGTATTTCGCGCGTGGACAACTCTATGTCCCGTGTTCGCCAAGCCATCGGTCGGAAAGCCATCATTTTTGTTTATTTACGCGCCGGAAAACAAAACGAAAAACATATTTTACCAGAATTTTTTTTGTTGAATATGAACTGCATTTATATATTATCATGTAAATTAAATATATTGAATTTATTTCAATCACAAACGACTTTCATTTAATCACCAAACGAAACTCAAACCGTACATGATTCGGCCATATTATAGATTTCAATGAATTAGATTTGGAAGTTTCATTAGTATTAATAAACGCTTATGAAGAGTAACAATTAAATAAATTTTAGGTGGTACGAAGTTCACCGGGTCATCTAGTAATTATATAAAATTTAACGCCCTCTATACTCATTTGTACGTACTCTTTCGAACTATCGTTTTACATTAGTACAATTTCTGGTCGCTTGATGTAATTTAGTGGTTATTAGTATAAACAAAATTGATGAGAGCGATTTGACCCCCTTCCCATGTATTGAGCGATTTTTGCCCATAATCAATCATTATCCTGAAGGTCTAAGCTATTCAAAAATATATATTTCATTGAGGTACCCGATTATCCGTTAGCTTCTGGAATCATTTGTAGTATTTTACTTGTAATAAGTACCCCCAAACTGTTTTGGAAAAGCTGCAAATTCATCAGTAGACAGGGGATGCAAAAAAGAATTCGAAACAAATGGTTAGACTGCTTAACTATAGAACGCGTGGAGTCAGCATTACTACATACATGTCACAAAAATTTCCCAACAAAAGTCCCTGCAAATACGCCGGTACGTATTTGTCGGTATCTATTACGCATCGGACTAAACTCTAATGTGCCGCGCAATATAATGGACTTCATTTTTGTGACATGTATGGAATAATGCTGACGCCACGCATTCTAGTGTTAAGCAGTCTGACCATTTGTTTCGAGTTCTATATTGCATCCCCTGTCTACTGATGAATTTTCAACTTTTCCGAAACACTTTGTGGGTACTAATTTAAATTACACCTTTCCTAGTAGGTACGCCAGCGCCGCAGGTGTCCCGGTGTCTGGCCTGCTGGCTCTAGTTTAGCATTTTATGGCCAAAATACTGTCTGATCTGAAAGTATCAGCTTTTACAAAACTTTTGCACTTTTTTGTCGCTGCTTCTTGGACTAATACGAATTATGCGAAAACAACGGGAATCCGACCCGCTATACGACTTACAAAGGTCGTTATGGTAACTTCAATAAGAAAAACCGTTAGACTTAACCCAGTAAACATGTTCTAATAAATAGGAGGCATAAGAACCGAAGCTTGTAACATTAGTACGCATGACGGGTTGTAAACGATGCGGAATTCTCGACATAAATACAGGATGACTCAACGATCTTTTAACATTTGAAAACCATATTGCCGGTATATGAGTAGCTCTTCGTACAAAATGCCAATACGAATTACTCTCGCAAGTTAAATCGCAGAGTCGTGAAAGCCAGCACTCTGACGATCGTAGTATCATACAGGATGCTGTAAAAGTAGATGTTTGAAAAAAAATACGAATAAAAAATGCTACGGATCATGACCCTGCGATTTATATCGCGAGAGTAATTTATATTGGTGTTTTGTATGAAGAATTATCCCTTTAGCCGACTCTTGGGGTAGTTAATTCGTTAAGATTTTTTTTTAAACTTCCGCATACTATTTACTTTTCCGGCCCACCAACCAATGAGGAGGAAAAGTATTGTGAGCGCGCAAGTTTTTTTTCGAGGTGAAGACGGAAATATCCGTTTTCCAGATTGAAGTATGTCTGTGTGTATTCCTCCACGAAAATGCCCAAACGGCTAGTCCGATTGAACTGAAATTTGCAGGCGTCATTTGGCCATGGCAAGAATTGAAAAGATTGTGGTTGAAATCGGTCCACCGGGGGAGCGCATTAGTGCCGAAGAGCGCCGTCCGAGCTAGTACGTATGTAGGTGAAAATGCCGGCAGCGCGATATCGCTGCTATCGCTTAGATACTTTTGGCGCGCGTTAGTGAAGGTCGTGTTCATGTTTCATCTTTTTTTGTTTTCATAAAATTGCTTTCTATCTTTCTTGGATCACACTTTTTTCTACAAACACCGTTATTTTTTTCATGTTTTTCTCGTTCATGTAAATCTATATATATCTTATATATAAAAATGAATCGCCGTGCGTTAATCTCGCAAGATCTCGAAAATGACTGAACCGATTTGAATTATTTTTGTTTTGTTTTGTTTGCCTTGATTCAGGGGTGGTTTACAAAAAAAAAATTAGGAAAAACTCAAAGAAACAACTGAAAAACGAAAAAAAACAAAATTGGTCATTTTGAGAAATGACCAATTTTGGGAAAAGTCGAAAAAGTCGGAAAAGTCGATAAAGCCGAAAAAGTCGAAAAAGCATTTATATTGCATTTATATTTCATCATGTACATTAAATATATTGAATTTATTTTAATTACAAACGACTTTTAATCACCAAACGAAACTCAAACCGTATATGATTCGGCCATATTACAGATTTTAATGAATTGGATTTGGAAGGTTGATTAGGATTAATAAGCGGTTATGAAGAGTTACAATCAAATCAATTTTGGGTGGTACGAAGTTCACCGGGTCATCTAGTTATCTATAAAAATAGTCCTTTCTTTTGGCATTTTAGAACATTTCGGCGAAATATATTTGGTACTATAAAGGATATATCTCGAAATAGCGGACTTATAGACATGAAATTTGGCGTAGTACATAGATGCCTTGTTGGGTCGAAATCACATAAAATTTTTGGCCGGTCAGTATGTCAGCGTAAACGATTGCGTTGCATTCTCATTATCCCCGCTCGTCGCCGACTATCCCTTTCAATCAGGTCAACCCCCTTCCCGAAGGGACATCACGCTTAAAATCCTTCCACAAGTCCTTGGCCAATTGCCGGGGAAGTTTTGACACAAACGATTATATTGCAACTGTATACAGTGTGAGTGTTCCTATAGTGCACATATGAAAGTGGCAGAAACGAGACCCAATTTAATCGACAAAAATATATAAAAAAAATATGATTTTGTTTTTTTCCTGAAAACAATGTTTTTGGTTATTAGGAGTATTTTAATTACAGAAGATTATTCTACAGGAAAAACTCATTTGAAAATCGTTTAAAACTTTTTTTTGGTTTAGGCCTTCGTTTTTGAGGAACAGTATTGTTTAGGTTCAGCATTTTGTATTTATTTTCTCGGCAACTACGTAACAATGTGTTCTATGAAACTATGAAATTGCTGTTCTATAGAGGAAATTTCAGGCCAAAAACTTTGTATGAAAAATATATATTTAATTAATAGAAATATTGACCCCTATTACCTATGCTGATTTGTCATTTTAATGGGAGTTGCTTAATTTCACTGCTGAAAAACTCTCGTGGACAGGAACCAATGAATACCTTGAAGGCGTTTTTCGCCGACTCTTCAAAGTAGATTTTTTCCCTTGAAAAAAGGTATCTAAATTCTGAAAAAAAATAAACTCTATTGAAGCAAGGCCTGGTAAGTACGGTAGGTAACTACTGCAACTTTGCGACTGTTTGCAGTGAAATCTGTGGTTATACGTCGTCATGCAGAAGCAGTGGCGATGAGCGATTGACCAGGCTCTGTTATGTAATCACGAGCTTATCCATCATTGTTTGCAGTACGTAACAGTACACATTTACTGTAACTGTATAGCCAGCCTGCAAGAAGCTGTAATAGAAAACACCGGCACAGGATCTCATATTTGAAAATAATGCAAAATTTCAACGTTACCATGGTTACACAAACGAAAATATTTGAGCAAAAATAAACGACGGAAAGACAAATAAACAGCTGATTAACATGGCCAAAAAGAATAACATGGCCTTGAATTAAAATTTATTGGAATTTGTAATTCCAACTCAAACCAAGTTATCCAAGTTCAAAGTGGCCAGTGTGAAAAAAAACAGCAATTATATAGGTAAGGACCTAATATTTATATGGTTTTTACTTTAGATACACACACAATGTATATTATATGCTATAATTTCAAATTTAATTTTAGGCTATAATTTGTTGCCTACTCTTCTTTTCACACCAGCATGTTGGTTGACTGGAAGATATTGCTGTAGTGTAGCAATAAGTCCGCCATTGTACCTTATTTTATTGTGCAATAAAGAGATTTTCATTTCATTTTTACCCTTGCATGCTTGTAGCTTTCGTCCTGGGAAAATACCTCTAAAACACAAGTTGGTAGTTCAGATCCTGGAATTGATTTTTTTGCTGTTTTATGTATATTTTTTTTTAAAGTGTCTCAAGCATTTACTTAAGAGACATTCCAAGAGTAATAGAGTATTTTATGTGTTAAAACAGTAAAATTTTCGATTTTGCACATAAATCTTGCTCCAAGAATCAAGTTTTTAAACAATGGAAAGATAAGTCCGTGGCAACATGATAACATTAATTCAGAAGCAAATTCGTTCTTTCTTTCTATCTCAAATAGAATAAATTACATATACTGAGTGTGTAAACGCTTCTTCCAATCACCCTGAATAAACATTCTCTGCGCGAAAATTCTCCCTAAGTCGACGACCTCGCTTTCCTCCGTTTTCAAACGTTTAAACTTCCATAAAACCTTCCAAGCAGACTGATAATATAACACAACCCTCCGCTCGCAAAACACACACGCAATTAAAACCACTTGCGGTAACCCCAATACTCTCCCTGCTTTACCTTAAAAGCACCCTCAGTATGACGAATCACATATATTATTGTAAGAGTAGATGAAGTAAGGCCGGAAACGTCCGTAGCGCTTGGTAGCATCTGTAGCCCCGTTGTCACCGGTTCTCTTCGTTGTTATCGAAGTTAAGCAGCGGCGGGCGCGGTCAATACTGGGATGGGTGACCGCCTGAGACTGCGTGATGCTACAAATGCCCACCTAGAAGATGGTGCCAATAGGTAACAAGGCGGGTTCCACGAAAAGGCATATGCCTTGTGGGTAAAAAAAAAAAAAACATAACATCTATTTTGTGTTGTGAGCCTATTACAGACTCTAAAATAAATACATAGTTTAAGAATGGAAACAAAAGGGTCGGTCCCATATAAACTAGAAAAACATCACTTCGTAGTCTCATATTTGCAGTAACATTACGAATTATCTATATATTCATTTGGGTTGAGGAGTGGGGTTGACCCGCCGGGGGGAGAGGGGGGGGGTTATCTGCTTGCCGAGAAAGATTTTCACAGTTTACGGACGATATCAAAGTACGTGGGGAAAAATGAGTTCTCGAAAACGGCAGAATTTGATACGAGTGAATCATTTGTTGAGAATATTTTCCTATCTGATGTTAGAAGAGTTGACGGAAATGTTGGAAGAAGAGGTGTTGAAAATAAACGTCATTTTTGCTAGTTACAATTTTCGACACGTCGCGACGTCAGCCTATATATAATGTAGTGCTAGAGACTGATCAGCTACCGACTTCGGCGTCAGTACCGCTGGCGCGGGTGGCGGGAGGATCGGACTGACTTCAAAATATATAACGGGAATATTGAAGTCAGCACTGACGCGACAGCGCTGTACTGGGTTCAAATTAATGTACACGACCGCAGTGCCGGGCCAGCACTGACTTATTTTGAATTTAAAGTCAGTAACTGACTAAATGCACATCAGCCTTAAAGGTCTCACGTACTCGTACACATTGATTAAAGTCTCATTTGTGTAATTCCTAAATACCATGAAATTACGTGGCGGAAGACATTGTAACTTCCAAGAATGCTTTTACTGGAGTCACATTCTCGCTCATTTAAAACATGTGTCGCAAAATAAATGCAATAAACCTCAAATTCAAAAATGAATTGAAACACTTTCATAGTTTACAAGTTTATCATTAAAATTCAACAAAATTAAAACGTTTTTATTCTTTGCTAAATTTTACTGAAAAACTTATTAGGTAATAATTTGGATGGAGCCATTTTTTTCTTACAATTTATCAAAAATAATTAAATCATCATACCTATATTTAGTTTTTTTTTTTTTACTAAGTCTGAAAGATTATCAACTCTTTTAGAGGGTAATTCAACTTACCGACTTAGTGTCAGTTTTAGAAATTAACACAGATATATGTTATAAATAGGATAAAACGAACTTACCGCGCGAAGTTTATAACATCCGATGTTTCGGCGACGTTGCAGCCGCCGTTGTCCGGCATACCCTGGATTTTTATCATTGTTTTAAATTTTAGTAAGTATTTATATTGTGTTTTTAAAAGCCATTTTGGCTCATTTTTATCGATACTCTCCGCGTATAAGATAAAACTGCTATCACATGAAACTTTAGACCAATATCTAACTTAACGTATACATTTATAGTTGAAACATTGGTAATTTGTAATGAAAATCGTTACAAACTTTATCCGCTTAAGGTCTGAGCAGATTGCTCAGTGCACAATTACCCATACTTTACAAAAACTTTTTTCGCTTTGTTGTTCGATAGCTGATTTTATTCTTCTTTAAGGTTAGGGTTGCGAGTAAATACAAAATAATTATGATAATAAATTCTGTAAAAATTCTAATAAACTGTATTTTCAAAACGAAATACAAAAGCGAGCTTATTGCTACACGGCAATATCTTGCAAGTAACCTAAACCTTATTTTCTAGGTAGGTAATAGCAAAAAGGAACAACACATAGTATATTACTTTAAATTAAAATAGTTTTTGTAACATAAGTTCAGCTGGTTATTTGCTGAAGACGTCATGAGAGGTAATGGCGGCCGAGAGCGCAAGAAAAAACGTTTTTTTGACAAAAATGAGTTTTTGACGGGTCAGGAGACGGCCAGAGAGAAAAAGCAAAAGTTTTAGAGCCGTAATGGCCTAATAACAAGTGAGTGCTATTTCGTTTGTTCGAAATTTCCTGACCAAATTACATAGGCCTTTTCTAAAATTTGTTGCAGAAAAGTTCTTTGGGCAACTATATTTAGACCTTAATTTGGTCTGTGCTTATTTTATTATAACTGAAACCTATTCACAACTTGATGCGCCGATATTGACATATCTTTGGCAAAGTTAATTCGTTTACGGCATCGGATATTGTAATTTAACTCTCTTGCGGTTATTGCGGTTTTGGCAAGGAAATCGGAAGGCGCTGTGGCTGATTTAAATGCTGATATTCAAAAAAAAGCACGAAAACGGCGTTTTCTTTGTAGTGACACATCGACTTTTCGCAAGGCATGAAAAATCGTTATTCCTGTTTGGTGAATTCACTGCCTGAGGAAGAAGGTGACATTTAGATTTAATTTGTAACAGTTAATTTTCATAGTCTCCCGTTTTCCTAAAAGGCGTTTGGCGCTCAAAACCGGAGTTGTAGTTTTTTATTAGTAATACATAATTTTCATCAGGATTCGTAAACTGATAAACACTTTTTTTTAATACGCGATGTGATATCTTTGGCAAAGTTAATTCGTTTAAGGCATCGTAAAATGGTAATTTAACTCTCTCGCGGTTATTGCGGTTTTGGCAAGGAAATCGGAAGGCGCTGTGGCTGATTTAAACGCTGATATTCAAAATAAAGGACAAAAAAAGCACGAATACGGCGCTTTCTTTGTAGTGACACATGGATTTTTCGCAAGGCATGAAAAATCGTTATTCCTCTTTGGTAAATTTACTTCCTGAGAAAGAAAATGACATTTAGATTTAATTTGTAACAGTTTATTTTCATAGTTTCCCGTTTTCCTAAAAGGCGTGTGGCGCTCAAGACCGTAGTTGTAGTTTTTTCTTAATAATACATAATTTTCATCGGGATTCGTAAACTGATATACCCTCTTTTTAATACGCGTTGTATTGCTTGGCGCTTTCAAATGTGCCACCCCCCCCCCCCTCTCCCGTTCCAAATATCACTGCTGCAAAGAAATATTACTTTCATCCCAGTAGACTAAGCAAGACATTGTTATTCATGTCTTATATTCCATTCGCTCGGATGCTTTGATGTTACCGTTGGAGATTAAATATTGAAGTACCCGGTAAAGCTATTATTTGAATTAGGTACAGTACATACAGGTAGAAATGAATTGCAAATATTAATTCAGACTGTTAAGTCTTAGCATACACTCGGTCAGATTGAGGCGATGAGAAACTTTAATTTCGTTTGGAAAATTCCTGGAATCTAGAAGCATGATTTATAAGCAGTGCTTTTGAATAGCGTTTAGCAACGACAAAACGCATCAAGTTTAGCAATCGCAAGTTATCGTAAACGCTAGACAAGAACTAGTTATTCATAACCTAAAGACGATCAAAATGCGGTGATTGCTGAAAACCATGGAATTATTGAATCAAATCAAATCATTTATTGTCCTAAAAACTAATACATAGTTGTATTTCATTTACAATTGTGATATATTTAATTCTTCATTCTATTAATAATCAAAAGAAGAATGCTGACTCGTAGGAATGTGTATAAAGTATGTACATAAAATATAAACGTAAGTAATGTAGCCAGGCTATAAATGTACCTATTTTTGTATATACCATAATATCTTTCGAGTTTAGTGGAATAGTCAGAATATTACGGAATATACATACTTTAGTAGAATAGTCCACCTGCGAAATCACCTAGATACGGAGACGCTATTGATCGTATACAAAGCTCTCACGGAATGGTTTTTACGTACGGACTGACGGTGTATGGCAGGGGCTACAAGACCGATCTAATACAGACGAAACTCAAAAACATTCTTACCATATGTCAAGGGCGTGGCGCGACAGATCAAATGAGATTGGCAGATCGAGTAAGATGCTAAATAAACTCGATATAAAAACGATTTTCAATGCGACCCAAAATCGATCTCCGAGACCTTTTCAAAATTTGTGCGGGACGAACCCGCCGCCCCAACACCATTATAATCTGCGAAGTAACAACATCAGTTTGTTGCCTACCTGCAGAACAACGGATGGCGATTGACAGCACTTTAGTATACCCTGGACAACGGCGGTTGAAATATCGCCGAAACGTCGGGTGCAACGAACTTCACGCAGTACCTAAATTCGTTTTTATCCTAATTATAAGACCGATCTAACTAAAATTTTAGGGCTATAGCATTGAATTTTGAAAATAATTGTCCCGTATAGAATCAATGCGCAGTATATGATACCATTGGGGTTTTCAAATACTGCAACGCATTTTTTACAGACTTCGAAATGTTTAGATACAGGATAATACTGGAGTATTTATTTCTTGGGGATGGCTTGAGGCAATACTCTCATGATGCAGAAATTTAAAACATGTATAGAGAGCGATGGATACAAATGTTATTTTGTCGCTTCTTCAATAACCTGCAACTCCCCAACGAATATCTCCGAAAATGCACTAATAAGGGTAGAAACAGACTGGGCCCACGTACGTAACGTATACGATGCAACGCTCCCACGTTGATGTGCACACTTGTCCCATGTATGCAACGTATATATGGCAACAGAAGCTATTGTCACTTCTCAGAAAGTGCACTAGTGATGTGTACAACCGCTGAACAATATGCTTTCTGATGCTGAGAGTGAGTTGGAGAACGATTTACTTCGTTTGTTATTTTTAAATGAATGTGTCCTCGCGCGACAAAAACAATATAAAAGTTAGGAAAAGAAGATACCGGATTCAGATATTGGTAAATTGCTTCATATCGCCTTGTTCACCTCCCACTCTCAATAAGTCAACAAACAAATATAAACGCATCTACCGGTCCTTTTCTCTGTGCATGCACCTACGTTCTATGTCCGTCTGACGCATTGCGAACGTAAGTTTAGAAACACACTGTTTTTAAGCGTGAGACAGCGTACTGTCATCCTCTCCACCTTTCCATGCCGACCTGGAGATCGCATGTCGACGTTGCGTTGGACGCGTGTGCCAACGCTGGGTGGGACGCGTGAGCCAGCATTGCGTGTGATAAGTACGTTTCTAAGTCATATGTTTTCATGCAAATTCAAGGGTCTTAATGTCATAATGCGTTGCATACGTTGGGTACGTGGGCTCAGTCTGTCTTTACTTTACATTGTAAATCGTAAATTGTAAATCTCTTCTTAATCATTAACCGCACAACTCATGAAATAATAGGTAAAATATTTTTATTTACAAAGGACAATGAGCAAAGGTGGTCCAAATGTCCACCACTAACGAGACCTATGGTGACGAATAGTCTACTAAATATACAGTAACTTTCACTAAACAGGAAAAAATAAGTTGTCAGTGAAAAGTTCTGACCAAATGAAAAATAAAAGATATTTTTCTTTGCTCGTTAGTCTCCTATTTATTTACATTAATTTTTATTGTATGCAAGTAGCTTCCTTTAATGTAATGCTAATAAGACTCATTGCTAGCGCCACGCGAAACGATTCGTGAGACTTAACACGATTTTTGTCTCTTTTGCACTGGGCCGGCCAGTTAAAACCCGGTTGCGTGTACACGTGATGCTAATTATCTAGTATTTTAGATGGGCAAGACACCAACCCGCAAGTAGGCTCCCAGCTGCAGATCTAGACAATATCATTTTAGATGTAGATATACTATACAGAGGATTTTCTTAAGTTACATTATTTTTATTCCGCACTGTAAGACATGACATTTAAGGAATTCCTTAAATTGTCCTTAATTATTTGTTTATTTATTTTATAGTTACTAATCAACGTTTCAGAAAAACCAATGCATTGAAAAGTAAAATTAATAAAGATATACACTCACAAGTTTATTTGTAAGTTTTGACGTTATATTTGTACAGTTACAACTGTACAAATAGAACGTCACTTATAATACTAGCTAAAATATTATATTGAATACTCCGTCAATTAATTTTCGAGTTATTTCCGCCGAAGGCGAACGATGTATTGCAGTTTGTGTTGAAAGACACAAAATTCTATGATGTCGCCGCTATGCAAGCTACAGTTACAGCCGTGCAAACCGAATATTCGAGTGTGGAGGTTAGGACCCATAACGAAAATGATTCATTTGGATCTACCTCATAATCACATTATCATCTTTGTCTCGGCACCACATCATTATCTATTTTTCTAACGACAACATAATACAAGTCGATTTCCAGGAGATTGAATCCTGTCGACACATTTCCGCTCCTATAAACGAACAGACATTTGACGCAAATGGGAAAGTCGAAAGAAAACTGTTTTCCGCCAAAAGTCAAAGGAGACCGCAGCAGCCGCAACGAAGCGACGACCCCCCCCCCCCCCCCCCCCCCCCCCGGCGGCAGCCAGGGAGTTAATTCCCCTCACTCCCAAATGAGAAATTTCATCATAAACTCAATTTATGAACCGGCAAACGGGGAATTCGCAACCGGTTTTCGAAGCATTCGTTTAAATTTTAAGTAAAGGCCTAGAGGTTGCGGGGACCAAATATATGTAGAATATTTGTGGCACAATGTTCCTTATTCACACATTTGACCGAATATGTGAATATCGTTGTTAAAAATCAATAAAACGCCCCATTTCCATAAACATTATCGTTAATTATAACCCCATTCCGATAAATAAAAACAAACAAAAACCGACACGATTTTCTATCAGATTTAGCATTAAAATGATCGAATTTAGTAGTGTGTTTTTTTTTTAATAGGCGAGGTAGCAATACCTTATAAATTCCGACCTTGAAGTATTCTAAAATGTGAGCTAAACAGACGAAAAATTAAGTCGCCGAGTGAAAAGTTGTCCACGAAAGACGTTTTTACGCAAAAAAAGATACCGTTAGTGTTGCGATGTCACCTTTGCCAGTAAGCAGCTGGGGAATTCTGAAGTGGAGATACGATATGTCAACGCGATACGACGTTGAATTTGACTGCGGTTTTCTTTATGAACCAGAAAAAGAGCGACTTATCGTGATCGGCCAGACTGCATCTCACGTGCTGTCGTCTGTCCTAGCCTTACTTCTGACGATTCAAAGACTATCGAATCGCTTCTAGAGAACCGCGAATATCGTCGAATGACAATAATCGTAATATCTTATCGTCGTTTCAGAATTTCGGCACAGGTTGCGTCCGTCTCGCTACTGGCGAAGTTTTGTTGTAGATGACGGCGGTAAAGGGGGATAAACATTCCTAAGTCTTAATTATTCTTGCACAAAACCATAATAACGGCGAGGACAGACTGAGCTCACGTACGCTACGTACATATATGATGCAACGTTCCCACGTTGGTGTGCACGCTTGTTCCACGTATGCAGCGTATACATATATGGTATCATCACTTCTCAGAAGGTGCACTATATTCTGTCCGAACGCTCCTGGCACGCGGAGTTATAAAACGTAGAAACGGAGTAGCGCATATTGCGCGCTCCCTTGCGCTTACAGGTCTTATGGCGGGCTGTAGTAAGCAGTGCAGTGCAAGAGACCCGCAAGTGCAAGGGAGCGCGCAATTTGCGCTACTCCGTTCCTACGTTTTATAACTCCGTGTGCCAGGAGCGTTCGGACGGGTATAGCAGTGTGTACAACTGCTGTACAATATGTTTCTTATTTTGATAGTGAGTTTGTGAACGTTTCGCTCAGTTTATTTTAAAATTAACATGTTCGCACCGCAAAAAAAAAACAACAAAAATAAGAAAAACATATATTGGATTCATGTGGTAAATAGGCAAAGAGAAAAGTTTGGAGATGTCATAATGAGTTGCATACGTTGTGTACGTGAGCTCAGTCTGTCTACCTTGAAAGATCATCAGCAGACTATCGCATGGACATCGCGGGTTACCTCCCTGCTTGTCGCGCTGGTTTAAGCGATTTTTAATTCGGCGCTATTTTTGATTTTTATGGTGTTTTTTTCAGCCTTTCCCGGTATTGACTTTCTGAACAAATAAGTTGTGTGCTCTAGGTCGCGACCAACAATAACAACATTCAAAATAGCGCTTGGAGATCTGCTTATTACACCCTCGAAGCATCAATCAGGAGAAACGAAAATCAACAGCCCGAGCAGCGTCCTTATTAATATTAATCACTGGTGAAAGCGTAACATGGCGAAAATCTTCGGGTCAAATTAAGATGTGCACCGCAATTTATAAACACTTTAAACTTCGACATCAATTTAAAAGTCGAATGGGAAGGGCTGTCAGTATTTAAAAATGGTGGCGGGGCGCCTGTCAAATATTGGCTGAAAACGAACAATGGCCGCCTTAATTAATAACACGACACGGGCCGACATTTTGCAGCGAGTCGGGGAGAGGCGAACAGGAGGGGGGGGGGGCAATTTGCATCTACTCCTGTGATCTACTCGCACACAGCTGGCAATCATGTAGCAACAATGAAGGACTGTGTTCAGATTACGTTCACGCGACGACCATAGACAAAATTAAATGATTCTTTAAAATTTTACTTTCCACTTTTGCCTATAGTTGCTCGAATTTCGCTCTACAACAATGGACGACTGTGTTCAGAGTACGTACGTCCACACGACGACTATAGACATAATTAAATGATTCTTTGAAATGTAGCATGCCACATTTTTCTATGGTAGCTTGAATTTTGTTCGAAAACAAAGAAGGAATGTGTTCAAAATACATCAACGCGAGGACTATAGACAAAATTAAATGATTCTTTAAAATTTTACATTCCACAATTGTCATGTAGCAACAATGAAAGACTGTGTTCAGAATACATCCATGCGACGATCATAGAAATATTAAATGATTCTTTAAATTTAACTTTTTCACATATGTCTAGTCACTCAAATTACGCTCGAAATCAAAAACTACAGTACAAGTCAGCACAAGTCAAGTCAAGTCAGTACGGTACAGTACAGTACAAGTACTGTTCAGTACAAGTTCACGTGACGACCATAGACCAAATTAAATGATTCTTTAAAATTTACCATTCCACATTTGTCATGTAGCAACAATAAAGGAGTGTTTAGAATACCTTGGCACGATGACCATAGACAAAATTAAATGATTCTTCAAACATAACTTTTCACGTTTGTCTATAGTCGCTCGATTTTCGCTCAAAAGCAAAGGAGGACTGTCTTCAAAATACGTACAGGCGACCGTAGACCTAAATTTTGCAAAATTTTTCACCGTCTTTCCAACCGGTTCATAATGTATGAAAAAGTTAATGAATAAATTTTTCAGGCGCTAAGGGCGACAGCGAAACGAGCGAAGAGTCGGACGGGGAGGCGATGTACGAGACCCCGGCGCCCCCCGTGGCGGCCCGGCGCTGCTACGTCTGCGGGCCGATGGCCGCGCAGCCCCACCGCAGCCGCCGCCCGCCCACCTGCCGCGGCTTCACGGACGCCGGCGGCCTCGTAGAGGACTGCGACGCCGGACTCAACTACTGCGCCTCCATAGTCACCTTCGAGCGTGAGCTTTCCTTTTTTTTATGAATTTCATCGAAAGATTCCAAAACTTTTCGTAGGAGGCGCCGGCGACCCAGTACGCAAACGGTAGCTTCTCTTAGAACAAAATAGAAATCGAAGCGAGCGACGTTGCGAGTCCTAAGAGATACCACAAATTGTAATACGATTTCTGGAAATTGTATCACGATGGTCGTCCGCGCCGACCGTGCTGCTCTCGAATGAAATTCGCATATGGCCGCCGCTCCGCAGATGCAGATATTCAAACGTTCGAGAAATTCGACAACCCCACCCGCGCATAACGTCAACTACGGTCGTTTGCCGTGACGTATCCCTCTGCTCGATTCCCTCGAACCCTATCTCTGCAACGCTATGCCGCTCCAGAGTGCGCTTACTGTTCCAACTGGGTATACTGTACTAGCGGTAACTTTTCGAAAGTTGTAAATTGAACGACGCACCACCGAGGCAAGTGATGATTGGAGAATAACATAGAAAAATTTGTATAAAATGGATGTTTATATATCTGTCTGTCCGAGCTGAATAGACTCCGAGACCTTTTGACCAATCGCTAAAATCGATGTCACGAGTCCTTCCCTATCTGCTATAGTTTAGGATTTCCATACTTTTTATTTTATAAAACTCACACTGTATATAGAGAAAAGCATTTTCAGAGCAATGCTGGCATACTGAAAGCTTGCCTGTTTGAATGCTGTGCTTGGACTGTTTGAATTGACAGCCAGGGGCATAACTAGAAAAACTATTGAAGTATCACAATCAATCGCCTCATTTTACTTTAATTAAGCTATTTTAACATCCCATGTAAAAAAAAAACAATAATGTTTCTTGATTCACAGCCTATACAACATCTCGGGTCTGCGTTCACCAGCTGGAAACTTACTGCACGAAACGCTGGTGTACCAAGACAAATAAAACCTTGGTGACCTGCTCCTGTCCCGGTGACCTCTGCAACGGAGAGAACACCCGGGTCCACGAGGCTGTTACACTAATTAAAGAAAGATTATCCAGGGTCGAGAGAGGTAAGTATTTATAAGCATTAATGAGATTCTCATATCCCTGGCCTAGGCCATAGCTGAACTGTTTGCATTCGCAGCATAGTGCAAATACAAAAATAGTATAAGGATTTTCAGTTGCCTTCAACCCAGGTGTTTAAATGCTGCAACCCTGGATTCCATTGCACCGTTTCATGTAAAGTCCACTTCACAGGGTGGCCTTTAGTCGTATTTAATCCATCATCCTATCACGGGAAGTTCCCCCTCTGTAAGCCGTTGACACCCCCAAGGGCTGTTGTTCAGCGTTAAATCGCTGGCAATATGGCAGTATACTTTATTAATTTAACAGGATAAGCTATGTTTGTTTGTTTGTTTGTTTGTTTCAACTCTTTATTGTGGAATCACAATGGGCGGGTTTATTGTCATATGACAATCTCTTACAACCAACCCTAATCCAACCAAGCTATCATTACTGGACGAGATTATAATTAAAATAGGAGCATACTGTAATAAATAATACATAATTTGTCGAAAAGAATGAACCCAAACTGCAAATTACCTGCACTGCTGGATATATCAACGACCAACATCTATCTCATGTATCTCTAACTATTTATTTGCACTTGCACTGCAGTCGCTCTGCTCCTTGTGGGTTAGATGATCATATAGTCACAATATCAACAATACATAACATCATTTCAGATAGAAGGAGGAGGGGGGGGGGAAGAAAATGATAAATGAGTAAGAGAGAAAGTACACTTAGTGAAACGAGTGCGTGATTTCAGCATTGGTTGTCATGAAATCGGGCAGAAATATTAGTAATTTTTGAAATTCCTGTCACACAATGTCGCATCTCATTCAAAAAATTTTTAGACACAGAGGCACACGACAAAGCGAGAAACTTGCCTCTAAACTTTCATCTATGCAAGAAAAGACTGCTCACTTACATTCCCATACAACCAAGACAGCGAACAACGAAATTTCCGGAGAACAAACAAAACGGCGAGGCCGACGCCATGATGTTCTGTCACCGTAGCGGGCACAGCACAGGCCGTACCGGGCACCCACGCCAAGCATGCGCCGCTTTGTTTTGCATCCTAAAGTTTTAGCTTCCTAAGACTCCCCAAAACTCCACTATATTCACATAATACTGTTGACATCAATTGCATAACTTTGCTTTTGTAATTAATCCTGGTGCAGCTTTGGTTGCCTATCATCTGTCCTAAAATTATTTTTCTATCTGCTACCCAGCCTTGGGTAACTTGCTGGCTATTACAATTTAGTCGGCTTGCAGCTCAGAAGAGGATGTGGTGGATTTCTGTTCATCACCTGGTGGCATAGTAGATAGATCGCTTGGTCTTAAATTGTAAAGTTCCTGGTTCGATTCCCGGCTCGGTCACCATTTTCTGTTGGGATAAAATTAATAGAACTGCAATTGAATTCAATCAATCGAATGCAGTAACAAGACATACACTTACCACACGCACACATACCACATACTGGTTGGTCGACCATTTTTTTTAAAGGGTGATTCTGTATAAAAACTGAACAAGATTGTTGTATTTTGTTTTTTGAAAAAAACATTTTTTTTTTACTTAAAAGATTTTGGAATTATTGCAGTATAGGTACCTTTCTCAGAAATCGAAAAAACATACTACTAGGTTAGATCATTGTAATGCTAAATGTGAAAGAAAAAAGCTTCGGACGCGTAAATTTTCGAAACCAAATTTACATACAAAAAAAAAAATTTTTTTTTTACCTCAGTTTTTAAGGTTGTTTTAAAAAAACCTAACCTAACCTAACCTAACCTACCGCCAAATAGGTGTTTATGTATTATTTTTTAAAAAAACTACTGAAATGTATGGGTTTGGCGCTTTTTTGAATGCCTATATCTCGCTTATTTATTGAGACCGAATAAATATTATTGCAGATTCGGAATCAGCGTGGTAAATATAGTCTGGTGACGTTAAAAAATCAACAATCTAGAAGAGGTACCTATACTGCAATAATGGGAAGATTTTTGTTTAGAGGAAATTATTTCACTCGAAATATTGAGTTGAAAATCATACAAGGTTTTTGATTTGGATCTTTGTTACTAGGAAAAAAATATTGAATATTTTAAAACTAAAATAAAAATGCTTTTTGCTCGGTAAATATCACCTAATTCAGAAAAAAAATATAGACAATTTTAACTGTAGTTTTCTGTATAGAACGATCTTCTCTCAACAAAAATCTCCAAAGGTCAAAAAATCCAAAAATGGAAAAATATCTTTTTCTTTATTCAGTTTGATGTACAAAATCATCCCTTGAAAGAAATTCCCATCCGTCCCAAACACAACCTATAAACACTTCATAGTTAGGTTGGCTGATAGGCTGTCGTATGATAATAAACCCGCCCATTGTGATATTTCACGATAAGTAGCATCATAATTTCTGATAGTACTCTTCATCCCGGATCTCGTGTTCTTACTATTTTGTCTTATTATTATTATTAGCATCAGATTTAATCCCCATGCTCGTATCCCACTTATCATTCAAATTTTAACCATTGTAAATGATGTTGTTAGTCTTAACCCCTCGAGGCCCGCGGTTTTATTTTAATGTGTGCCTTACGGCCCGTAAGAAATTCGCGAGTCTCAAAATAAAGATGGCGTTTCAGAAAAAAAACGATTACTCCGAAACTGTCACACCGATCGTCTAAAAAAGACCTGTTTTATGTTCCTATTCGGCCTCGCCTGGCCATTTCGGGCCGTCTGGGGTTCGACGGTAAATATCAATTCTGGACGTTTCGGGCCGTCTGGTACTCGAGGGGTTAATCAATAAATATTATGTCTTCAGCTGCAACATATAATTAAAAGTATTAGTTATGTATGTATAATCTTCAATTTTTTTAGAAATATCGCTAGATCCAGAGCACCTTGCACATGGTAATGCATCATCTACTGTTTTGATCGACGTTCCCACATCTACGACAATGAATCACCCTACCAAAGAAACCACTTCAACTGTGCCAATGATGCACGAAGATCACGATGACAATCACAGTATCCATGATATTCACAATCACCATAGTGATAAGGTAATGACAATATTATTACGCTTACCTAATTTGACATAGGGACCCTAACAATACATCTCTATCCGTCCCAGTCTTGAGCTTCGGCAATGATATCACCCCAGGTTTTATCATCGACCTAAATTCATCTGCAATAGATCTTTACCAGGTTTCTCTGGGATGGCCTCTCTGTCTGCTGCCTCGGGCAGCTGATGGTTCCCGTGCAGTTGGCCATTAAGACCTGCTCGTATTTCTCTGGTTGCCTCAACTCACGGTTGAGCTCCTATTCAGTAGCCTTCCTGAAGAGGGTCTACCCCGGTAATAACTCAGTTTCCCATGCCATGGCAGGTGGATCTGTTCCCCTAGTTGATATCCTTCGGGCGCTGCTGGGCGGTTTGCGCACCATGCAGCGTCAGCCAATCGACTGTGCACGCCTGCGAATAATTAAAGAGCCTGGGAACAATAAACTTATTCCCAAGCAGCGGGGTGGTTGCTGATCTGTTGACCTGTTGAAACCACTCCTGAAACGACCATTTAGCCACCCAATCCCGAGTGGTATGACAGGCAAAGGATACCATGGTCTGCGATAAATTCAAACCTAATTACCGCTAAACAAACAACAGGTAGAGGCCGCTCAAGCGACGTCAGACCTGGAATCAAACAGGAGGATGGAGAAATCCTACCAAATTTGGTAGTGAGGGAGCGAGGCTGATACTGGGTCAGCTACATGGTGCCACGCGGTAAGGCTTTGGTCTCTCAGGGGCTAGTTGCTAGTTGGCATAGCTAAATGGTCTCTACGGTCATATCAGGTTGAAAGAAAGATCAGTATCTTTATACCTTTCTGAGGTGACGGATTTGCTTGCTGTAGTGGAGAACACTCTCCTGCTGCATTGGGGATTCCAGACAAAGGCTTTTCGGGGAATGTTCTCATGTACCTATTCGGAGTGTATGGCCAATCCTACCCCATTTGCATGTATTAATCTGTAAGTGAAGTTTTAAAGCTCAATGTTGAAAATAAGGTTTAGTCACCAGAAACGCATTATTCGGCGAAGACATTACGACGTATTGGTGATAGCTACTTCGACGTATTGGTTGCTAATTTCTAAATCTCGCAGCCATGATGGATTTGACATGTGTATTCAATATTTACATCTTAATTGAGCATAGAAAAAACACCTTTAGCTTTATTTATCTGAGAGATTATATCCGCCTCTGCTCCACCTATGTCATTTACGATGCCTCTAAGGTTGCGGAATTCTCATACTTCAACGGCTTGCAGGCTTATTGAGAAACGACATCTGAGCATTGGCTGTGTGTAGTCTCAGGGCCTTAGTTTTGGAAAATATTATAGTAACCTACATGATAAAATAAAATACAAACGGAGCTGCCATGGAATTCACCGACCGAAATCGGGCCCATCATATACAATTACTACACTTCTGGGAGATGAACGGTGGATTCCGGACTAACGACCGACTGTGGTAGGTTTAGGACAGCTGTCTTACCACATGTGAGCGTTTTCCTTACCACCCATTCACTCCCCCTTCGAAGCCAATAATAATATATTACAAACGTAGCTGCTATGGAATTCACCGACTTTAATCGGGCCCATAATATTATTATTATAATTCCGGGGAGCGAGCAGTGGACTCCGGAATAACCACCAGTTGTGGTAGGTTTAGGACAGCTGTCTTACCACATGTGAGCGTTCACCTTATCACCCATTCACTCCCTCTTAGAAGCCATAGGATTATTATTATTATAAGACTTAAAGCCATAAACAACATGCTCATCACTGTTTATTAAGCTAGATTTAGAAATAGATTTATTTGTTGACTCCAAAAAGAAACTCTTTTTAAAGAGCTGAAAAAGGAGCCTATCACCAATTTATATTTTGAGAAAAACTTTACATGCTAATTCCAAGTGATTTTTGTAAATTTGCCAAAGCAACTAAAAATCATCTCCCTACCTGCTTTTTTAACATGAGTGGAGGAAAGAAATTATACTAAAAAAACAACCACAATTATTAAGCAATAGGCAAACAAACATACTGCATTGAATAACTAATTACGAAATAAAAAAATACTGATGAATGACATAACTTTGATTGTTGTGGGTTATTACTTTTTTACGATCCGTTCACGATTATCTGAATTTTGATCCACCAATGGAAACAGCCTCTCTCTTTATTGCATAGGATGAGCTTTTATTTGGCATTGACATTCTAGCTGGAGAACTAATATGCATTTGTTCCGCCATTTCAGGATCCACATCGGCCGATGGCCGATGACCCTCACAGTGGAAAACCGAATGCAGACCGCGCCGCGCCTTTCGATTACGACGAGGAATCGGAAGACGAAGAAGAAGGCAGCGGCCGCTCAGCCGGCACAGAGGGGAAAAACGAGAGGAAAGCGGCAAACGAAGGCGCCGAGACTGGAAAGCGACAGGCAACGAGCACCGTCGCTCCCGCACCGCAACCCAATGCGGCTCGCACCGTCAATGCGATCAGCGCAGCCGTACTTTGGACCGTAGCCGTCTGCGCGGTCCGCTAGAACCGCTTTTCTTTTAAAACCGCCCTGCTTAATTGGACTTTTTTCGGAATAGTTCGAGAGCTTATCGTAGTTTACTCAATTCCATTGATGATGAAAATTGCAATTGAAATACGAAGACAGGTTGACTCGTTGAACTTATTGTTATAACCTACTAAATCAAATCAATAGCAAGGTAATCATCTATCATAACTTGTTGTTCAGTTGGAAGTTGTTCATATATCATTAAAGAAAATCAAGTCACTAAATAAGTCATGGCATTGGTTTGATTCATGGTCCCGATGTCATAGGCAGGGTAATCTGCAGTGGGCTCTCGGGCTAATAATAAACGATCGCAGGAAAAGTGCAGGAAAATCGCAGGAAAAGTGGTCCAATTGTCGACGCGTCGGAAATTATAATAGACTCGCAATACTGCCATGTAGTTAGGTTACTTTAGTGCCTCAGAGCTATGATATGATTAACCGAGTTTATGACGATTAAAAGACGCAACGAAATATACATTAAGCCATATGCAGTATTGCCAGCTATGCACTAAAACCATTTTCAAATTCACACGATGTATCAATTTTCGCTTTTCAATTTCCACAAACTGATAGCTCCGATACTGCATAAGGTTAACTGCGAACCCCTTTTATTAAAAGCACATACGAATCAAACAATCTATAGATAAAAGTTGTGTCACTAGAAATTAGTGTAAAATTCAGCACACATCCACAATGCCTTAAACCCTTAAAAAAGATAATAATTAAGTAGTCCAACTACCCCTTATGAGATACCCAAAATAGCACGTAAGATTCTATTGTATAGAAACGGGAGAACAAATTATTTAGAAGGCCATTTCCAACTTTGTATATAATTAGTTAATTTAAAAATTGTGTTATTCTTAAATTTCAGTAGAAACTACACATTTCGGTGCTATTTTATAGAAATATAGTTTTATGTTGAGAATTTTAAACCCCGCTTTGCAGTTTGTAATTAATAGTTTTATCATTGTCATTCCAGCTAATTTATTTATTAAAAAAGTTTTAACGTTCAATATCTTCAATAGATGGAAGGTAAAAATTGTTTAAAAATTTTATTTATAAAATTCTAATGTGAGATTGTAATTTACTGTCAAGAAAAAATAAAGAAAAATAAAAATGTTGTGTTTCTTATTTCTTCTGGAAGAAGCTCTGTTTTTATTTTTGAGTGCAACTGAAGGTGCTTCATAAAGGACAAATTTTAAATCAGACAAGAGGAAAGAAACATAAGTATCCAGACACCGGCACAATCAATAATGACAATCAATAAACTGATTTGATATATATTCAATATAATTTTTCCTTTATTCTTATTTAAGGGTTCGAAGATTATTACAGCCCAAACAGTTTGTACAAATAAGACTTGTTTTTTTCTCTATTAAAAACAATCGTATTTCCTTTCTTTACTTGGACAATCGTCTCAACATGTCTTTCAAAACACAATTAAACTTCATGTAGAAAAGTAGCATCTCAACAATGACAAAAGTTTTTTGATAAAAAAATAAAATTTTGTAAAGGAGTAGAAGCTGTGTGAGATAGACTTAATATATATAGGGTGACTGGGTAAGCGAGTGTCACATTCCAAGGGGTGATTCTGTACATCAAACTAAATAGGAAAATTAAAGTTTTTTTTAAATAAAAAAACATGTTTTTAGATATTTTTATCCAGTCAACCTGTATAATATACATATATGAGCTCATAAGAAAAGCTCTAATTTGTATCAAAATAGTATTCCATATTCATCTTTGTTTACCGTTTGTGCTCACAAAAGAGAATGAGCATTTTGGGCCCAATTTTCCAATAGCTGTAAATCATATACCAACGACTGATCTTAATTATGAGCTGTTTCTGAGTTATATATATCCTAGTAAATATAGCTAATTAGCTGATATCCCCTAGGGCACCTAACACATCCAAGCATTGTATTTTTAATAAAACTGCCACAAAATACCCGAAACGATAAACTACATACGCTGTGTAAGTACAAAATATATATTTCTGAAAAATGCTCAAGTTTGTCAATAGTATATGGAGGGAAATATTGGGATATGTTGCTTGACCTCTGTAATGTGTCTCATGATTTCATTGCCGCTGTGTTTACTGACGTATGTAATATGCTAAGGTCAGCTGTCTAACATGGTGAGCCCAATGATGAAACATCATAAAAAACTATCTTTCATGGATCTACCCTGCAAGTAGTATATTTTAAAAAAATAATTGGCATTGGGGTTTTCGTGTAATTAGCCATATTTAAGAGGATTTCGAACATCAAAACTCCGAAACAGCTTATAATTGAGGTAAGTTGTGGTAAATATTCTAGAAAAATAGATATTTCTAATGGTAAATACGTTATTGTTATTGGAGAGGTGGGCCCAGCGCCCATATATTTTTGCCCATTGAGCTTTAATTACCTATCCATTGCAGGTCCAAAGCCACTAAATAAATGAATTATTGAGATAGATTTTACAGAAAATATTGTTTATCAGTCCAGGTGTGGGGATATGAGGGAGCAAAGCTTCCTCCTCGAAATAATAACAAACCCAGAAAAACAAAGAATGAGATGAATTTATCAGTTATCAGTTGTTTAGTTCAGAGTGACCTCCCCGCAACACCTCAATAATAGGATCATAAATCATTAAACAATAAACTCAAATAGAATTATTGTTTTGTCATCAGAATCCCTGTTAAGAGACAAAGGTGGGTACAGTAAAGGCAGTATATTATCAACAAAGGATGTATTCATTATTCTATAAGCGAAGAAGAGCAGTTGTGTTGTGTTTGTATCAGTCGAACCCAACTCCATTTGGGCAATAAAAACTCTTATGGAAATAATATTCAGCGCTGTATCATATAGATAATTAAAATATAGGATGTTGGTATGTCTGACCTTAATAGACGTCGCCACCGTTAAACCGGTCACCATGAAAGTAATATATCTATTTTTTCATCATGGAGTCGGTTTTCATGCTATTCACTTTGTTGTAACTCGCCAATAGATGGCGCTGCACCAAATCAACTTCTATACCGTTTAACCGATCGCCATGAAAATTGGTATACATAGGTATTTGAGAAAGGATAATAACGTCGCGGCGCATGGATAATATGAACCCACCATGAACGCCACCCGGGCAACTCCGGGTAATATTCCACTAGTATTATATAAATATAATAAAAATAAACAATAAACAACGATATCAATGTGAGTTAGCAAAACAGAATCTAACACTAGCGTTTTTTAGTCCTTGCAGTCTTCGCTCAGTTTTTGTAAATGATTCAAAATCGCTTTTTGTTCTATAAATAAAATTACACTTATAATTAAAATAAAAAACAATCACTCACCATCGAAGAGCACATCTTGATAATGAATTTTGTCTTTGTCGAGAAGCTCCCTCTCTTTCTCTTCCCATTTCATTCGCAATTGTTCCTTGTACGCATCGGGAATCTGAAGCTCAGTTTCGGTTGATACACTCTATGGAAATAAATAAAATCACTACATTAAGAAATTCGCCACATAGATAAACTGCTGTGCTGAGGTATGCTATTGGCTTTTGAGAGGTGGTATTAAAATATCTATTTAGTTAACTATATTTTTAGATAAGACAACAAGAGGCATGAGGAGTCTTACCAGACTCTAACCCCCCCTGCCCCCTTCCTCCCTCAAGGTAACAATAATGGTATCTTTTAAATTACTTTTTTTTAAGTTACTTGTGGAATTAAAACAAAAAAAAAATATAGGTAGAGCCATTGATATGGTTAAGATTGCTCAACTCCATAGTACCTTTTGGCAATCATTCTACGCTGGTGAAATGCAGGTGGCGCTGATAGCATTGACAGCGGAACTAATACCGATTTATTTGGCCATTTAGAATAGCATTGATAATGAATGTTTTTTTTTATAATAGGGCTGACTGATTACAAAAACCCAATAATTTCATCAATGATAACAATTATTCATATTCATATACATTCAATTATTAAAGCCATCTATTGCATTTTTTATATACAATGATTACATCACAGAAATAATACGGGGAGATAGAATGCCATCTACTAGTCTATTTCAAATGTAAAGTGCTTAATTATTACGTATTGAAATCTTTACACCAAATTAAAAAAAACATCTTTATGTAAATAATAATGAAATAATTGTTTGTTTGTTTCTCTTCTTTATTGTGACATTTCACAATGAGCAGGTTTATTATCATACAACAATCTCTTACGTGCTTGAAACATGTGTGTAATTGTGTGTCTTGTTATTGCATTCGATCGACAGAATTCAAATGCAATTCCGTTAATTTTATTCCAACGGGAAATGGTAACCCAGCCCGGAATCGAACCCGGAACCTTACAATGTAAGATCAGGCGACCTAACCACTGTGCCACCGATTATATTATTATTTTATACCATATTTAGAGTGTCATCTACAGTTCACCGCCATACTGTTATACTACGAAAGTCACCATATTAAAAATACTAATCAATATTAGGAACTATGAGTGCCATCTACATTTTGTAGTAAAATACTGGTTTCCAAATGTTGTAAGTCATTGAGCAATTTAATATGCTATGGTAGAACCTACTCTTTGTAACTCGTTGTACGTCATTGAGCAATTTAATATAAATGGTAGAACCTACTCTTTTATATCAGTTCCAGCAACTATTTTTTGAAATATAGGGAGCAGAACCCCAGGCAACGCTGGGTGACATTCAGTTAGTATGTAATAATATTAAAACTTACTTATGAAATGAAATTCTTTGGGCTGCTTAGAAGTATTTTTGCCATTTGTGTATGTATTATAAGAGTTGTACACAAGAATGTATTATAAGATTTAGAATCGAGAGTAAACATAACAAAGCGGATATATTAATTGTGTGACTGCAAACTGCCGACTGACCAGTAACTACCCTTTCTAGATAAAGCCAGCTGGCCTCTTTTCTGCGGCATAGCTGCCGAAGGCCCATGCCAGTTATATACTTTTATGTCCAGTGACTAGAAGGAATAGCACGGGCATAGATAAAACAAGCCAACATATTTCAGTAAATCTATTTAAATTATCTTCAACCTGCTCTCCTTCCTTGACGAATTGCTTTGGCGGTAGCGGCTGCACATCTCCTGAATCGGTTTTCGGAAGAAGGGAATCTTTGACTATTTTCTCCCTGTCTTTCATAGCCTGGAGGTCCGACTTATGACAGGTACGGGTCCGCCCAAAACAGTCTACGTACTCCACCCTGAAAAAATATTATATTCTATAGCTTTCTTCGTCCTAATGGTTCAGAGCAGTTGGAATAGGTTAACCATCAGACTGGTTTTCAAATTAAATTTTGAATACGAAGATGTGTTTCGTATTGATCTACAGCAAATAGACATCCCACAGCACTATTGTCGATGTCTCTACTTGAATCCTGCTGGCCTCCCCCGCGTCTGCACTGCCTGCCTCGGCTCAAGGGTTATACTCCAGATTTCAGACAGTCTGTAACCACTGTGCGCCTGCTCAAGATATCATCTATTGTACCTAGCCTTATTATACTTCATAAGTTTTGACAGTACCGTGCGAATTAATTGGAACAAAGAATATTTTTCTTCGAAAAGTGCTTTATTGGACATAAACATTTAAAAACTTTACTGGTAGTTAAAGATTGTTAGTTTTAATATAGAATGTGTCCTCCTTTTGCGTTAGTAACACCTTTCAATCTTGTAGATTTTACCAGGTTTTGATAGCTTCCTTTCAGTTCATCGTCGGGAAACCAGACTTGATTTACTGCACTGATCATCTTGGTTTTCGTTGTACAATCCATCTTGGGGAGCCGTTTTTTGCAGTTAATATTGGTCCGAATTTAAATTCGGACGAATATATTGACATCTTATCAAATCATATATGATATGGGAGCCCCATAAGGTCTATATAAAATCGAAGACTATCGCGGTTGTTTGACATTATAAATAGGATAGAAAACGAATTTACCGCGTGAAATTTGTAGGACCCGACGTTTCGGTGACGTTGCAGCCGCCGTTGTCTAGGGTAGACTAAAGAGCTGTCAGTCTGTTGTTTTGCGGGTAGGCCGCAAACTGCTGCCGCCACTGCGTAGGTTATAACGGTGGTGGGGGGCCGGGCTCGGAGCGCGGGAATTTTTAAAATCCGTCTTGCACACAACGCTCACTGTATCCTGTTTTACGTCTTTGCGTTCGGCGTTCGGCGGCGGGAACATTTTAAGAAGAGGGTTCCACGTAGAAGAGAGTTTGTAGCCGTCATCTCTATTGAAGTTCGGAGTTCTTCTTATTTCAATGGCTTCCCGGATCATGCGAGGAAAGTAGAATTGTTCCTTGGATAGAACAATGGGATTTTGAAACTGCATCCAGTGGTTACTTCCGCTATCCAATATATGTTCGCAGATCGCCGATTTTTCTCGCTGAACGTTTTTAACAGCTTTGATGTGTTCTGTCAGTCGCGTGGCTATGGGCCGTTTCGTTTGTCCAACGTAGGCTAGACCGCAGCTGCATTCGACTTTATACACACCCGGGGTTTGCAGTGGTATTACATCCTTTACAGGCCTCAAAAATCGAGCTATATTTTGGGTCGGTTTGCCATAAAAACCTCCAAAATTAAACCCATTCTCTGGCTTCGCTACGTGGATGATACCTTCTGCATCCTGAAAGGCAACATTCAAACGGTGAAAGAATTCCTGGGTCATCTAAACTCCATACACCCAAAAATCAGTTTCACCTATGAAGTAGAGAAGGACGGCTCCTTACCATTTTTGGATGTCAAAGTGACGAGGAGAAGTGACAATACTCTCGGACATACGGTATATCGGAAGCCCACACATACGGACAGATATTTGCATGCAAGCTCACACCATCATCCCTACCATCTACGTTCAGTGCAAACGTCGCTCGTGAATCAAGCACGCGATCTATGCGACACTGAGCATTTTCCGAAGGAGATGGAACATGTCAATGATGTCCTTAGGAAAAATGGATACGGAAAATATCACGAGACACGCACACGATCTAATACGGACGAAACTCAAAAACCGAGCAGATCAAGAGCATTCTTACCATACGTCAAGGGCGTGACTGATCGAATAAGTAAGATGCTAAACAGATTCGATATAAAAACGATCTTCAAACCGACCCAAAATATAGCTCGATTTTTGAGGCCTGTAAAGGATGTAATACCACTGCAAACCCCGGGTGTGTATAAAGTCGAATGCAGCTGCGGTCTAGCCTACGTTGGACAAACGAAACGGCCCATAGCCACGCGACTGACAGAACACATCAAAGCTGTTAAAAACGTTCAGCGAGAAAAATCGGCGATCTGCGAACATATATTGGATAGCGGAAGTAACCACTAGATGCAGTTTCAAAATCCCATTGTTCTATCCAAGGAACAATTCTACTTTCCTCGCATGATCCGGGAAGCCATTGAAATAAGAAGAACTCCGAACTTCAATAGAGATGACGGCTACAAACTCTCTTCTACGTGGAACCCTCTTCTTAAAATGTTCCCGCCGCCGAACGCCGAACGCAAAGACGTAAAACAGGATACAGTGAGCGTTGTGTGCAAGACGGATTTTAAAAATTCCCGCGCTCCGAGCCCGGCCCCCCACCACCGTTATAACCTACGCAGTGGCGGCAGCGGTTTGCGGCCTACCCGCAAAACAACAGACTGACAGCTCTTTAGTCTACCCTAGACAACGGCGGCTGCAACGTCACCGAAACGTCGGGTCCTACAAATTTCACGCGGTAAATTCGTTTTCTATCCTACCCATAAGGTCTATCCTTCCAACGAGGGAATTTTTCAACAGGATCTCGCCAAATGCCATTTTTCGAAAAAAGTGAAACAGTTTTTCACACAGAACCAAATTACTGTACTTGAATGGCCCGGAATCTTCGTCGATTTCAACCCGATTCAAAATGGATAATTTATTCGTAGAGGATTTGTAGTGTGTGCGGCGTCCCGTCGAAATGAAATGCCGCGTATTATTTTGGACGAAAACTGCGTCCTTTATTTATTATAACATGTGTGCGTGCCGCGATAAAATCGTAGGAAGACTGACTGGTGAATCTACATGCTGCCCAGTATTTATACCTAAATTGTTTGTAGGCATCGCCAGCTGCTTCTCCCCCTCCACTTTACGTTGTGCGCCTTTCGCTCGCCTCGCGGTGTGACATGCAGGTGTCCGTTTCGAAGCAGTGGCTCAGTGATGATCAGTGGCTCAGTGCTATTCGAGTCTTTGTTCCGATTGCCGTTTCGTCCGCACCTCGCTTGCGTATTTTTCCGTCGCTCCAGAAGTTTATGCTTTTCGCATGTTCGCAACACCTCTTAGCCATTTGAAAAAAATGACTCTCCAAAATGGATTGTACAATGAAATTCAATAAACCTATTTTTACATAGTGTAATATCAAATTAACCCCTATTCACTATAAGTGCTTGTTAAGGTGGCCTCTTGAGAATAACCATTACTAGTAGCAGATTGCCCTGGAGAGCCCAAAGCGATGACTTGCTGTCTCTATGCATTGCTAACAATCGTGAGGTTATATATAAAAACACTGCTAAAATTCCAAAAACCACCTAATTATTCAAGGCAAGATACTCGAGGGAAGAGGTTTGGTACGGAGAAGAAGAAAATCCAGGCTCTAATAAGTATCATAAAACATTGTACAGGAAAGAAGTATTGAAGAAAATTACCATTCACTATCATCATCATCATCACCCTTATCCTCTGCGCCGTCATCTTCTTTCTCTCGCGAACCTTCCTTATCCTCATATATTGTACATTCTTGGTGTGAAGAGCTACTGGATGCCGCTACTATATTATCCGATGTTTCATCTCGCTTTTCCTTAGCCTTTTTGTGAAATTGAACCAAATACTGATCATCGTTTGTTGATTTGACGCCCGACGACAGGGATTCGTATAGCAGTGCCTTTTTTTCTAGAACATCTCTGAAAATAAAATAAAAAAGAATTATTTCATGAAAATTTTCTGTACGAGTATTGGCTTCAAGCAGATTTTTATGAAATAAAATACAATGACATGTGTTTACCTGGATTTGCGAAGCGCCTCGCTGACTTCAGGATCGACTGGTTCTTTCTGTTTTGGAGCTTTAACTTTTCTCTCTGATTTTTGAGCTGACGGTGCTGGTTTGAAATGTTCAGCTTGATTCCTCGGATCGAGCTTAGCCTTGCTTACTTCATCCTGCTTTCGTAATAATTCCGCCTTCAAGCTGACGAGCTGCAAAATGTTTAAAACCAAACATCATTTTTAGAGCTATGTATGTCTGATGCCGTTGATTGTCTTGGTTGATTTTTTTCATACCGAGTCGAGTCGAATATCATTTAAAAGGGCTGATTTCACTGATTGTAAAAAACGTCTTAAAAAACGCAAGTGTTATTTTTTCGCGCATTGACAAATCATCGATAAGGTACAGTAAAATGAAGTCTATGACTATCCCAGTTTCTGAGAAGATAACTATTTTGTAAAGTGTAAAGTGTATAAATGAAGTTTTATGTTTATTTCATCAAGAGTGTTCGGACGTCATGCTTTATAGTTCTACCTTTCCTTTTTCCTGAATTTTATTTTTTTTTATTCCACCATTTCTATCCTATATCGCCGCCCTTAATGAGATAAACAAATGTTGGAAGCGAATACACTCATAAGGTAAGTAGCAATTGACACCTCCGAGTCTGATGGATTGCTGCATTATACAATATAACGGTTTACTCCGAGAAAAAGCACACATATTTGAGAAATATTACTGGAAAGCCATCTGGACCCATAAATTTGATAAATTTAAGGACTTTCTCCACAATTTCTGGTTATACGTCCATATCTTCTAGTAATTCTTCAACTCTGGTTAGATTCAGGGTTGGGATATAGCCGGCTGCCTTCTGTACAAAGACGTTTTGAAATTGCCATGCAAAAATATTGGCAACCTGGATTTGGTCGCTCATGATTTACTTTTAAAGGGTTCTCTCAGTAAATGCAAGATTGAAACTTGACAATAATTGCTGACAATAACATACTTATACAAGGTTTAGATCTGCTGTTTATAAGGCTTTGTTCGAAGTTAGTACACAATTTCCTGATATTATTAGTTTATTATTAGCTCGCCTATTTAGAAAGTAGGAGTCATTGGGTTTTGATATTCCATAATTGTTCGATTGTCTTTTTTTCCTGAGATGCCTTCACTATGTCAGCATTGATCCAGGGTTTCTTCCTATTTATCTCCTTTTGGTTATTAGAGGTGTAGCTGCATGTAATAACTCGAGTGTTTTGAAGGGTTTCCAGGAATCACAGATATGAATATCGCGTATATTTTTTACATTACTTCTGCTGACCAGGCCATAATCGGCTTTCATGTAATTTCTCCTCAATTTAGTATTTGCGCTACTACATTGGTTGTTGACTGTAGGTTTAATATTTGCAAGGATCATAACGTAGCATCCCAACAAGCATTAAATATTCAACGTTAGCGATAACACTGTTATCATTGCATGGTATAAGATCCAGGATGGAGGTTGGTTCGTAGATTGGCTTACTAACTGCAGTAAGTTTCTATTGAGATACTGTTCGATTAAAAGTCGATGAACCAGTGTGTATCCCTGAAAGTCTTTTACGATCCAATCAATATTTGGAAAATTAAAGTATCATACTTAAAAGTATCAAAATTATCGCATCTTATTATTTTGGAGAAGATATCGATTTACGGATTGCTTTTTATAAGATCACATGAGATGTATTTATATGATGAATAAACAAGGTTAAAGGGTAAAAAATCTTTTCTATTATTTTAAATACATAATAATGATAACAATCAGTAAGCTGATTAGACTGCGTGCATTATGTAGATATACTATATGTATACATATGGGTAGTAGATATTCGAATGTGCCTAGCTACACAGGAGGTTGAACAAGAGAAAATAACAGAATATCCTGTCAAAGTGACATTTCGGGCTGTCTATAAAAAATAATTACCAAAGCGGAAAGCAGTCTTCACATGATCCCAATATATCAATTTCCATATCTCTCCAGATGGCCTAGTCTTATTATTACCTGTTGTATGATCCTATATTTTCTGCAGCTTCGCAATTATTCCGTACGTCGTGAATTTATCTTTTGAAAACACCGGAATTGAGAAAATCGATGATTCATTCGACAATTTTACATTCATATGCACAAATTGACTGCATTCACTTACCGTTGACTTGCTGAACGCTATCTTTTTCGAGTTATTCATGGTTGATTTGCTCTACGCCATTATTTTCATTTTTGTAAATTCCGCTTTCCCGCTGCAACAGATAACAACATAACCTAAAAATGTCAAATCAATCTGTCAAATTACACGCAGTATTGCCACATGCGATATGCAGTAATTTTGCATTTAATGTCTTGATTATTCCGTTAATTACTTATATTTTCCAGTTTTTTTTTTATATATATTTTTTGAAATTGTCCTTGAAACCCAAAAATTCTAGATTTGTGACCATGAGATGCCATAAATACTCCACGTCTGTTGTCTACGCGTGGTCGTTCGATGACGGCAGAAAAAATCTCTGAATAATCGACCGTGAGAGTCTTTGTGTTCTCGTATTTCCGCATTTTAAATAGAAAATGAACATTTGATCGCTGGAATTCATAATTTAAGTTTAGTCCTTACTAATTGTCCATTAGTACGTCGAAATCGTTCGGGTAACTATTGAAATAAGTATTTGTTAGAAAAATGTCAACCCCTGCCAGAAGACGCTTGATGAGGGATTTTAAAAGGTTTGTCTTGTTGAATTTTCTTATTATTACGCGTTTAAAGTTGTTTTTCAGCGAGGAATGTTGTGAAGTTTACGGATTGGCGCTTTTGCTCTCCGAAAACGAACAGTGAATCAGCTGCATCGTGTCAAAAAATTTCCTCAATGGCGTCATGAAATCTAGAGTAAAATGGAGTTGTAAAAGTGTTTCTAGGTTTCGCAAGTTGTCTGCGAAATCGTAGCCATCGTCTGCGCCAAAACACGGAAAGATAATGTTTGGATTTTGGGTAAATTTGCGTGTATGTATGTGTATGTAGTTTTGGAAATTAGACAAAGGTGCAAACAATTACCAATATGCTGCGCTTTTTAATTTAGGTACCATTTTCGTATGTTTGTTGAAATGTAACATTGCGGATGGTTTATACTACGCATGGTTGAACCAGAATTTCAGGGTAGGTCATTGACCTGCCCATCTGGTTGATTCCCGAAATTCATTTTCATATTTTCTAGTAACTTTTTTTTGATCCGCCTTCTATTTATGTGAACTGACATACAGATTTAGATCCACTGACTATTAATTTTTTAAGTTTCCATACCAGTTTTTAAGCTATTGATGAAAAATTTTGCATATTTGTAAAACTTGCTTGCCCGCACGACGACCTGGTCAAAAGAAATGTTTTGTTATCTGGTTATTCGTAGGGTTGGAAAAGAATATTTTCTTCCCTGGTTGACTCGGATATCATTTGGAAGCGCTCGTTTCACTGATTTAAATGTTTCTTTCGTACTGCCGTTTAGGAAAAATCTTCAAAAACGTTTTTATTTTATTCTAGGTTACAAGAAGACCCACCGGCGGGTGTTTCTGGCGCGCCAACGGATAACAATATTATGATCTGGAACGCTGTGATATTCGGGCCACATGACACCCCGTTCGAAGATGGCACCTTCAAATTGACAATAGAATTTACAGAAGAATATCCTAATAAACCGCCCACGGTGCGATTTGTCTCAAAGATGTTCCACCCGAATGTGTATGCGGACGGCGGTATATGTCTAGATATACTTCAGAATCGGTGGAGTCCGACTTATGATGTATCTGCTATTCTAACTTCTATTCAAGTGAGTATTTATGGAGCCAGAATGAGTAAAGAGGTATTGCTTATTTTTCGTACTGCGGACAGCTCACCTGTCGCCATTATGATTCCACTTACGGAAGATTCTACAAAGTAGGCCTTCCCAGTAAATATATCCTTTCTTCAGAGTCTTTGTTACGCAACTAGTTGCATATGCGTAGTAGATGCTCCACTGTTTTAGCATATTTTTTTTTTGCTTAATCTGCAGGTTTCTTCTGCGGTAGTTCTCTGAATAATTATCGGTCGAAAGCTAAGGCTGATTTATAAGTCAGTTACTGACTTCAAATTCAAAACAAGTCAGCGCTGATTTGGTACTGCCATTGTGTAAATTGATTATTATTTATTAGGTACCAGTTCTACATTCTTTTTTTAAGTCACCCGACTATATTCACCACGCTGAATCCGAAACTGAAATAATCTTTTCTCAATAAAGACTCAATAAAAAAGAGAGAAAGGCATTTAAAAAAGTGTCAAATCAAACACCTTCATTTCGGTAGGTTAAATTGGTTTTTTTTTTCTAAAAACAATTCATTAACCTTTTGGAATCCATCCTTCGCTCGCAAAAATGGCGCTGCACATTTTTAGTCGATTTTGTATATAGGTAAATACTAATAATATCATTTTTTATGAATTATCTCTTGCTACCTAATAATTAATTTTGTTAGTCAAGTATATAATATACGAGTATATGGAAGCCTGCCGAAATGGTTGTATTAATGGGTATGTTATCCACCGCAACCACCGATGGTTGCGGATAGAACACAGTGCTAGCGTCTGACCAACTACTGACTCCGAAGTTTACGGTGTGGTGGGGGAAGCGGACTGACTTCAAAACATTTAACAGGAATATTGAAGTCAACACTGACGTGTCAGGGCTGCACTGACTTGAAATCAACTAGAATTTATTAGGTAATGCTACATCTATTTAAAAAAAAAGAACTAAATTTGATTGTGTTGATGCTAAGTCTGATAAAAATTGCATCAGATTTTATAAATTATTTCTTTTAATTTTTAAAAAATTAACATAGTCTACTGTCAAATAGGTGTTTACCCCTGGGACTAGATGTTTAATTCTCAGAACGACTCAACGACTAAGTGGCCACTCTTTTTAATGCATTGATAATTTAATTTAACCCGTTGAGTATGATACGACCAAATCTGGTTGTGAAACAATTATCCGTTGAGTATGATACGACCAGATCTGGTTCTGCGTTTTTTTCACTTCTTTGACATTCTCATATTTATTCATAATTATCTAATTGTTTTACAAAATGATATTTCAATATTCTATATTCGAAATTTCAATGCAATCATTGTGCAGTTGTTCTTTTTATGATTGGTGTAGTAGTTTCGTAGTTATAGTACTTTAAGTCGATGACGCCGAAAATCCTGCAAAAGAGACAGATGCATCCATGAAAATACCCATTTACTCCAAGGGTTAAAATCTCATTCGCATTATGTGTTTTTCAATTTAATTCAAACTTTATTGTCATATAAAACTTTTACAGTTGTTTTGATAGTTGTACATAAAGTTAGAGTAAAGGTGCTCCCTCACCAGGAGCATTCACCTGTAATGTAACATTTTAGATTCGGTTTTGAGTATTATGTTACAATACTGCCTCTCTGACTGACGAGCATTCGCCTGTAATGTAACATAGATTCTATTTTCAGCATTTAGTTGATTCCACAATGTCAGACGAAGCGGTCGTTATTTACGTTTAAAAAAAAACAGAAGAACGGTATTGGTGTCATAAATTATTTTAAAACCGTGTTAGTTACAAGTGGTGCGTGTTGATGTTGCTACAAGTTGTATCAAAATATTATAGATTGTATCATTACAGGTTGTGCACTGTAATGCTCGGATCTCCTTCCTCACTGATGTAATGCTCGAATCTGTAACGTTGCATTACAGGCGAATGCTCCCGGTGAAATCAAAGTTAAAACAAATAAATATAAATAACAACTTAAAATAATGTAATAAAATCGGAGATAAAATTGTGAAAATAATGAAAGTATGTAAAATCAAGTTAAATTTACATAATTCTTGCCGTGTCTAAATAAGTAAATGAATTCGTTTTTGTGATATTCCATTTCATTATCCTATTTATCTTAATTTTCGTAAGCAATAGTAAATTCCTAAACCAATAATATAAAAATTACGTATTATACAATAAGTAATCAAATCATTGCAGTTAACATTAAGAAAATATTTCAAAAGTAACCATTAAAATTTTAATACTTGAATATGTTTATGTATTAACCCTTGGAGTAAATGGGTATTTTCATGGATGCATCTGTCTCTTTTGCAGGATTTTCGGCGACATCGACCTTAAAGTACTATAACTACGAAACTACTACACCAATCATAAAAAGAACAACTGCACAATGATTGCATTGAAATTTCGAATATAGAATATTGAAATATCATTTTGTAAAACAATTAGATAATTATGAATAAATATGAGAATGTCAAAGAAGTGAAAAAAACACGCAACCAGATCTGGTCGTAACATATTCAACGGATAATTGTTTCACAACCAGATTTGGTCGTATCATACTCAACGGGTTAATACATTAAAATAGTAATGTTTAAATAGTTATTTATTTTTAATCATTAAAGATAGTCATTTGATAAATTCAAGATTGTAATATTCCTGTATAATTAAATACCTAATATAATTAATTCCGATTTAAATTTTTGTGGTCGACTCTCTTAGTTAGTTAGTTAGTTAGTCTGGGCTTTTTCCCGCACTTGGCCTCTTGATTGGGCCGTTGTGCGTGGCTCATGTTTCTATTTATGTTACTCCAGCCAACCCAGGCTGTCCCAGAAGAAGTGGTCGACTCTCTTGCCAAGGATTTTAGTTTACATGGCAAGTCGTTAAAAAGTTTAATGCTCGCATATTTGAGACTTCGCTTGAAAGCTCATTGCGAGGCTGCGGTAACTCAAGATCCCTAATTCCTCTCATTTGAGTAGTCGTGTTTTTCTCCACTAAATCAAACTGACTGAAAATAATTAATATGCATCCAAAAGCATAGAGTGATTGTAGTTAGTATAGCTAAAAAACTTACATAGGATTCTGATTGCATATTTTTGGACTGCAAATTTTTTTAGACGTTTTTTGTTAATACAGTCTTCAGAATATGCTACCATACCTGACAATGCTTCCGAAATATGCATTATACACTATGTTTACGTCCTCAGGCGTAAGAATTTTCTTTAGTCATTTCCTAACGAAGCAGGCGCTTGGAAGCTTCAACTATATAGTCGAAGCTTATAATCAGTTATAATCAGCGTCCTCATCCCGTCTTAGTTTGTTGTCAATCATTATTTTAAGTATAGTGTGGTGTTTCATGGATATTGATTTGTTTTGATAGCCATCTTATTTTGGTGGACCTGTAGGCAATTTTAATTACTTTGTCTCGCATGGTAAAACAATGGATAATAGAGAATTCCAGCATTTGGTTATTTCTTCATTTTGAAGAGTAGCCTAAAATCAACATTTCTGGGTTTTTACTTTTTTCCTATCTCTTAATTCCAGAGATAATCACATTTCAAAGTTTAGCGAGACGACGGAACAATCTTTGTGAACCAGGTGTCATTGTCATATTTCGTAGTTTCTGAGGTATTTCAGTTTTTGTTGTATATATTTTTTTAAATCATTAAATATAGAGCAACTGTTATCCACAATGACATACGGCTTGCGTAGTGGTAAAAACGAACAAGACACCTAAGTAAAGTACAAGTAGAGGAAAAATAAAAAGTATAGGGCTACTCCTGAAAATGAAATATGTAATAAAGTGTAGGTATTTGTCCTCCATGTGTTCATCCAGCATCTAGTCCTTTTGTGCAAAAAAGTAGGCTTATCGTCCCATTGTCTAACCACTCGTTATTTATTCTCTGTTTCAGTCTTTACTCAGTGACCCGAATCCAAATTCGCCGGCAAATTCGATGGCGGCGCAACTCTACAAGGAAAACCGGAGAGAATACGAGAAGCGAGTGAAAGCATGCGTTGAACAGTCCTTTATAGATTAGCGTCACACCGCCATTAGCTTGTCCGGCGCGATAGCGCCTTCGGACCATTTTAAAACTTCCCTCATGAATTTATAGCAACAAAAAAATATGTAGCAATCACCATAAAACATAGTCGCTGGCTGAAGTTTTGAGTTATGGATCAAGAGGAGTCCCCTTTTGAGAAGAATTATATTTTCACCGTACGGGTCTGCGATGCACGCGCAGGAATTCGGTCTTTGCAATCTGAGGGGAAACTTCCGATATTACAAAATCAGAATTTTCAACTCGGATTCGTTTAATTTATGTTACTTTAAAAATTCAAATGGATGTTACAGACGCGTGTATCACTGACCTACACTTGTGTTTAAGACGCCCCCTTTAATAAAATATGAATAACGACATGTACATATATTTTTTGAATAAAAATTTACGAATCGCCCATTAAACTGATATTATAAGTCAATTTCTTTCTTTTTTTTTTCTATAACTATACTCGAGACACGAACGCCTGTGAGACTGATCGGAGAAACAAGCTCGCTTAATAAAATTACAGTATGGATAAATCGATTTTGTTTGTCGTTTTGATGTTTAGAGAAAATCTTAGATAAATCGTCCATTTATTAGCGTCTTAAATTGAAGAAAAAACTACTAAATTGATCAATCTGTATGTATTCTAGGTACGTAATAATGAGAAAATACGTAGAATAACTAGCAATATGAATTCGCTTCCAGTGGCTATCGTTAACGCTGGCGTGAATTAACATATTTTTTCTTTCTTTTACTCGCGCCAGTGCAATTTTTAAAAAAAGCAAAACACAAAATTTCTAGCATAAGTCCTCCCATGCGAACTTTCTTATTTAAAATCCCAGATAAAACTGTGTGCTAATTGTATTATGAAAATGTACTAAAAAAATAACAATAAAATATTAAGCTGTGATTTACGTGGTTTTTTTATTTCTCATATTAGGAAAAAACGCGGGAAAATAAAATTTGACATGAGATTTTTTTGTTCTTTGAGATTCAAAAATGGTTAGTGATGTCGCTTGCTTTGTTTGATTGAGATAAGAATACGACAGTGATTCATAGGATGCATTCACACGCACACATCGACGTGAGACCGAAATGGATACGTTGACCCGAAAAAAAAAGGATTTCTGCCTTTTTCGAGCAGGTAGACAACGCTAAATGCGGGCGCAAAGTATCGCGAAAGTTTGAAAGGGCCGCTCGCACACGCCTCATCTCAGGGCGATAAGCGTTCGATCAATATGGAATACGCACAGACTACGTACGTATAAAAACTTATAAACATCCCCGCGGCGCGAACGGAGCACGGACGTCGGGTTTCCGCGATGCCGCTGTAGTCGCTTCCCCGTTCGCTCTACGAAAATTAATATTTTTCGCGTGGTGACTCGCGTTTGTGCTGTGAAATGAGCTGTAAAAACTTCTTTAAAGTGTTGTGACGCGTTCGCAAACCCCGGAAAAGAGTGCAAGTGTGCGTATAAAAGATATGGTGTTATATTTACATTGTAAATACACTGTCGGAAAGGGAAACAAATCTCGCGGTGCGTTTGTTATATTTTTATAATAACTGAGCGTCTCATAACAATAACAAAAAAACGGATTTTTCGGGATTATTCAGAATTATTCGGGATGATTTAATAAAAAAAGTAAGAAGCAATGAAATTGCAATAGGTAAACATTGAAGCAATGTCTATTTTGGATGTATTAAGCGTATTAATCGACGATTTTAAAATGCGTTTAGATATATGTAGTGTAGATATGGGTCTTTTCATAGGCATCGGCATCCCTTCCGCCCTTTCAGCGTACTGTATACCGGTAGGGTGCGTTGTTGCCATATGCCCGCCCGATGAGATATATCTATGTATTCATTGAGCGGCGGCGGCCCTCGGCGCCGCTCGCTCACAACGCCAGATTCAAACGTGCCGCCGCTATTTTGATTGTACAGTTGATTGGTAGGTCAGAAGCAGGTGTCGTTCACACCGCGGCGGTCTTATTTATTTGTAAAAATGAGTCAGAGAGGGTGATTGTTTTTTTTTGTCAGGAAGAGAAAAGGTTATTCCGGCGAATTGCTAAATGCCAGTCATTAAATTACGCTACGATTAGTGGAGAAATGGGTACATATTGCGTAAACTGCTAGCTTCAATAGAGACGAACTTCACATAAAATGCATCGATTTTATGTTATTATGAATTAAAAATAATTAGCAGTTTCATTACATTTAGTGACGACTCAAAATACTAATAAATGTAAGCTCACTTCCAAGAATTACTGTCTGATTACCTAGTAGGTACCTATGTTGGGAATTTATATGGTCCAGCTGTCATATTTTTTTACTAAAACCTTACCTACCCCCATATAGGTGATAATGATGTTTTTTTTAAACGAAGGAATTTATTAGATATTGCTAGCTCGCCTATTTAAAAGAAACACTACTAAATTTTATAATTTGAATGTTAAATTTGATAGAAAATAGCGTCGGTTTTTTTTAAAGTTTTTTATAAATATTTTAAAAATAGTTTTTATTATGGTTTAAAAAAATAACCACCTACCGCCATATTAGTGTTTATCAATTGTTTTTTAAAAACTAATAGCCTACCGAAATGTAGATGTTTGACGCTCTTTTAAACGGCATTATCTCGATTATTTATAGACAGATTCAGAATCAGTGTGAATATAGTGAGGTGACATTAAAACATTTCAATGAAGAACCGTTTACAATTAAATACAGTTTAAATTGCAATATCTTACGAGAGTTTCTGCATTGCCTAAAATAAGTTGCGGATCGGGTTTAAAATTTTATAAAATGTCACAATATTGACGATGTAATGCTAAATGACGTGTTTATTGTGTGTAATGAGGAAAAACAACGCCGTGTAAATCCAAAAATCAAAATGATCATTCCTATTTGTTTACATTCGAGTTTGTTTACGATCATTTCGCATGAATGGGCGGACGATCGATTAGTCGAATTATCGAGTCTGTTGAGTGCGTCCCTATCAGCCAGAATAGATAGTGTTGGTACGCGCGCGCTCCGGAGCATGCGCGCGAGTTTCACTGCTCTCAATGGAAATACGGCCGTGTCTGTTCAGCGCCGTTTGTAATAAAATAAAATGGGAAGGTCAAGATTCCCGGGGAAGCCGTTCAAATTTCAAAACAGAAAGCGCATCACGATCCTATCGCTCGCGACAGTGCACGGTGGAAATGAAACGGTGGGCCCCGCAGACGGCTGCGATGCCAACGACTCTTGTTTTAGAGGCGCATTTGGCGGCGAGAAACAGGTAAAAGAGTAGCTGTTTTCACTAAATCCCTTCACATACAAACATATCCGCAAAACAGCAGTTCAGTCACAGTTCCAGACGCGATGGAGACGTTCGAAATTTGAAAATTTTCCAGAAATGTCAAATCCGCACTGGGACGCTGCCGCCGTGTTTTTGTTGTGTTTTCATCCACGACGCCCCTCAAATATCAATTAAAACCTTGTTATTTGCGGAAAAAATACGCATCCCTTTCGTTTATTTGCGTAATTTCGCTCGGGACGCTACCTTTTTCGCATCGTACGGTCTATCCTTGAACGGTCTTCGCATTTGACGTTTCTGTGTACTTGTCAACAAAGAACAAAGCTTGTGTTTTAAAAATCGTTAATTGATATCTAAATATCGTTGAATCGTGAATGTAAACTATTGTGCGTTGAGTTTCGGTGGTTGGATTTACGTTTGCGGCGGGAAAAAACATAGTGCAGCGTCGTTTTCGCGGTATTTTTACACAAGAAATATTCGATGCGGTTTTTTTAATTTTGAGGATGTTTTGCGGTAGGGAAGGCGGATTTTACTACTTATAATGATCTAAAATAAAATGATATCATTTTATAGATAATTTTTAATGAAGTTTTCGCTCGATATGGAGCTCTGTTTTGTTCGTCATGCTGGAAGTGACTGAGGTATGATGACCTGTTTATTCTCTGTTATTTCATCGACACTCATCTTCAAGCTATAAATACATAAAACAATAATCCTTTGGCGTTCTTAGATTCAGATTTTTTTCGTATTCAAATTCATCCAACTCCTCAGTCCTGATGCGGCAGAGTACGGCTGACTAAACCATGAGGCTTGACGATCTGCTGGTTGCAAATGGGCAAAGTGGGCCACAGGATAAAGTAATGACTCCAGTCATTAAACTAGCACACCAAGCATACAAAAAATCTAAATATAAAATAAAAATTTTATTGTACAAACAATGATATACTAAACAGTACAAAATAACCATCGGTCACATATTTAGTGTTTTGATCAGGCTAAAATAAAATCACGTGGCGCATTTAGTAGAAACCTCTCTTTCATATGGATATGATCTAATATGAGTTCCATGATAAACCCAACCAACAAAAGGATGTTTTCTACTAAATGCACTCTAAATGTTCTTTTTATACGCTTACAGAATACTGAATTTATTTGTAGAGAAATAGAAGACTACCGCGACTGCGACTGGTCAGGCTGTATAAAAGTGAAGCCCTCCAAATGTTTTTGCCTTGGACTCGCCCGCATAGTCAAAATTTACATCCTATGACCCCAAATTCGGTCTATAAGGGCTCTATTATCTCCGTTAGACCCAAATAACCATGTCAAATTCCTTGGCATTAAAATCACCTGTGAGGGAAAAGACCTCTCTGGCGATCATATTATAGAACATTTCAGCAGTTGCCTGGCAAAGATAGATGCCTTGCTAATTTCTGGTCCTCGTAAGGCTTGGATCTATGACAATTATCTAACATCAAATTTGTCATGGCCCTTTCTTATTTAAAATTTCACCAAAACCCAACTGTCTCGCCTGGATGCACTGGTGACAGCTAGTTTAAAATCCTGGTTGTCCTTAGCCAAATCAGCTGATCCCTCGACTCTCTTCAGGTGGAAACACAATTTCGGGGTAGCTCTAAAACTGCCCTCTCTGCTCTATGCCAACCCCAGAATAACAAAAAATTCGATTCTAAGCAATTCCAAGGATCCGGCAATATCGAAGCCCGTAATAAGTGGCCATATAGAGTCAAATGATCTACAAACCCGCGTAGACTTCCTCAAAAAGTTCCTTGCTGGAATCAGCCAGAACGGCAATGGTCTGGGGTATATAACCTCGCTTCAGACCCCAGTAACCTCGCTCTTTGGAGCTATGCCGAGGATATTTCATGTCCTCTTTGTAGCAATACCCCTTGCACAGCTGGACATATTCTAGCTGGCTGCAAGGTGGCCTTAGCCCAAGGACGGTACACTTACCGCCACGACAAAGTCCTTGCTGTTATTCGCTAGGTAATTGGCCTCTCAGTGGTTCGAGCCAACAAGGGTTTGACGTATCCTCTAAGCCCCCATCTCAGGATGGGGGCTTAGAGGAATGCTAGAACTGTCGATTCTTGTCACACTTAGGATTTATGAAATGGACAGACACTCTTTCACACTAACCATTTAATACTTTGTCAAAAAAGGTCTTTCAAAAACTCATTGAAAAAAAAAAACCAAAACCTTTGTGCAATGAAGTTATGGCCATGCTATAGAAAGATTTTTTGTTGGAAATTACCTCCTTTATCTCCCTGTTTCGTTTGATCCACGACTTTTTGGCCACCCTGTATATATAAATATATTTATATTTAATTTTAGGTATGATATATAGGTATTATAATTAATATACTTGAGATAACATTATGTCCATGAACTAAATTAAATGAAATATAATATGTATAAATGTTTTGTGATCATCTAGATAGCCTCTAGATTTTTTTTATTGATTTCTTGTCCAGTTTCAGGAGCCCATATTTCCCCTAACATATTTGTGAAATTCAGAACAAGTCATGTCGACATTAAACTTGCATCGAGTGATGTTTTCCACTGTTTCGATGTGAAGGCGATTGCGTTCTTTGGTCCACTAGTAATAGAGGTGGAGGTTGTACATGGTTTACTTAGTTGTAGCAAACTGGGCTCGATTGCATTTCTTCGTGTACTAAAACCGGAAATTAGTCCTTGTGAACGAGACAGGGCAATAACGCTAGAGTGGAATGTGAATGAACGGTTGTCACTTTTTTACATTTAAACTACCCACAAAAGATAAAGCTTCTGAATCTAACACCGCACGAAATCTGTTCAAATTTATTCGGACGACTATAAGTTTGACAGATAGATTTTATCGACGATCGTTCGTTTCATATTCTGCTCTAACGTATTGCTCTATCTGATTCGTTTGAACAAATTTCACTTTTAGTTTACAAAGAAACGCAATCGGGCCCACTGGCATACAATGGAGTGAAATACTCTTGTTGCAGTGAAATAATCAACTCGCAGTTAATAGATTTTTTGTCTATGGATTTTGACATAGTTTATGATGATAGTTCAATCATGTTGGAAAAGAACAAACTGTAGAGTATGGAGTATGAAAGGAAGTTGACCATTTCAGTCAAATGAAGAGGAATTTAGAGTAGCTAGGATAGTGTCAAAGTAATCTCTTTTCTTTCTGAGCTTTTGGTGCAATCTTGCAAAATATCTACTTGTGCATTCCGGACTAAATTAAGATTCTCATAATGGGGTATTCTTTATGTAAACACAGCATTGTCATTTATAATTCTCCATTTTTTCAGTTGAAGAATATCTAGGTTTATCGAAAGGCTTGAACTTAAATTTCTAGATAAAAAACAGATATTTGAAATTCTAATTAGACCAATAAACATATTTTTTTTCTGGAAATGTTGGCTTTTTTTCAATAAGCCTAGAATTCCTTCAAATTAACATGTGTAAGTATATAAAAAACACACGGAACAATAATTAACAAATGCCCCAATTAGCCCTTTGTGTTTATATATGGAGGGCAATAGGTATATTTTCATAAGCTGATTGTGTCAACACCTGATCCTTCAGTAGCGGAGAACCAGGATCTTTCAGCTAGTCTTTTACAAGGCAACGTCACTGACCAGTAAATCTACTTTTATTCAGAGATATGTTACTTTCCTGTGGTTAACAATACTTATCAAATCTCTAGGATTATGTCTAATACAAGAAGTAATTGGCTTTTACTGCAGCCATAATCATATTAGTCTAGTAGATCCTATTGCCAGTCATTGTTTATAAGTAGTTCAACATTTTGTAATTATTTCAGTATTTTACACAGTTCATACCATTGTTATTTACACAGTTCATACTCCTTTACCTGGAAGAAATCCGCTTCCACCTCCAAAATTATACTGACCACACCAGGTTATTTTTTATTACAATAATATCTGAAGATTTACAAGATGTCGATATCTAATTTTGCTGATTAATATAAACCTATTAATATCTGTTATTAACATTTGGGAATATTCGCCAGCAGTGGCCAGTGTTTGTGGCTGAAAATAATCGCAATGTTCTAGAGCAGCTGTTCCCAACCTTTTTTATTTCGCGCCCCACTAAATGCATATCCGGAATGTATACGCCCTATTTCCCACAAATTATATATGTTTAATTACGTTAAAAACATTGAAAAAAAATCAAATGATTATATTTGTCTGTACAACTCAACGTATTTAAAACACAGTATGTAAGATTGCCTCAGATTTCTTTTGTCTTACCCATTATCTATATTTTGAATGTTTTATAAGTCAATGTGTCGCACCCCACCTGGAACAACGTCGCGCCATTGGTTGGAACCGCTGTTCTAGAAGAACCGACTAACAAAAGAACCGTTTACGTCTCGCACCCGGGTTCTTGAAGTGAATTGACGCATCGGTGCAGTGGGGTGGTAGATCCAAATGAAGCAGCCAACTCCGGAATGGAATGATTCGTCGGATCGGTGGAATAAAGGAATAGCTGGCTCTTCGGAATTCAGAATTGAACGGCTAGTCAGTGTAATATTTGTCGGGTTAAAATTCTTCCGGATCCGTTCTTCGCTAATGGAATGGGCTCCGACTAGGAGCCACAATGACCCTTCGCTAGTTCATACGCGAAACTTTTTTTTGTTTACTAACATAATTTGTGATTTTCCTACTAAATTTGTCACATCATTCAATAACTAAATATAATATTCTCTTTAGGACAAGGAAGAAAATGCTGAGAATGCTGACTCGGATCCATCACGCAAAAACCCCGAATTGAAGAATAAGCCCTCGGATGAAGCGGAGAGTTCGTCGACGGCGGAGCGCTCGCTAAAAGACACCGGTCAGAAATCGAGCGTTCGAACTCGGCTGCAACAGAAGATGGAGGTCGACGGCAAACCGAAAGTCGTCGGGGCGCAGATCAAAAAGACCGTCACATTCGGCGCGGTCGAGAGCTGTGATTCGTACGAACCCCCTCGGCGGCCTCCTTTCAAATCGCACCTCCCCCTCGTGCCCATAATCAAGAAAAAGTCTAAGTTCAAAGATCTCGGTTCGTTCGGCGGAATCCTGAAGCCCGCGAAGCTCACCGACCTCGGCTCCAAGATCGGCCTCGACTTTGCGGAGTTCCGCGCGAAGAACGGCCGCAGCCCCCCGCCGAAGAAGTCGTCGGTGCGGTTCGCGCAGCTCGGCGACGGCAGGTTCTCCCCGCCGCCGCTCCTCGACGGCTCCAGGAGCGCGTATTCCTCGCGCATCATCAAGCCCAACAAGAGATTCGCCGACGGAGAGGAGGCGCCGCGGACGCTCGCCTCCAAGATGCTCAAGCGGCCCAAGCTGGTGTTCGGCGGCGCGGCGGACGGCGCGCACCGCGACGAGGCCTACGAGACGTGCGACAGCTCGGCCAACAGCAACGACGGCGCGGACTCGGACGGGCCGCCCAACCCCTTCCGCGCCGGCGGCCTGTTCGGCTCCGGCGCGGCCGGCGGACACTCTTCCTTCCGAGAGACCTTCTCGCGGAATCTCGCCGAGGCGGACTTCGACGGGGATTCGCCGCGCGCCGAAGCGGCGACGCTCGCGCACTCGATGCGTTCCGATTCGCCTTCTTCGGACCGCAGCAGCGGCAGCGCGTCTTCGGACCGTTCCGATTCCGAAAACAGCTCGGATTCGGAGAGCGAGGGAGAGTCGGATGCGGATCCCCCGTCCCCGCCGCCGGAGCGATCGCCGACGGAGCGTTGCCAGCCGTCCGCCGGGAAGTTGATCCTGAGAGAGGCTCGCCTGCAGCTGAACTCTTCCAATACGCAGACTAATTCCGGGACCGAAGGACCCTTCTCCGCTTTTACTGCGAATAATAATAATAATAATGGTGAGTTTTGTTCCATAAAAATATATCTTTCTTTTATCTAGCGTGGAGAGCTTCAGCGGATAATCTGGCACATTTCGGGGAAGCGACGACCGAGGGGGGCGGCAGAGCCCTCGACGACGCGATGGCTCCTTAGTGGATTAAATCCCTCCGAGGAAAGAATGCACGCTCTCGGTTGTAGTCGAGAAGCTGAAAGCGACGATAACATGCTTTCCGCCTAGGTTAAAACGAACCAGGCGGTGTCGGAAGGGATGGAGTAAACGGGAACGACGGCGGTGCGAAGAGAGCGGCAATATCTGGGCGCTCGTTCTGATACACTAAGTGAACATATGTAAATTGGCCCGGGGCATTATTGCTTTCGGCTTCTGCACTACAGTCGCATATACATGCGTTCCTTCCTCCGATTTAAATCCTTCTATTAGCATCTTGGGATGCAGCAGTTGACTTCTCAATACCAGCTAGAAACGGGATGCTCGGATTTAAACTGGACATAGAACGCCGCAGTGCAGTCCTCTGTCGTATTGTTCCAACGGCGGTGTGGAAGGAAAGGAAAACCCCTCCACTATTTTCTTTAGACACATCCTAGTCACTAGCTCCTGGAGCCTCTTGCTGCAGTACTTTGACGATGTTCGCTGCTAGTAGATGGCCTTTGGAACGGTTTTTTGATTCCAGTAAACAGACTACCGTTTTCGTTTATATGTGGCTTCATTTAAATTCTGTGCTACGTCAAGCTTTCTTACTAACTTTAATTATTACTCAGTTAGTTTCAGGAAGGTATGGTGGAGGTTTTTACGCGATAGAAACATCGACTTAAACTTGAATGTCCATCTTATTAGATGCAACGTATTATTCTCAATATTACTCTTAGGAGTCATAAACCAGAGACTATCAGACACAATGCTGAGAAAACTTGAATTCTTTGATATATGTGTCTGTCAAAAGACACTCCATAGAAGCTGGTTGACAGTCAGAATAAAGTTGTCTTATTTGAGCAAAAACACATAAATACCAAGGATAATAAAGATTTTCAAACTCGAATATTTTGCTTATGCCTGCGACATTCAGAACGATATAATGTCTTGCATCTCATTATACAAAGCAAGGTCTGTGATGAAGTAAAACATCCTGGGTCCAAAATCTTCCAGAATGATTACAGCCCCCGGATTCTGAAGGGGTGACACGATACGACGTCCCTCGAAACGGGAGCAAAAAGCTTTTATCGTATGTTGACAGACTGTAAATTATAGCACTGCGTTTATGTGGCTGATCGACGTTAATCGATAAATAGAGCGAGACATCCTTCCGCGTCTACATCAAACTTGTTCGGATAATCAAAGTTCGTTAGAAGATGCCTCTACAAAATGCCCACTAAACAATATTACTTTAATACATGAACTTGTGATTTTTTGTCATTACAGTTAACCCATCGGGCAATTCCCCTGGTCCAGTTACTTGCGGAGTCTGCGGGGCGGTTCGTTTCTACCGCTTCATCAAACAGGCCAGAAAATTCGGTGTTTACTCCTGTGAATCATGTCGTAAATTTATCTCCAAACTGCTCAAGAGGGCGAAAGCAACCAAAGGAAGTCCAGTCGTACTACAGTGTATCAAAGGAGAAGGTAATAATTTTGCTCCTGTTATGGTATTGGGGTAGGGAGTTAATTTTTGGTAAATAGTAATAATATATTTCCTCATAAATAATGTGGGCTTACAAATTACATTGAATATGAGTTGCCATCCTAAATTGTGTTTATTAACCTTTCGGAAGCCAGTCATTCCACGCAAAATTTTCAAAGCCCTCGAAAATTTGTTTGTATGTGTGCAAGCATACTAATATATACCGGTGGCTTATTCAATGACAGGTTTTACCGCAGAGGAGGAAGAAATGGAGCCGATTATTGCATAAATATGGATAATATGAAAAACGCCGATCGGCGGGTGGGGCCACCCAGTGGTTAATAGTGAACTATATCATTTTTATTCCGATGGTGAAGGTTAGCTGTGAGATATTGCTTCAGTGCAATAAGCTTACCTATTTAATTAATCAAATAAAGCATTCTATTAATCTTACTAAATAATTATCTTCATCGCAAGTATGAATATATAATATACTGTGTTGCATTCTGTTTTCACATACGTTGGGCAAATAATTCATTTACCAATACAAAACAACAACAAAAAATTTTTTTTATAGAAGTTTAGTTATAGAAGTTATGACATGAAATCCAACATGAAAAATTGAATTATAAAATATTTATAACATTTTTTGATTTAGGTCATTGTTACTTAGGAACAGCATTATTTTGTTTAACTTTCGGATTTTCTTTTCGGACTTTCGGTTTTCAATTTAGAATACTCTCCTGTCTAGAAAAAACAATTTTATTTTGATTTCTTTATCAATTTAAAGTTTTAAGTTGGTAGACAAATCATTCGTTGAAGTTATAGGAAAACAGTATGGAAAACGTATTTCGTATAATGTAAACGAAAAGGTATTTCTTTCTTGTTTAAATTGAACCAGGATTAGAATTTCATTCAGTATTTTTTGTATCTTAATAAGTAAGTAATAAGTAATTTTTAACGGTGGTTATTTTAGTGACATTAGGTTTTTATTTGCATTTTAATGCAATATTAAAAATGTATTGAAAAATCATTTTTAAAATAAATTCTTTATTTTGCAATTACTGCACTGGTGTGTTTTTTTAATTATTTCTCTGTGGCTGGATTCAACGACCAACATCAAAAGTATCAATTGTTAGTAAATTCAATTTGAAAGTTTGTCAAAACTTGTTTTCTTATAAATAATATAATATTTGATATTTCAGATTCTGCAATAGATTTGGGTTTATCGTTGGGGCGATTGGTAGTTCTGCATTAATAAAATCATAATATTTAAACCAATTTCTGTATCTTATTATTGCATGGATTTACCAGGTGTATGCATAAGTTTTTTCCGTTTTTTTTTTTGGTAAAAGAAAACATGTAATTTTTAAGGTCCATTAATTATATTGTTTAAATTCAAAATATTAGCCATCAACTTGTACACATTTCACCCATCTCTCAGGTAATTGATGAATAACCATGGCTGTAAAATTGCTTGTATTTTGGGGCAAACCATTTGTCGAGCAATTTTCCAGCTTCCTCAAAATTGCTGAAGTGCTGCTCTGCGACCGCGTGCCCCATTGATGCAAAGAGGTGATAGTCAGATGGTGCCAGGTCTGGAGAGTACGGCGGGTGCGAAAGGATGTCCCATATAAGCGATTTAAAGGTGTCTGGTTTTCCTGTACGAGACGGCGCATTGTCAAGTAATGAAATCACTGCTATGTTTCACAAAATCACTTTTAAATTATCTAACCGTGTCTCACATGTTCTAATCGTTGGAGCGTGTTCACCGTACGTTTCTACCGGCAAACGATGATTTTTAATAGCCTTTTTCTTTTGATTAAATAATAAAGCGATGCGCGCTGCAAATGTTCTTTTTCATTCACAAAATTTGACACGATTACCGAACGACAAAACAAAGACGCTAGTTTTTGGCGGAATCTACTTGTGCGTGTTTGTAGTTTAAATGTCAGACGAACGAAATGATGCATGCGTCAGATTAATACGCTTCGTAGTTTTCGCTAGCGCCATGTCTTAGTTAAATCGGAAAAAACTTATGCATACACCCGATACGTAGCTATGATCGGTATAATACATTGACGTTTACGATGTCGCCGAGTACACGAGACCGTGGCCGTTTTTGCTAGATAACTCAATCGGACGTCGAACGTCTGACCTGACTGGTTTTAGCAAAACTAGTATATAGGTCGCTCTTTCGCCGATGCGTAGATCTACAATCTGGAGGTTGCGAGCGAACGAATGGATACGGCGATGCGCATCGTTCTAGGGGCGATGACACGATTGCTCAATGTGAATTCAGGAACGTGCCACGTGCTGCCGATGGAGCGCTCGCAGCCCTGGAAGCTGCCGAAGAGCTCGCACAAAGCGCGCTGCCCCGCCTGCTGGCTCAGGGCCTGTCTGGCCGCCTTCCGCCTGCCGCGGCCCGCCGGCGCGGCCCTGCGCACCCTGCTGCCCCCCGGCCTGCGCCCCGACGCGCCGCCCCCCCCCGCCGCCCCCCGCGCCGCCCCCCGCCCCCGCGCCCCCCGCGCCCCCCGAGCATCCCGCCGCCCTGCGAGAACAGAAGAAGGTCAGTTTACCTTTTACCCAGAGTACGTTTTTATGAACTTATATTGCCGGTTTTTTTTAATATTCACCGTTCCTGCATTCGCTATACCGTTCGGCAGCTTCTTCTATGAGTCTACCGCTCTGTTGCTCGAGAAAAAATTCTCGGGGCTCGAGGCGTATCTCTCCGTCGAGTTTGAAGCGATGGCCGTGTAGATTATGGTTTTGACCGTGGAGAAATATAGATGAGAGCGATTCACGGCTGTCATCTCGACGCTCTCGATGAGAACTTCTCGCTCGCATCTCTTCTCGGGCTATGGCAGATTTAGCCATTCGAGCCTTTCTACATAGCCGGATGTTGAAATCCTACTATCATTTTACGGTATGTCGGTTTAGTTAAGTCAGTTTATCGTAATGGTCGACTGTAAGATATTGTTATAGCGATAAGTCCGCCGTTTGTGCATAAATAGTTCAGTAAAACCAGTGTAATCTTCCCTATGTAATGTTTTCTTTTTTTAGTGTAATAAATTAAATCAGTGGCGTAACTAAAAAAGATGGGCCCCTCCCCCTACTTACTTGCGTTCATTATGGCATATATGATGTAATGATAGACATTACATTCATTATGACATAAATGATGTAATGTAGGTATACCTAGCTACAGTTTATATTTTAGTTACATATTTATATTGTAACTACATTATAAATCGGCGTAATAATTTTGGGGCATTGCCTCGAACATGTTGTGGAAAAACTTCCCAAGAACTTCAGCTGGACGAGCTGGATCACATAGAAACATTTTTGCGGGAGAATATTCGAAACATTTGTTCCTATATTTATAGGACGCTTTACTGGTTTTTAAATTACTCAATTATGGTTCTCCACATTTGAATGTTAGTGAGAAATAAAAAAATAATGTCAGTTTTTATTACTTCACTTTGAGCAGCTACCAAGTGCAAAACTTTAAAAAAAATATATATACATTATATACATACATTGTTACAAATGTACCAATTTTTTCATATCTATATATTTAAATTAACTACTTGATGTATTGTGTAAAATTTGGACAAATACATTTTTAGAATGGTTTTCTTCTTGATTTACTCTGCAAAATCATTGATCAGTTTGAGGCATTCAATTTTTCAGCTTCTTTAGCTTCCTAGTAGAGTTGCATGGAACGTCGATCGTAACGGAAGTTCCAAATTGGGACTACCGTGGGCCCCGGTACGCCGCACCGGCTGCACCGGCTTAGTTACGCCACTGCACTCAATGTACGTATGCTGGAAAGCATACTCCGGCACTGTCGTAAACGAGCCTTATGCTAGTAAAAAGAGCTCAGGTGTTAGTATTTGGAAGGCCTATCAAATGAGATATAAAATGGAATTGGCTCTTTTTACAATCAGCAGTTATGTTGTGCTCATTCCACTTGGGGTAACTGGCTACTATGACTCCTAGGTCCTGGTGCACAACTTTCAATCCTGCTCTATCTAGCTTACATCGAATGGGCAGGCTGTTACACGTAACATGGATTATAGTACATTTTTCTTTGTTTAGCTTGTTAATTTTAGACAATCATGACAAATCAACATCTGTTAACAGCTGCTATCTTTAAATTTCTCATCTCTGAATTCTTTCTCCTGGCGAGGAAGAAAGTAAAGTTAAAACTTTGTCCTTACGAGCCTTCCTCTATCATCTTTTGGCCTTGTCAGTACAAGACCACAATATTGGCTCTTTTTTTCAAGTTCTCCACCAGCTTTTTAAAAAATGGACACTAATCTTTCTTGCCATGCTTGCGACTTTAAAGTACTTTGGCGCAGGTAAAGATGGTCATTTCTAATCCATCAGCTGCCTATTTCTCTCAGCATCAAGGTTATGCATCCGGCATCAAGGCCACATATTGTGACAAAAATGTATCTTGATCTGTTTAACCTGGTACATTTTAACACGACTTTGAAAAGTCGACTGGCCTCTATTTTTGTTCCTCCGTCAACAATCTCCGCACCCAATGTCTGGAGCCTTCTTTCCATGAGAATTATCCTTCGATGTACACTGACATTAAGTCATCGTCTCATAGTGACTTTTCGATCTGCTAACGTCACATCTTAGACTTCGATATTGTTTCGGACGAAGGATGCGGTTCATTGCCTTCGCTATTCGCTATGTTTGTCTTTAGTCGACGTTCTGCCCGACCTTAACTTCTCACACTAACGTACGAGACATTTTTAAGGACGAATTACTCGTTTTTCACCATCGCTATTTTATCTACTTGTATTACAGCGACTGCTGGTTTCATTAATGACATAATACTTATATAACTAGGCCAAATCTCTATTTTGAATATATTTATTACAAATATCCATTTGTAATTACTTTTAGATCATTCCTCATACGAAGAAACCTTTCGGCGATTACCCCGCTTTTTTCTGCGAAGGATTCAATTACTTTCTATCTTTTATGCGTCCATATTTATCCAAATAAATTACCTAATGACAAAATTATATATCGTTTCGTTAATTTCTATCATTTTCGTACGCTGTATGAATTTCTTCGTAGAGTAGCGATCTCCGGTCCGCGCGATACATCGGTAGCTCGCGAAACTCATCTATATTTTTTCTCCCTCGTAGGATCGAATGGAAAAAGAAGAACCGAAGAAGAAAGTCAAAGAGGAGATCCGCAAGCGCGAAACGGCCAAAGCTCTGGAGAAAGTCAAAGACAAAAACGACAACGACACGGAGAGGAAGAGGAGACACACGAAGGTGAAGGTTCGGAAAAAAAGCAAGTCGGAGGCCGAGGAGCTGTCGTCCAAGCGGCAGAAGGTGGAGCTCAAGGGGCCGCGGGTCAAACACGTCTGCCGCAGCGCCTCCATCGTGCTGGGGCAGCCCATCGCCACCTTCCCCGCCGAGCGGCCGGAGGGGCGGCCCGCGGCGGGCGGCCGCGCCGAGGGCCGCGCCGAGAGCCCGCCGTGCCGCGGCTGCGACGCCGAGAGCGACGCCGGCGGCCGAACGCCCGCCGAGGACGCCGAGCCGGACGCCGCCGAAGCTGCGTCCGATGAAAATTTGCAAATCGTAACCGATAAGAAACGCAAGGGCGACGAAGGCGAAACAAACGCCCTCGAGACCGGCGTTCGAGCGGAAGCCGAAGAGAGAGTCGCCGAAATTACAAACCGAAAAGTATTAAAACAATATGTCAACAATTCTTCGAATGTAAGTTTATTTATTATTTTCTTTATAGTTTACGTCGGTATTTATATTATGAGTATATTTTTTATTACCCGGGATTGTTCTTCACAATGAGATCTCGGCGTCGAAGTAGCGTCAGTCCCGTAAACGGCCCGCGAACGATTATCGATATTGGTTAGCGATGTCCCTTCTTTCTGTTGGAGCTTTAAAAAAATGCCTACTTTCGTTTTTTTTTTTTTTCACAAAAAATTGCAGCGTTGGTGGGTATATATACCGAAGCTTCCAAATTTATAAAATGTCCATTTTCTAATCGCAGCACCGTTTCCATGTTAGACAAAACCTTTTCATCTGTGTATGCAAATCTTCAAGAAGGAAGTAGACCTATATTTGATTAGGGGCCATCCACATATTATGTGATCGCGTTTTTGTGATTTCCGACCCCCCCCCCCCCCCCCTCGCTCCCCCATGTCAACATACGTAATCAGCGACCTGATTGCCCCTCCCCCCTCAAGATTATGTAATCAACCAATTTTGCAATAAATGTGAAGAATTGTGAAACACTTTGCCCTAATTACTGATAAACTCCGTTTGTAAATCTGCCATGGTTGAACACCAAACGACCACGTTAATCTGTCCACCGCTGAGCGGCCACCGGCTTGGCAGCCAAAGCAGGAACAGGCCCGCCCGCCCGGGTCACTCAATCGCAGACGAGTGTATGGACTATCAAGCACATTGCGCATGCCCGCACACGTTAGACCAAAAAAAAACGGTTGTCTGTAAAGTCGGTTTACTGACGATAGTTAAACGTGACAACGTCATAAGAAAATACTGATGGAATGGTTGCATTTGATGCAGTTTCATTTAAGATTCTGATATTGTTTATTACAAACACCCAAAAATATATGCTTTTATACTCACCGATTTGACTACAACATGTAAATGTATTATTGTATAGCAGTATAATTGTATAATTGTTTATTATTTAAAGTTTATTGTTTTTTTTTAATTTGAAAGTTTGAAATCTCAAACTGTTAAATAACGGTTTAAGAAGCGTTTGAGCACGCTGCGCGATCTAGCGGTAGGTAATACGTCGTAAATAAACAATATCAGCGACATTTTACCAACCGCTAGATAGCGCATCGTAATGATAGCTTTTCATACTTTTTTATTTTTTTTTTAATAAAAGTTGCTTACTTCGTTGCACTTTGTTGTACCCACAAGAAAATTGTCCGTTCAGTAATAACATTCCGTATATCAAGAATACATATAAGTAAGTTCGTAAGTCCGGAATCCACTGCTCACCCCCCAGAAGTGTAAAAAAATAGTATTATGATGGGCCCGACTCCGGTCGGTGAATTCCATGGCAGCTCCGTTTGTATTTATTATTATGTCAAGAATTTAAATCAATCTAGTGATTTTCATTAGTACTATTTTAGACTGAGGTTAGTAAATAATTCTTGTCGCAACCGGTAGATGGCAGCATTTATATTGAATAATAAATATAATAAATGGAACGCCTCAGAGCGAGGTAACGCCGCATGAGTCATGTTTTTTCGAGCGTGCAGCAGGCTCCATCGATTTATAAGACGTCACATCAAAAATTGCGATGCGGTGACCAAAGTTGATTACGTAATCAGGTCGGGCACTCCCTCCCCCTCCCACATAATCAAGAAGCCTCAACTCCAACCCCCTCTCCCCCACATTGATTACGTAATATGTGGACAGCCCCTTAAGGTTTATGCATTAGATCATCCCAAGCTGCATTAAAAAAACCTTCATTTTGGAGTCGGTATTATTCGAAAGTGTGTCTTCTAATCTATTAATGCGACTGTTTATTAGCAACTGTTTTCCACAATTCCAGCATGTGACAGATACACAGTTGAAAAATACATCTTCCATATAAATAAAAGCCTAACATTTTGTTCATGTCGATGTTCTTTCTACAGGTGCGTGCATATCAGAGGCAGAAATCTACCCACAAACAAGTTCCTGAATTAATACTGACTGATTTCTACGAGAGCTACGATCCAGATGAAGTTTGCAATACCGGATGGGGACTGATCGGGACGCAGCCATTTTCATTGCTGAGCGTCTGCTTTCTATGCGGCAGCAAAGGCCGTGAAAAGGTAAGGTCTTTCTTTGTCCATCTAAAACTTTCAAAATCGATTGATCAAATTGGTGGTTCCTAAACTATTTCGCTCTTCGCTCCCTTTATTACCCCGGGGGGTTGGGAGGTAATCGGAGCTCCTCTCTAGCGCTGTGTGTATTTTTTACTTTCACGGCCCACCAACCAACCCGGATGTAATGTGAACAGCTAAAAAAAATCGATATGAAGACGGAAATATTTATTTTGAGCGCCCCCCTGAGATGATTGAGACCATTTTCAGATTTATCTCGTATCACAGTAGTTTTTTAGTATTATTTACCTTGATGCATAAAGTAAACATGGAAAAATACCAAAAAAACAGTTTTCAGGAAAGCTCGGAAAATGCGGATCGTTTTAATGATCAGTAGTAATAGGCAGGTAGGTTAACGCTCATATTACTACTTTATCGATTGTATCCTATTTTAAATTAAAGAAACACTGTTATTACTATGCAAAAGGCTTTATTATCTATCTATATATGTCTATCTATATCATCTTTATCTATCTAGGTCATAAATTTATAAAAAACGTGCATAAAATAAATTTCAATCACAAGCTTATTTGTAAACACTTACCGTTTTGAAGACATAGTGAAAGTTAACTACGCTAATACGAATTAAAATAGAAAAGCACTTCAAAATTATGATCATAATATAATTATCTATGTACCGAAACACTGTCAAACGATCACTGCGGCGATCGGTAAACAATAAGCAAAAGTTATATGCTAGTTAATATTTTTAAATTGAGGGTATTCCCTATATTTTTTTTTGATCTTTATAATGATCGGTCGTTGTAAATGGGTTAATCCAATTGAGCTGAAATTTGGTATGCAGTCATCATTTGGTCATGACAAGAGTTGAATTGTGGTTGAAATCGGTTCACCAGGATGCACTACTCATATATCAATCACGACTTGAAATTTGGTACACAGATGCTTCGTTGAGCTGAAATCGCATTGTGTAATTTTGGTTGGAATATCTCATATACAAACGACACTGTAATATTTAAATTCCGCCATACATAGTAATTAAATCTTAACGCTATCTGCTGGCGCTTGGCCCAAACCCGCCCTTAGTCAAAAAACAAACCGAGGCGTCGCAATTGAACCCAACCAGGTTCATCTGTCGGTTTCGTCCAATAGGCATTGAAGTTTGTTGCTTGCTGTCCCTCGACTATCATCAGTAGCCAAGAAGGCAATACCATCAGCATCGGTCGCAAAATTTACATTTTCAGTGGTAAGTCAATCTGAAGTAAACATATTGTACAGGACAGGCCCAAGAACTAAGCCCTGTGGAACTCCAACCTCTATATTTCAAAAAGTGAACCTTACCTCACCCTGCTTTACCTGAGATAATCACTCAGAAGATGCTTTTAGGTTAAACATTGAGTATGGGAGTTTCTCTTTGATCTTGCATAATAGGTCCTTGTGCCATACCATATCAAAGCATGTCTAAAAATGTGCCAAGTACTTCCTATGCTCATAGCACTGCCTGATTTTGTGATATTTGAAAAAAAGGATTTTACCTCGTAAAGTTTATGTACCCGATATTTCGGCGATGTTACAACCGCCATTGTCCAGAGGACTATGCTGTCAGTTGTCCGCTGTTGCTCTGCCGGTAGACTAATTTCGGATTTTAGTTCACGGAGAAACACAATCGAGCCCATTGTGTACTTAAAAGAATCATTAATTTCGAATGCAAAAGATAAAGTATATTTTGTGCAACCTACACATTTCCCAAAAAAAAACAGGATAAATTTTGAAGCGAATGTGAAACGATTGAATTGTTCGCAAAATCTTATAGGGTTGTGTTGCCAATGCGTGAAGTTATCGCAAGGCGCCATACCGTGTTGTTTGCCGTTAACAGTAATCGTAATTGTAGAAACCGGTGACGGTTGCTGTATATGTTACCATAATTTACTATCGGTACAAATACGATAGAATATCGCTATCGTATACTGCCAAGTGCCTCATATTTTTTTGAATTTTCATTATTAATTTTTTTTAAAGTCGCTTAATATCATTCTAAATTACTTTAAACTCTCGACCTTAATTCATTGGGGGCAATATTGGTCACGTTGAAAATCACTGTATTAAATCCATTACTTGGCCCCTTTTCTTCCATAGCCGAGATCATACAATATGAAGATCTACCTGAAGTGAAGTTGAGCTGAATGTGTCAGGAGATTTGCGAAGAATTTGATGTTGCCGGCAAAACAACTGGAACACAATTCAGTAATTGAATGTAGATTGGTGAGGTACAAAATAGACAGAAGGAGACCAAGGACCGAAGGAGACCGAGTAACATTTCTTTTATTTGCAGTCGGTTGCGAATGCGCTCTCGCATTTTTGCCTGTGAGGATAGACTCCATCCATTTTAGGAGCTGGCCTCGGAAAGCCAGATGTTCCAATTTTCTTAGCAACCTGCTGGTTGGCACACAAGTAGGGTCTGAAGATTGAGTCTTCAGTGTTCCGTCTCCGCCAAGGTCACACCAGTTGTGCAATAAATGTACCGAAAATCAAGTTTTTTAAAATACAGTGGAACCTCTCATAATGAGCATAATTCGTTCCAGACTCTTACTTGTTGCGAAACAATTTTTCCCATACTCATTATGAGAGGTGCTCGTTATGAGGGTTCCACTGCACTTTATTTCCTATTCATTTTATTAAAATTCTTTTAAGATGAAGTTGAAACTGATTCAATTCTTTTAAAATGATCATAGTTATCTTTTTTATATGATCTGTACTGTCAAGGCCACGCGAATTCGGTCATTACGGTGTTGCATATACCCTGCTCAAAGGGGAAGGGCTCTCTTCTTTTACTGTAATAGACTTCAAAATTATTATTGCCTCGGCTTTCTTTCAAGCCAAGTAGACTTGGACTTGGCAACAATCCATTATCACAACAACTCTAAAGGTTTATCTCTATCTCTGTCTTGCTTATTTACACGGCCCAGTGGCATAGTGGTTATATCGTCTTTTGCGTAAATTTGCGGGTTCAATTCCTGGCTGGGTCACCATTTTCCGTTGGGATAAAATTAACGGAATTGCATTTCAATTCTGCCAATCGAATGCAATAACAGGAAGTTTTAACGATTGGTCGTTCTATCTCCCGTGAAGTGAACGCAGAAGACTTAGTACAAAACAGTCCACCGTCAAGCTACGCCACATGCCCGTAAGATGCCAACGCCTTATCCGCGCGATAACCAGGTATGCTACCCAGCGGGCTTACACTCACGCCCTTACTTCCAGTTGCGACCAGATTACTCCGGTCTCTCGATTGGTTGCGAGTTCGAGGTCGTTTGCGCGGTCCTCTCCCTTACGAAGCGGTGAAACGGTGTAACCAAATCTATCGCGGACCACAGCATCCTTTGCCCGGCTGTTCACCCAGGATCGGGACTGCTTTTATTTTTAGTGTTCGTGAGTTCTCACTAGATTTTTCCTTAAGTTGAAAGGTCGCAATTGGCTACTTGCGCCTTTTAAATGTAGTATTGGTTATACTTGCAATATTCCTATTCTTAATTAAGCGTCCAAACATCTAAAGGAATTACTAAATATAAAAGGCCCATTTGCCACATGCGCTTGAACTACTTAGTGAATTAATAGATTGCGAAGACGCAAGTGACCACTAAAGTCTTACCTACTTAGTACAGAAGAATCCAAGCACTAATCCAAGAACCTTGGATTGTTAGGGATACTATAAGTGGATTAGGAGGTTGCGGAACCATTCATAAGGCCCAACCGACTCGGAAACTCAGGACCTGCGTGGTCACTAAGGGCGTCACAGCCACTTTTCTGCCACAACTCAGCGGCGATGACCTAACGGTCGTTTTAACAAAAATCAACTTGACAGGAGACAGAACGGTGGATCTACTCATTGGGTCAGCATACATGCCTTATAACTCCACTGACCTGCCACCGCAAGAAGATATAACCAACCTAGTGACATATGCGAAACAACGCGGGCTCCAACTCCTTCTGGGTTGCGATGCGAACTCCCACCACGTGTGCTGGGGTAGTTCCAACATAAACCCGAGGGGGGTAAGCCTGCATGACTTTATCCTAGGCAATGAACTCACCATCCTCAACAGAGGAACAGAACCTACCTTCATAGACTCAAGAAGACAGGAGGTACTGGACATCACGATCTGCACAAAAGAAGTGGCCGACCTGGTTCAAGACTGGAGGGTCTCAGATGAACCCTCAGGCTCGGACCATAGGCAGATCCATCTAACGCTTCGGCACTCATTGGAAATTCAGTGGGCTCGCAACCCTAGAAATACCAACTGGGAAGGATTCGATAGGGACCTGGCTATCAAGCTCCCCACGGTTCCGAATCGATTCCACACCAAAGAGCAACTAGAAACAGCTGCACTATCACTGTCTAATGCCGTTATAGACGCCTACGAGCAGAATTGCCCTTTGAAACAAAAAAACCTCTCAAAAAAGGTCCCATGGTGGAACCCAGAGCTGACCAAGCTCAGGCTTAAGCTGAGAAGGTGTTTCAATAGGGCGAGAAATCACAACACTAACTCGCAACATCTTTGGGAGGAATACAAAAACGCCCGAAACGAATACAACAAGGCCATTGTTAAAGCCAAACGAAGAAGCTGGAGGGACTTTTGTGAGAGCGTGGAAACAGCTTCCGAAGCCTCCAGGCTCAACAAGATCCTCAGCTCTAACAACCGCCCCCAGCTGGGATGCCTTAAACGACCAGAGGGGGGACACACAAGCGACACCAAGGAAACCTTGAAGCTCCTAATGGAAACACACTTTCCGGGCTTCCAGGAATCCTCACACCCAATTGCCGCAGGGGAGAACTCCAAGAGGCTCCACAAGCCCAGGGAGTGGGCCCTTGCAGCCAAGATAGTTAATCCAAAAGCAGTAGAATGGGCCGTGAGCACCTTCGACCCCTACAAATCACCTGGACCGGATGGAATATACCCAGTCCTACTACAAAAAGGGTTAAGCCAGCTGCTGGGCCCTCTAACAAAGGTACTCAGAGCGAGCATAGCCCTCAGACACGTCCCTCATGCCTGGAGCAGCGCAAGAGTCACGTTCATTCCAAAGGCAGGCAGGAACGGCCACATCTTTGCCAAAGACTACAGACCCATTAGCCTCACCTCCTTTCTCCTGAAATCACTGGAGAGACTAGTTGACGGCTACTTGAAAAACAACCACCTAGCTCTTCAACCGCTTGCTGAAGCTCAGTATGCCTATAGGGAGGGCAGATCTACGGACACTGCCCTACATCACCTGGTGAGCACAATAGAGACACAGTTAGCGGCGAAAGGTTACGCTCTGGGAGTATTCCTGGACATCGAAGGAGCATTTGACACCACATCATATGCAACTATAAAAAACGCTATGCACAGACGAGGAATACCAGAGACCATTATTGACTGGACATTGAGTATGCTATCAAATAGGAATCTGACCGTCTATCAAGGCGACACCTCCATCACGGGAATCCCTGCCAAGGGCTGTCCACAGGGTGGAGTCATCTCCCCCCTCTTGTGGAGCATCGTTGTAGACGAACTCCTAATAGATCTACAAAACCTAGGCCTCTCTGTCTACGGCTACGCTGATGACGTGGCCATAGTAGTCAGAGGAAACTTCCTATCAATACTTAAGGAGCTCATGGACAAAGCACTTAAGACCACCCAAGACTGGTGCCAGGCCAGAGGTCTATCCGCTAATCCAAGCAAGACTAAGGCCATGATTTTCACCAGAAAATACAAACCCGAACCCGTTGAGTGTCTCAAGCTCTGGGATAAGGAGATAGAATACGCTACAGTAGTCAAATACCTTGGAGTCTATCTAGACCCAAAGCTCAATTGGAAGCACCACCTCGAGCGCAAGAAAACAACCTTCTATGCCTCGTTGTGGACGTGCAAAAGAGTCATGGGAAAAACCTGGGGGTTCAAACCCAGGGTCGCCTTATGGCTCTACAGGGCAGTACTGCTGCCTAGACTAACCTATGCTGCAATAGTCTGGTGGCCCAGGGTGAAAAAGCTTGAGACAGTAAAAATGCTTAAAAGCCTTCAAGGTAACTACCTGAGGGCTGCAACTGGCGTCATGAAGACCACCCCAACAGCGGGATTAGAGGTGGCACTCTGCTGCCCGCCTCTGGACAAGCTCATCATCCACTCCGCCAGACTTACAGCATACAGACTGAAGTGTTTGGGCGAGTGGAAGCGTGGAGGGCACAATCATCCTGAGCTAAACCTCCTCCACAAAAGCCCATTCACTCTGACCCAGGATCGACTACGGAAAAAAAATTCGGTAGAGAAATCCTATAAAATCCTAATCCCCACCAGGGAAGAATGGAAAAATCCGCAGTGGCTTCAAAGCCACAACGCAGACGCCTGGTTCACCGACGGATCAGGAACAAATGGACGTTTTGGGGCAGGCGTGTACGGCCCCAAAACCAACCACAGAATCAGCATCCCCCTTGGACAATACGCTACGGTTTTCCAAGCCGAGGTACTTGCCATATTGGAATGCATAAAACTACAAAGTCGACTTGAGGTAAAAAACAGACAAATCCTCATCTGCTCTGACAGCAGAGCAGCACTGGACGCTCTGGCTAAAGCCACCACAGAATCTTCTGTGGTCTGGGACTGCATGCAGGAGCTCAACAAATTGGGAAAATCCAACAAAATCACCCTAATATGGATACTGGGTCACCAAGGCATACCCGGAAACGAAGAGGCCGATAGACTGGCAAAACTGGGCACACTGGATTGCCCAGTGGAGCCAGCTGTAGGGGTCCCCTTCGCTACAGGTAAGAAAATCATCAGGGACTGCTTGGAGCAGGAACATCGGGCTTCCTGGAAACAGAGTCAGGGATGTCGCCAGGCAAAAGCCATGATGGAGCAACCACTACAGAAGAAAACCAAGGCCCTACTTGACATGAGCAAGAAGAACCTTAGAACCACTATCGGTCTCCTCACCGGACACACGACCCTTAGAGCTCATCTATTCAACCTTGGCTTGACTGAGAGCAAGGATTGCCGAATATGTGGCGAGGAACCTGAAGACAGCATACACATTGTTGGCCGCTGTCCAGGGCTCGCCGCCAAAAGACACAGTTTACTGGGACGAGCCTTTCTCGAACCCAGCGATCTGCCCAACTTGAAGGTCAGTGACCTACTTGGTCTGGTAAGAAGTACCGGGCTACTAGCTGACCTTTGACCTAACCACACAGTGGGTAGTTACAAAAGACCTTACAGATCTAGGTGACATCAAGGGCTGGAAACAAGCCCCCCACTCCATCTACTACTACTACTACTAGTACAGAAGAAAATGCGTCTTTTCAATTTCTGAACTGATGGAAATTTTCCAAAAGAAAGAACACATACGCAAATAAGCCTTTTCATTCTAGTTTACATTCAATGCGTCCTTTTAGCTCAGTATTCGTAGAAAAATACATGTACTTGCGCCCTTTGAGGTTACTGTAACTTCGTGTACAGTCGAGCTAGAAAAATATAAAAAGTATGAGCAGATGCGTCATTTTGCTGATCACGGCAATATATATATAAGTCTATTTCGGAAAAAATGTTAGATGCGCCCTTTTTACTATCGGGGGCAGTGTTACACGCACACATTGATAGTAGGGTTGGTTGTAAGAGATTGTCATATGATAATAAACCCGCCCATTGTGAAATTTCACAATAAAGAGAAAAACAAACAAACAAACTGTGTCTCTTTCATCCATAAACTTGTTTAGATGACCCCAACGTAAAACAAAGAATGCCGACAGCCCAGGTGCAAAATCGTACCTGACACCCGCACACTCGGGATAAGATTAAAGTACTATTGAATAAAAGTATTATTAAATAACATATTTTACAATTTCAACACTGTAACTTTTTTCGGGTAAGTATTTTAGCTTAGCTTGTGTAGAATGAAATAGTACAGATAATGAGCTTTACTATGTAATAAAATTCGCAAGTGGGTACAAAATCACCCATTGTCTTTTATTTTTATTAATTACTAGTAGGTGAAAAAGGGGTGCAAAAAAACTGATAAGCTTTAGGGGTCAAACTATAAAAGAATGGGAAAACCCTCCTTGTTAAGAATTTAATCAGTGTTGGTTTCTTTTTAAACGATTTTTCAATAAAAGGAATAGGGAAGCAGATATGTTCAGACCCTACTTACTCTACATATGAAATGATAAAATCTTCACCAATATTCTTATATCGTCAAAACTCCCTGGTATATGAATAATATTGTAATTTTTTAAATCACTTTTGCAGCTTTTATTCTGTGCTGGCTGCTGCGAATCTTACCATCCGTTCTGCGTGGAAACTGCATCTCCCGGTGCCATCTCCATCTTGACCACCAATCAGAAGTTTACTTGGCTGTGCCCGCACTGTGTTATATGCAAAGCGTGCAACAAACATACCGCTGACAGGGCAGATACATACTGTTATAATTGTAAAGGATTCTTTCATGCGGACTGCCTCACTGCAAATCTCAATGGAAAATACAGGAGTGATTGGCCTAAGGTAATTCATATTTCATCATCATCATTAGCGCTACAACTTATTGTGAGTCTTGGGTTCGTCATTGATTACATAGCATATTAGATTGCTCAATGCTGGACTACGCTTTGACAACCAGAGGTTACTACGTAACGAAACATAGATGGTACTCATAGTACCGAAAATTGATTAATCTTCCATTATTATGGTGACTTTTGTGGTATGACAGATGGCGACACGCTGTAGATGGCGCTCTAAACACCCATATAGAGCATAAAATAATAGTATAATAATGAATTTTTAATTCATAACTCTTATTATTTTAATGTCATTTATATAAATATGTCAATTTTACTCTACCGGCCTACAAAATGACAAAAAGGTATAGTATTGTGAAAGTGCAAAAAAAACTGATTTGAAAACGGATATATACATTTCGACGCTTCCCGAGACGATGAAGACCATTTCCAGACTGAAGTCTATCTGTGTGTTTGTTGGTGTGTATTCGCCAACGATAGCGCCCAAACGTTTCATCCGATTGAGCTGACATTTGGCATGCAGGCATCATTTGGTCATGGCAAGAGTTGAAAACATTGTGGTTGAAATCGGTCCACCAGAGGGTGCGCTAGTCATACTTCAATCTTGAAATATTAGACTTAGAGACTTAAAATTCGATACACAGATGTCTCGTAAGGCCGAAATGACATTGTCAAATATCTCATATACAAGCGACACACATACGTCTCATATACAAGTCCTCCCTATATTAATTAAATAGTAAAGCCCTTAAAACGGCGACGCTTGCAATGCGTGGTTTGTTTCAAATTTTAATTGAAAGTCTCACGGAGACCTTTTGCAATTTGATTTTTAAATGGAATGAGATGACGTGCATTCGAAATTCAAATTTTCATGGCGTTGCGTTGCGTCGCATATTAATAGGAATTTTCCTATTAATATGCGACTTAGGTTTCAATACGTAATAATTAAGCACTTTGATGTTCAAAATTTAAATAGTTTATAATAGATGGCATTCTATATCTTCATATTATTTCCGTGATGTAATCACGTATATGTCCTGGTTATGCAGTCCTGTATGTGTATGAATCACAATATGTATTCACATATTAGATAAGACTTGCACTCTCGTCTCAAAATAATTTACCGATTTTAGTACCACCTCAACACAGGTTCATACCTAGTGAGGTGGTAAACCGATATGTCAAAAGATGAATTTCCTTTCTAAGCTAGGTATAATATGTACACTTATTATAAAATGTTTTTGTGTTAGAATAAGGATTTTCTTTTTGTAAATTGTAACTTGAATAATGGAAATAAATAAATAAAATAAAAATAAATCAGCTTATATAAAAAATGCTTATATAAAAAATAAATCAGCTTATATAATAGATGGCAGTAATAATTGAATGTTATTATTGGTTAAATTATTGGGTTTTTATAATCAATCGGTACTTTTTAAAAAACAATTTATATCATACGCATTATAGATGGCCAAATAAATTGCTATTAGTTTGGCCTCCTATAATGCATTTCACCGGCACAGAAGGATCGCCAAATCATACTATAGAGTTGTGCAATCTAATACCCTATATAATCAATGACTTCCGACAAAATCTTCCGTTCCACCCTTTCCTTAGACTTTAAAAGCAAACTAGACTCATTGTACAAACTTAACTCAACATTATCACACTACTCGATTTCAGCAGTGCGTTTAATATAGTGAAAAAAACTCGAGTATTTGTTAATGGTATTTTTTCACTTGCAGATTTGCAGCGCGTGCTTGAAGTGCAAGAGCTGTGATAGTTTTAAAGTAACAAAGTTCCTGGGAAGTCTGCCCTTCTGCTCGTCCTGCTTCCGACTTCGGCAGAAGGGCAACTACTGCCCTCTGTGCCAAGGATGCTACCAAGACAATGATTTTGACAGCAAGGTAACTATTATTTATTTTTGAATCATCATCGTTCTCTGAAACGAGAAAACTTCCGATATTTTGATTTTGAAACTTCTTGAAATCCATCGTCGAACCCAAATCTGAGTACTTTTTATTTAGCATTCGACAAAAAGGAACAAGCTTAGCTTGGTTGGTATTTTCTGGTAAAATTTTTGTTTTCAACACCCAATAGTTTCATGCTTTACAGAGTGATATTTTTCTGTGTTTTGTGGTTTTATCTTTTATGTGGACTATAATACTCTTGCATGGCAGGCATGAATCAACAAAATCAACAAATGCTTTTCTTCTTGGTTTCGACCTTCAATGATTTTCATAGCCTTTGGCGGTTACAAAAGCTTCTCCCAGCAAACTTTAAACAGTCCATTGCACAAACCTTTTTACTGCCTATAAACGATAATATGACCACACATCAGAATTTTATAGCTGCCTACAGGGGTAGCGAATGCGGGAATACAGGCACATTTAAGTATTGATTTTTAATATGCCTAATAATCTCACCTGTCTATTTACGGGAGAAATTTAACCTTCTAAGAAAGTCATGGTATCCCAATCCTATCGAGTCAAAAAACTATCTTGATATACTACCTAATAAATCTTAATTTTAAACTTACTCTTTCAAAGGTTATGCAGTCCGTTTATGGAACCAGCACCCTTCGAACATTAAAAGCACTAGGACACTTCTCAATTCCAGAGAGTTATTGAAAAAGCATTACCTGTCCTGTTAAAGTTACTTTTTCCCATTCTTAATATTCAGTTTTATTGTTTTTAATTAAGTTTGACTACATATATTGAAATCTAGATTGACCCTTTTGATGTTGTCATCTGTGAGGTGTAAGTTTGCACAATATGTTGTAAGTAAATGTTCATTATATGTTACCCAACAATCTCACTCGAGAAATTTACAGGTTGATTGTAAGAGGGGACGATAAGTCCTCCTTGTATATAGTTTATAAGTTATGTACGATAGTTTTCAATCTATATAATATGTCCATGTTGTTTGTTACGAGTAACTATTGCAAAATTCTTCGAGTTTGAAAATGCCAGTATATCTTTATGCGCCCGCATTATAGTTAAAGTTGTTTATTGTTCTTTTTAGATGATGGAATGCGGATGGTGCTCAAGGTGGGTGCACGCAAGATGCGAAGGACTCAGCGGAGAAGGTTACCAGCTGCTCTCTGCTCTCCCTCACAACGTGGAATACATCTGCCGGCAGTGTCTGCCCGATAATCCTCCGTGGAGAGAAATGCTCGGAACTTACCTGCGAGGAAAGCTCATCTCCCTCCTAAAAATACTAGCGAGAAACAAGGATGCTTGCGCCCTTTTAAAATTAACGCCGCACAAAAATACACCCCCTGAGAATAGGCTATGTCTGTGCGAATCTCCAGTCGCGGTTCGAAAGCTAATATTCGACGACCGCCCCGCTCAACAGTCGTCCGGGGTAAAAGCCATAGAAGCGGAGAAGGCGGAAGCCGCAGCGAATAGTGTGCACTACGCCGACGATAATAAGCCGCTCATGCACAAAGTGGTCGTTGTTAACCTTCAAGAATCCCTCATGCAGAACAAAGAGATTTGTTTCTCGACAGGGGTCTGCGATACGGAAGACGATGACGGAGGCGAGATGCGCGGCGGCTACGAAATGCGCCCGTGCTGCGTCAAAGTCAACGACAACTCGCAGTCGAGCGAGGACGAGAACGAAATGAAAGTGGCGCTCGGGAGCGACGTTCAAACGTCCGTGCGGCTCGTGCCGACTGCAATGCACGATGACAAATACGAGAACATATCCGACGACGACGACGCCGTCGATAAAACAAACGATGAAACGCTCGTCATTCGAAAAGATGATCAAAACGCGCCGAGCGTGACGATTGCGTGTCTCGAAGGTCACAGCACTGACGTCGACTGTCCTTGCGGAAACGTAAAATCCCGCGATGACACCCCATCGCTCCTAAAAGTAAAGAACCGGGTAAACGCCAACGAATACGCATCCTTGAAAGAATTCAACGGCGATATGCAAGAAGCAATACGGAAGACGCACTCGAACGAATTGATCAAAGTCTATCGTGATATATTTACAGAAACGTTTCCGTGGTTCGACTGCGAATCGAACTGCCTCAATCCCGATCTTGAAATCGAAGATGACGCTGACGAAACTGATTCTCTAAAAGACGAGGATATCGGAGAGAATATGCGGAAAGCTAGAATCAACATCGACGCTAGTACCGCTTCTGAAGATCACGTTGTTCCAAAAATTGCAACGGAATCGAAATCGTTCGACAGTTATCTATACGATGATTCCATTATCGAAGATGTCCGCGTATGCATTTTATGTAAAGAAATTGGCGAAGGGCCGCCGTCTATGGAAGGACGATTGTTATACTGCGGACAGAATGATTGGATACATTCAAATTGCGCTTTGTGGTCAAATGAAGTATTTGAAGAAATCGACGGATCTTTGCAAAACGTGCAGAGTGCAATTACACGCAGCAAGACGATAAAATGCGCAACTTGCGATGTAAAAGGTGCGAGCGTCAGCTGTTGCACCAAGAACTGCAACACGTCATACCACTTTAGGTGCGCAAGGAAAAGCGACTGCGCATTCCTCGATGATAAACGCGTTTTTTGTCCAACGCATGCGTCCGACGTCACAGACAAACTGCAGAAAGAGAACGACTTTGACTTGGTGCGGCCCGTTTATGTCGAGTTCGATCGCAAACGGAAGAAGTACGGTGATCCGAGTAACGTTCAATTTCTTTTAGGCAGTCTAACCGTTAAGAACCTTGGGAGGATCATACCTTCTGTATCAGATCACGATGATATTTTGATTCCGGCTGATTTCGTGTGCACAAAGCTATACTGGTCGACAAAACAGCCCTGGAAAATCATTCAATACACTATCAAAACGAAGTTGCTTTTGGCTGAACCGTTGCCCGGTTTCGATTTCGGCGTCAATATCACCGTCGACCATTCTCTGAATTCAAACGTTGTCGAAAGAATTATGGCGGAGATTTCGTCGTGGCATAAAAGCGTTGCGAATACTGATCGTACGCTAATGGCGAAGAAAGCTGATATGTCTCCGATTAAATTTCGGAACAACGTCAGTTTAACACTGGAAGATATCGCCGTCAAACAAGTCGTTGAACATTTACTCGATATCGTTTGTAAGAATGAACAGCAAGACGACACTCCAGAAGAAGAGCCACAGAATACGGCGGATCTGCTCCCCCCTGAATTAAAAGATGCAATATTCGAGGATTTAAATCACGATTTACTCGACGGAATATCAATGCAAGATATATTCCCGAAATTAATGTCTTATGAAGATCTTGTGGCGATGGATATAAAAGGGGAGTTCTTCACAACCGAGCAGAAAGATAAAACGACGGAGCAAGGCGATGATCCAGCTTCGAAAGCCGACGACGCTCGTGATAAAAATAAGGGCGAAGGTTGGACGGATCCAAAGACGTCCGGAAGCGACTTTTTAGATGAGTTACTGAATGCCAGACTCGAGGCCGGTGTGCGCGAATTGAAGCGGAGTAAATCCGAAATGTTACTGCAGAAAAGTCTGACGAGTCGCAACCATCAGCGGTCGTGTAGTTTAACTTCAACTCGGCCCGCTCCCGTGAAAAAGACTAAGCCGGCGAAACCGACTCTTAAAGAAACTAGTCCACCTAAGTCTGAACCTATTGAATCGCCTGCTCCAATCCAGCAGGCACAACTGATACAAATGGACGGCACTGCGGATACAACTTCCGAAAGCGGCTCATCGACCCGATCCATCGAAGACGATCAATTCCATAAGACTCCACAAGATTCTAAAGATGAAAAGAACGATCATGTGATTGATTTCTACACGAAAATGCAATGTAGCCCCATTTCGCAATTAGACGGCGCTGACGATTTTTCAGGCTCCGACAGCGAATGCACCTCGCCGATGTTGAGCCCCGCCGGTCGCGACGATTCGGATTTCACTCCGATACCGCAATTAGACGGTGCTGACGATATGTCATCGAGCGGAAGCGAAAGCAATTCCCCTAGAAACCCGACGAATCAAGTGTATTTCCGAACGAATTCAAATGAAGCTTCTTATACTGTGACTGTCTCCGCTGCAAACATCGCGGCGACTGAAATGTTAATGCGATCACCAATGGACGAAGGCTTCTTACGAGTCGGTCAATTGGAGCAGACGGTGCGATGTGACCGCTGCCACAATACTTACAGAAATAAAGATTCGTACGATCGGCATCTGCCGTCGTGCGATATGATGTCAACTAGCGAATCTGAGAGCGAGACGCCGAAATCTCCAGAGATGCGGACACTCGGAACTATACCTTCGTCATTCCACGGGTCATTCATCCAACCGACCGCTATGATCTCTCAGCACAACTATGATACTGACGCATCGAAACCGGGCTTAATTACCGGTCGCAGGACATCCGTGAACACTCGACAAATCACGATAAACGGTACTATCGTCGAAACACCTTCGCCAAGCCCTGTCGGCACCGACGGTTACAATACAGCCGATATCAAAACAAACAGCATATTTTTAGATGCTTCGAAACAGGCGACGATAATGAGTCCTCAGATGATAGCATCACCGCAAATAATTGTCAATCCGACGCTTCAATCAATCAGCCAGCCTAAAGTATCCATCGGCAATCAAAACATGTATAAACCGCAGTTGATAAGCGGACCTACGACTGGAATACCGTACAATATTTGTATGAAACCGGCCCAGAATATACAAACGGTGCAGGCGGGAAATCTCAACCACATATTAACTAGCGGAGTTTTATCTACGAATCCAAATCAAGTGCTTACAATAGCTCCTCACCAGCATAATATTGCTCCCGCTCTACACGGGAAACAGACGATTCAATTTCCAAATGTGTCCATTCACGGCAATACGCTGCAGGCGATTCCAACATCTCTCGGAAATCCACTTCTACAAAATATTCAGATGCGACCGCAGATGCAGAACCAGACGATTTTAATGCCGGGGATGAACGCTCGTCTTGCTTCTCCAAACTCGCAACAAAAGCACCAAATTCTCATACCGCAGTGTTCGCAGAAATCCCCCAAGAAACAACCACCGACCATCCAAACGAAGCCGCAGCTCCAAGCTTCGCCGAGAGCAAAGGGAAAAGCCATAGCGAAAACGGCAACGATCAAGCGGCAGGTGACAAAATTCGAAAAGCCGATCCAAGCAATGAATCAACCGGTCTCCTTAGCCAGCGGCGGGGCCGTCATACAATTACAACACAACCAGTCCGGACAGCCATCGATAATCGTTCAACAAGTACCAAATCCGAATATAATATCATACGTTGAAGCGCTGTCGCAACAGCAAGGGCAAAACTTACAATACATAATCGGCCCGCAGGGAGATTTCAAACAGACGTCGCCGCAGTTCATATCGCAAGGCGGTCTCGTTCCACAGACATTCCAGATACAACAGACGGAAAACGGCGGCTATGTCGCCGTTCCCAGTGCAGGAATCCCGGTTTTATTACCTCAAGGCGGAGTCGGTTTACTTCCGCAGTCCGCTCTGCAGCACGGAACGACGATACTCCCGCAAGGTACGATTCAAACGCAGAACGGAACGACAATAATCCCCCAGACGATACAAACGCAGAACGGCACGACGATAATCCCGCAGAACACTATCCAAGGTTTATCGCAACAGCAACCAAGCAGTATCGGCAATGCGCAAATACTCCAGCAGGGAGCGCTTCAATCGCAAGGCGGGACGATCATTTCGCAGCCGTCCGGAACGACTACAATACTCCCTCAAGGCACAATTCTACCGCAAGGGTTACAATTCTGCAACGATCAAGTGCTACTCGGATCGACACCAACATTAGAAATGGTCACCGATCCTTCGGGATGCATGTATTTAACGACCGCTCAACCAGTCTATTACGGACTGGAGACCATTGTACAGAACACGGTGATGTCATCGCAGCAATTTGTATCGACTGCAATGCAAGGGGTCCTCGCACAAAACAGCAGCTTTTCTGCGACAACAACACAAGTGTTCCAAGCCAGTAAAATCGAACCGATCGTCGAGATGCCGACCGGATACGTCGTCGTCAATAACAACCCTCAAGATAACATAATTACGTCACAGCCCAATGTTATGTCGCCGCAATTGGCTAATTTACAGCCGTCGCCAGCGCAACCACAAAAAAAATCACCAAACGAGAAAGTGATTACATCACAACCGTTGACGAGACCGTCCCTAAAATCAACGAATCCCACTGTTATGAGTATTGGTAATATGCCGAATCAAATGCGCTGCCAGACGCCTCTAATTCAAACGAAACAGAGTAACGTCACTCTACATCCAATGACAACAATATCGACATCGACCCCAATAAACATTGCGCAATCGATCGCAAATACAAACTTAGTTGTGTCAAATTGTAACATCAGCACAATTTCACAGCCAATTGTATCAAGTGCCATCACACCGAGCAACGTTCAGAAATTCGCCTCACCAGATTTATCAGACCCGAATCAAGAATGCATTTCGCAAGGTCAGCAGTTGTTGAATCTTCCGCTCAATGTGCAGCAGATCATAAGGAACAATCCTGGGGCGCAGGTGTGGAGAATGCCGGCGTCCAGCATCTCGAATGCACAGCATGACGGGAACAGACCAATCAACATTCAAATATCCGCAGCGAATGAACGGCCACAGATCCAAAAGATATCAATTGCGAGTAATATGCCTCCGACGGCTGCAACAAATATTTCGGTCGCTCAGAATATCCCGGCAACGATCCGTAACTATCAATACGGATCGGAAAGCGGTCATTTGAAGCATAGCTTACCGCCGTGTATTTCATTGCCGAATAATATTCAAGTGTCGCACGGGAACACGGTTATAAATAATCAACAAGTCTCCTCCGTTGGGAATCAGTCATTGTGTCAGCAGTTTGCAAGCCAAGCGACAGTCACCACGACGATGGCTTGTAACGCTCCCGAAATGCAGGTTCATCACAATAACGATATGAATAAACAACCGTATCAGATGAATACGAATTTACAGCAGAGACACAATGTTGAAATGAACAACGTTCTCAGTATAAACGGCGGTTTCATCAATCAGCAGAACGATAAATTATATCATGATTCCGAGAATTTTATGCACATCGGCAATAACCGCATTCAAGGAACGCAAAGTTGTGCGATGCCAAACACAAACGTAAACGCACACCATTCACATAACCTACAAAATATGAGTAACTGTATCATTTCCAGCCAACCGACGAGTAATTTCTCTAGTCAGACTCATAATAACATGATGAATACTAATAACGGTAACCAGCAACAAATTCACAACCAAATTTTGTCATTGGGAAATAACGCATCGGCAAACATCAACACAAATGGCAATCATAACCACGTTTGTCATACGGCCAACAACAGAATACATCTTATAAATAATAATGTAAACGGAAACACCGGTTCCAATCACTGTAATCTCCCGAATAATAGCAATCTATTCCCGGGTAATAACATCACACATTCAAGTAATGCAGGAATTCATAGTGGCCAAAGTCATAATAATATGATGAACAGCAACCCGTATGCGTCGATGTCTAATTGCATTAATTTACCTGAACCACAACAAACCCAATGCATGGGAAATCAACATCATACAAATAATGAACAGCAAATGTCGAACGCCAACGATCAGGCAAACGCAACACCAAATCATTTGCAATTAACTAATTGCATGAATATGCAACCACAATTACTGACAGGAATGAACAACCAATTATCTGATGCACAAAATCAACTGCAAGATCAACACAACCAAATTAGCAGTTTACAACAACAGCAGCAACAACAGCAACAAAATATTCAACAACCACAAATGATGCACCATCATCTACAACAATTATCAAACATGCCGCACCTGAATAATCAAAATCAAAGTTATCAAAATCAGAACAATCAGTATCAGATATCGCAGCCCATCATGAATATGTCTCAACCTGTTATGACGGATCACGCTCGCATCGATAATCAAACCCGATTAGATTCGCTCCCGAGTTGTAACATAAACAACTCGTTCATGAACAACAACAATCATTCTTTCTCTCAGAATCACATGCCAAATATGAATATGAGTCATCAGTTGCACGTTAGCAATTCACAATCGCAGCACATGAGCAATCACACAAACATGCATCAAGTGAACAACTCCCAGCACAACCACAATCAGATGGTTCTGTTGAATCATGGCCACACCAACCAGCAGTCGATTGCAAACCAACAATCGATTATAAACAATCAACAACCCATTATAAGCAATCAGCAATCGATTATAAACAACCACCAACCGATTGCAAACCACCAACCGTCACTTATAAATAATCAGCAACCGATTGTAAATAATCAGCAACCGATTATAAATAATCAGCAACCGATTATAAATAATCAGCAACCGATTATAAACAATCAGCAACAGATTGCAAACCACCAACAATCGATTATAAATAATCAGCAACCGATTATAAACAATCAGCCACCGATTGCAAACCACCAACAATCGATTATAAATAATCAGCAACCGATTATAAACAATCAGCCACCGATTGTAAACCACCAACAATCGATTATAAATAACCAGCAACCAATTGCAAACCACCAACAATCGATTATAAATAACCAGCAACCCATTATAAATAATCAGCAACCGATTATTAACAGCCAGCAACCGATAATAAACAACGATATGGTATCGCACGGGAATAACATGAATAATCTGAACCAGAGTCAATTGATGCACAATCATATTTTAAATATACAACCGAGGCACGATAACAACCGTTCGACAGGGAATGTAGACAATACTAAACCAAATTTGCCACCGATCATTGATTCTGCCAACAAATCGGGTGATCGAATGCCGCAAATGATAGTCGGAAATCAAATGGGATTCCTGCAAAATCGAGTAATAAATCTGCCAAGTAGTCAATCTCCGATAAACCAGCCGGAAGCGAATGTAATCTCAGCCTGTAGCAAAACACCAACACAAATCAAGCTGGAAACAGAATCTCAAAGAAATTTCAACAATAGCGAACCTACACCGGCGAGAACTGTTGAACAAAATCAGATCAGTTCTCCGTTAAGCAATAAACCAATTATTCTTCCGCCGCAACAGAATATTATACCGCCGAAGCTCCCGGCTCATATTAACTTGATGCCTGCGATTACGGCGACGTCAGTGCAGCAATCTCCTCCAGTCAACAATATAATCAATTTACCGGTGTTGACTAATGCTAATGCGATTAATTTACCGGGGCAGTCCAGTGCTATCTCGCTCCCGAAAGCCCCGACCCATCAATCGGGCATTCCGACGAATGTCGTGAATCCGATGTCGACGAGGCCAATGAATCGGGTGTTGCCGATACACAGAGATGCGCAGACCAAGACGATTGCGCGACCGATCTCTCAACCGGCGAGGGCCGCGCCCGTTCGCCCGCCGAAACCGCCCACGCCGAGGAACCAAGACATGCCCGATCTGAGCATCAAAGAAGAGGATATGGTCGTCGATAGCGATTTGGAAAAGGCGATCGAAGAGTCGAAACGGACTCTCGAATTGGAAGAGCGGAAACGGGAGGAAGAGGCGACGGCCACGGCGATAGCCGCCACTCGGGAAATCCGCGCCGAAAGTCAACCGGAGCCGCCGAAAGAGATTCAACCGCCGCCCGCGATCCCCGCCCCCGAGCCGGTCGTCGTCAACAAAGTCTTCAAAGTCAGCACTAAACATATAAAAGAAAAGGAGAACAAAGTGGAGTCGGCGAAGATGAACATATCCGCTAAAGTGGAGCAGAAGCTCAAGAGGACGATTGAAGGCTTGAACAAGACGGAAATGTTGCTGCAGAAGAAAGTGCCCATGCGGACGAAGCAGTCGCAGGAGAGTCAGTCGAAGACCAAACAGCCCAACGGCGGCTCCAAACCGCCCAAGGACGACAGTCCGAAGATGCTTTACGAGATTACTTCAGAGGACGGGTTCAACTATAGCTCCACGTCGCTGAGCGATCTCTGGGGCAAGGTCATCGAAGCCATTCAGAACGCCCGCCGACAGCACGGATTAGCGCCGCTGCAGTATACTCTTCCGCCTAATTTACCCGGGACGCCGTTCCTAGCGCTTCATAACAACGCCCTCAAATATCTCGTGGAGCAGTTACCAGGGGTACGTGAATTTTTGAATTTCGTTTTTTTTTTAGACCATGTCTCAAGAATATCTCAAAAATGGAAGAATCTATTTCCCTTAATTTGAATTAAATTTATAACTGTTAGCTTTAACACTAGATTTACCAGCTATTTAAATATACCTATTTCTAACAAAACCAGTCAGAATGACTTGTACAAGAAAACATGCTTATTGAGGCTTCCAGTCTTACTCTTAAAAAATGACAAAAAAGTTGAACAATATTATTTATAATAGATAAATGGATTTATAGACATTGTCAAATAACAAAACGCTTATTTGTTTACAGTTTGTCTGTCACAATTTCTACATATGTAGATTTTGCTCTGTGTTTTTTCCACATACACTTTTTTGCATGTATTGTAAATATTTGTAGTCTTATTGTTATGGCAATATCCTATTTGACACCATTTGCATACAGGAACCGTGCCACTTGTAGTTGGTATATCAGCTTCGTGTGGTTTTTGCCTTGAAGTCTGACTTTCTAAAGCAATTTCTTCTGCTAATCGAAACAGAAAGTCTTTTTTGTGAGATATTTTCTCCTGTTGTATTTTTGTACAATATCCAGCTATTTATTCCGACTAAATCTTAAATATTGAAATAGACTTGAAGTGGTCACCTTCTGGAACCTGATTCCACGGTATATTTTCATGTCATTTGATCAGTGACATCAACGCCAAATTTAGTTCTATTATAAAACGATACAGTTTCAGGTAATTTCTATCCATTTTGACGAGTTTATGTTTTGTACTTATTTTGAACTGGTAATCTACCAGCAACACCTTCTTCAATTCTTTTCCAAATAGTTCCATCTGAAGCAATTTCAGTTTGCTAATTTGGTACGTTACTTCCACCTTCGTCTTCAGAACTGGAAGGGAATCGCATGCATTGTCTCGTAAGTTTGTTTGAAATATTTTGACAGTTTCACTGATTTTCATTCTTACCTAACCTACTCTAAATTAATTTTTAATTTTTCCTTTAGGCGAACAGATGCGTCAAATACAAAGCAATAAACGGTAGAAAGATCCTGTCGGCCTGGGACGCGGATCTCGGCCTGGATGAGGGATTCAAAGAGAGTACAGCTGGCTGTGCGCGAGCCGGTATCCTGGGCAGGAAACCATCGCACGATATCTTCAACTGGCTTGCTTCTTCCCATCGGGATCCGCCGATCCCCTTAAATATGACGCAGGAGGGAGATCTGCCAATTTCAAGGTATGGGTGTTAAATGAATATGTTTCATTGGAATGTGAAAATTTGTGTACTGGTGAAAACTTATTATTATTTTTATATTATATTATATTATATAACTGGCAGGCAGCTTAAGCTGATAAGCCTGAGTATGTGTTTGCAATACAGTTTTTGTAGAATAAGCCCAGTTTATTTTTAAAGTCATTGACACTTTTGGCACTGGTCATTTCACTACGGAGAGGATATCATTCGTTTACCATTCTACTGCAGACAAAATGGTTCTTAGAATTTCAATGGAATGCTCATACTGGAAATTCAGATGATACCTTGGCAGATGTGTGTTGGGTATTCATGTTGTAGATAGTCTGCAACCCAGGAACGTTATACGATGCAGTCAGGATTTTATATGTCTCGATTAAGTCACCCCGGGCCCTGCGCTGCTCCAGAGTGGTCAAACCGATAGCCACCAATCTTTCCTCGAATGTTAAAGGCATTTTAATTGCTCTTCGCTGGACTATGTCTAGAAGATCAATATTTATCTTAAAGTATGGGTTTTAGATCTGATAGGCGAGTTCCAAAATCGATCTCACAAATACTGATAGATTGTCAGCATCAGTTCCTCTGTAATATGGAGGAAATCTCGAGGAACGAGGAACAATAGAGAGTTTGCCTTCTTTACTATTACAGTCACGTTTTCTTCATATGTGACTATTACACCAAGATCCTTTTGTGATCTCACAGCTTTAAAACGGGTCTTTTCCAGAAAGTATGGCTGATTAGTGTTCTTTTTCCCAAGGTGAAGAACAATACATTTTTGGGCATTCAGAGTTAGAAGCCTTCCAATGTCCAAGTGCTGAGTTCGTTGAGGTTATTCTGTAAGCTGCAGCTGCTGAGTGGTGGATTTGTATATATCTTCGTATCGTACCGTAAAGACTCATGTTTGATGATATACTAGCTCGTAGGTCTGTCTCCGAGTTTTCTGTGAGGCTTTTTTCAATGATATAAGCTACCTTCTCGAGAAAATTTGTAACCGTTTTAAACGCAATCATTTTCATTTACAAATGGAAAAAATGTAAATGTTTTACATTTCTATATACTTTAGATGGTTGTTAAACCATCTAAAGTACATAGAAAGTACATGTGTTAGCTGTGTTCTACCAGGCACAGCTGGTAGAACACAGGTAACACTAGCGATGAATTCTTTTAATGTGTATCCCATGCTATGGGGTGTGTATAAAAATTCAATATATATACTTTATTAAAAAATAATAGTACCATTTTAAATTTCTCCAAAATCCGCCTTGTTACTCCTTTCAATATTTTTCTCAATCTGCAAAAGTTTCGGATTTTCCCATACTGTCCTGTTTAATAGGGTATAGGTACGGCAAACTACTAGAAATGGCGCCGTGTACTTTATGGGGAACAGTCGGCTGTATTTGCTGGATTTGGATCCTAATATGCTTTCTCTGCAGACCGTTTTTAATCCTTTGCCAATGTCAATCCAATCTCAATGTGGCAGGCACATTGGTCATTTTAGAATCACGCAAAATTTGAAAATAATTGAAGGGTTACAGGGAAGAATGATGAAAAGTCAATTTGACGTTTTAAACATGAGATACTGTTTTTTATGGAGTAGAAATTTGAGTAAAAAAATATTTTTTTGAAACAACTATATTTGGTTTACAGACAAAATATATTTTGTTCTGAATCAGACAAACCCTGGGTAAAAGATCCTATTTTAAGTTAGTAATTTTTTAAATGGAATTACCAAAAAAAATACAAAATTGACTTCGATCATTCTTCTCTGTAGTAATTTTTTAAATGGAATTACCAAAAAAATTACAAAATTGACTTCGATCATTCGTCTCTGTAACCCTTTAATTTAGAATGTCATTTTCGCATCGTCATAAAAACTATTTTTTTTTTCAGAATGCAAGAGGTAAAAACAAATATTACTTAACGATATTGTCGACGGCTCTTTAAAGTACCCTTAATTCATTGGCAATAAAATATTCATTTCGCTGTAGTTGGAATCTGAACGAAATTTTAGTAGATGTAAATGTTCGAATACGGTTATCAAAGAAGTGTGTTTTTGCATATTGGCCGTTTAAGCATGACAGACGTTATATGAGCTGCAGTTGAGGGGTTAAGCGCCGTGGAGGGGGGGGGGGCAGTAAAATTGTTGGCAAGGCCTCATTTCCTCCAAATGAACGTTTGGAGAGTGTGGGAACACATGGGCCATTTTGTAATCTGGCCATAGTCGACGGGTTAATCTTGGTTATTTGTCCCACCATTAAAAAAGTTTCCCCACCACTGACTTACATGATGTAGCCTTCCGGAAAACTCCACAGTTCAGGCAACTTGGGTTACCATTTTAATTACAGATAGGCATAAATAGAACCTATTCTACAATATATATATATATCCGAGGTTTGTGGTATTTGGAAAAAATAACTAAATTGAAAATTATGTAATTAAAGCATACACATAAAACATTCATGCCAAATTCAAAGGAAATTGAGGAATGTGTTTGGTCATAACTGAGTTAAACACAAACATTGACAGACAATCAGACGAAATGCCAAACGGCCAACTTAAAACAGGATCTCGCTACGCTCGCTCAAAATAGGTCTAATCTTTTAAATCGCATCTCTTTGCGCAGTACATGTCATTTGAGAGAGACAAGTATGAAGCCTTCTTTAAAGACTATTATTATATATATTTTTACCTGCAGGATAAAGTTTGCCCATCACTGATTTAGGTATTCGCAGGTACAGTATGGCCGCAATTATCCAAACCCCGATTAAACGAGTTCCGGGTTAACCTAGGTCGAAAAGGCTATGACCATGTCATGTTTTTACCCTACCCTCCATCGTCACCCCTCTGCTCCAATTTTACTATGCAGTAATTTATATGTATCTATGTATTGTATTAGATTTTTAACTGATTACGTTTAAATATGTAGTTATTCTTTTACTTCATTGACTATGTTTAAATTCATTTTCCTCCTCGATTTATGACAGAGTGTGTTATCCGAGTTTTCGATTATCCTAGATACCCTCGGCTCACATTACCTCAGATATGCAAGGTCCTACTGTATATCAATAATGTCAGGAAATTAGATTATTTGTGAGTAAATAACTATGGTGACTGCACTGTCTATATTTGTAGATAAAGATGCAGAGTCTATGGTGCCGTGCAGAAGATGGCATTCGGAGAAGAAAACTACACTAAATTGTAATGCGTCTTGCGAAATATTTCAAAATTTAAAAGTTGGGAATCGTCGGTGGCTCCATTTCATAATTAAACACCCGAATGCGCTTGCCGTAAGCAATTGCATTATTTTTCGAGAAAATTTTGAAAAATGCCTCGTTGATTAATGTTGTCCGTCACTCTTTCAGGCGATTCACTAGCAGCACTATGCCAATGTCGATGCGGTTTAGACATTTAAAGGAAACATCAAAATTGGCGGTGGGCGTCTTCCGATCTCACATTCACGGGAGGGGACTATTCTGCCGACGGGATATTGACGCCGGTAAGTACTGCTTCAAATAAATAATATTCTCGATATTAAAATACAAGGGTGATTTCCCTCCCAAATAATTTATTTTTTCTTGTAGATTTTGCAATTGGTGTTAAACCTTTAGCAGATTTTTTGTGCGGATATTGAGTGCTGAGGTCCATTCTTCCAGCGAAGAATCTGCCTCTCAAAATTATTTTACCCTTTATTTAGGAAGGTCCCATATATGGTGGCGTTTGAGCCTTTTCATGGTCATTGGTTCACTTTGTATTTGTATGACTGTATCTTGTGTTCTATTTCCTCTTTTACAGTTCTGATTTGTAGATGCTCATGTATTTCTGAGGTCTTCATAAACCAAGGGTTTATTTGATATTATTCTGAGAACTTTATTCTGAAATCGCTGGAGAATTTCCACATTTGAGTTTCTCGCAGAGCCCCAGAGCTCGACTCCGTATGTCCGGACAGGCTTTGATACTGCTTTGTAGATGAGTACTTTGTTTTCTAGTGATACGTGCGATGTTCTTCCTAAGAGCCAATTCAGTTTTCGGAGTAGGATGTAAAGCTCGTCCCGTTTTTTCTCTATGTGGTTACTCAATGTTTGTTTCCTGTCGAGATGTAAGCTGAGGTACTTAGCTGTTGTCCCGTGTGGAAGCGTGTCATCTCCGAGTTTAACAGGTGGGCAGTCATCTTTTCTGAGAGAAAATGTCACATGTGTTGATTTGTTAGCGCTGGCCTTTATTTTCCATTTTGTCATCCAGTTATAGACTTTGTCGAGGTGATCTTGTAGCATAAGTGAGGCATGTGAGGGTTTTTGTCATTGCACAAAGCAGCCATATCATCCGCGAAGGTGGCAGAGAGAATTTCCTCTGACATTGGTAAGTCTGCTGTGTATATAAGGTAGAGGGTTGGACCCAATACGGACCAACCCTCTACCTTATACGGACCCAATACGGAGCCCTGGGGTACTCCAGCTTGTATGTTGTAGAATTTCGAGTACATGTCATTAATTTTTACTCTGAAAAATCAGTCTTCTAAGTAAGACTTCAGCAGTACGTACGGGTTATGTGGCTGTTGTTTTTTTATCTTAAATAACAGGCCCGGTGCCAGACCTCGTCGAACTCTTGCTGTACATCCAGGAATACAGCTTAATATCTTCCACAAATTTTCATCGAAAAATACCATTTACTACTTTCTATCGGCAAAATTGAGGTAAGACTAATAACAGAAGTTTCTAAGATGTCAGAAAACGATATTTTCAAATCTATTTCTATCTCTTACAATCGTCAGATTTCTTCTTTGGATCCTATGTCAAAAAACACTACTCTTTTTCTCTGCCCACTCTTCAGGTCGTCAGACGGAAAGTTTGCTACCGATTTGGCAGCACCGCTCGTCCGTCGAACCGAAACCGTTATGTTTTTTCGCTCCCTCAGATACATTACGCTAATTTATCTATGTTCTCCCTCATCCTCGCGCATGGAGCTTCGTATGGATGCTCGCTCGGGCGGCGCGATGTCACTCCTTTCGGGAACTCGGTCCTCGCTCGTGCCACTTACGAAAAGCGCGCACATCGCCATCGTTAGGATTGCAAACGTCGCAATGAACGATATAAAGTTGTCATGGATGCAATGAAATTTGTCAGGCGAAATGGTGATCGAGTACGCGGGCGAAGTGATCCGAGCGGTGGTGGCGGACGGGCGCGAGCGCGGCTACGAGTCGGGCGCGGGCAGCTCGGGCCGCGTGCAGGGCTGCTACATGTTCCGCATCGACGATCGACTCGTGGTGGACGCTACCATGAAGGGCAACGCCGCCAGATTCATCAACCATTCTTGTGATGTGAGCTTTTTAACTTTATTTTACTACTCTGTACGGTACCCGGCCGTATTATTAGGCCCACCGGGCATTCGAGTAGGTACTGATTTACGCTATTCAATATTCTTAAAATTTTAAATCATATTTTGTCGATGGTTATTCGCTGTTTTGTTTTAGTATGTATGTAAATAATAAATACATTTTGGCTACTATATTTATAGGACACATTCTTACCGTAAGAAATAATAAAATCCTCACCTTTTCATCGGATGACATTTGCCGCCTTCACTGGGCGAACGGTAAAGGAAGATCGTTTCATTCACTGTTATTATATCAAATCACCATAAAGATTTGTGGTTTTGAATAGTTTTCCATTCTTTTACATTTTTTATATCTAATAAATCACCGTGTGCTGATTACTGCTAATGCCAGTATTACAACTCCACAAATTACTTATAAAAAATGTCATTTAATGTAAAATTCATTTAAAAGCGATGCCACCAAATTAGTGAAAATAGGTTCTTGAATGCATACCTTAAAATATATAACATAGACACCTGACAGTAACGACTGTTCAATAAGTACATCATCCATCCGTCCATCGAGAGTATTGAAAATTGTAAATCAGGACTAAGATACACGGTGGTACTAATAATATGGTCAGGTACTGTAGTTGTCCCCTCTCTTTTGCATACAACATCTATACTAATAATAAAGCTGAAGAGTTTGTTTTTCTTTTGTTTGAACATGCTAATCTCTGGAACTACTAGTCGGATTCGAAATATTCTTTTTGCATTTGATAGCCCAATTCTTGAGGAAAGTTATAAGCTATTTAACATCAGATATAAACTAATATATTGAAACATATCATCTAATACCGAAAAAATATACTCGTTAAGAGTGCGATAAAGCATTTTCACTCAATATATTCAATCAGATATAAACAATAACATAGAAAGATATCAACTAATATTAAATAAATAAGTTTGCAAAAAGTGTGACAAAGCATTTTCATTACATATAATTAATCTGATATTTTACGTAGTATAAGAAAGTGCTAGTAACTGATAATCGTAAGATAATTGAGACTGTTGTCCCCTGCCTGGCTATGTCACTTTTCTTTGTCGTAAAATAATGCCGTAAACATAATACATCAAACAACTATTGAAAAGGCTAACAACTTGTTCCGGATAACAACTATTGAGGAGGGAGTCTGCTTCCTCATTTCCTTTTATATTATTATGTCCTGGTACTGACGCAAAGGTTACCAACTTATGGGTTATGGTTGGAGAAGTTACCGAGGGTGGGTGACATTAATTCGCATCAATATATTATTTTTATTTTTTAATTGCAGCCGAATTGCTACTCGCGGGTGGTGGACATCCTTGGCCACAAACACATCATCATCTTTGCGCTGCGTAAAATCTGTCAGGGAGAGGAGCTCACCTACGATTATAAGTTTCCCTTTGAAGATGTCAAAATCCCGTGCACTTGCGGCGCCAAAAAGTGCAGGAAATATCTCAACTGAAAAAACGAGTACAATTTACAACTAAAGCATGGCTATATATTATTATTATTATGTACCTACCACAACCCAATGACTCAACGATGCGTAATATTTTAACTTAGTCGATTTTTATAGTAACAATAATAATAAAAAGTACACAATTTATATACTATTTAATTATACCTAGTGAAATATTTCTAAGGGCTCAATTGGATTGTAACGATCTATTTTGATCAACGAAGTTCCGATAACTATGTACAGTTTTAGCATGCGAGGCTTTCGTCACATTATATTATGTGTATTGTAAATGTAATTATTATTACGGTTACGGTAAGAGTGTTTCGTTTTTTCAAGGCCTATTTTTCAAGCAAATTGTGGCGTATTCTGATTGCGTAGAGATCAGGCTGTGACTTCAAATGCTTTCTCTATGGTTACTTTTGAACTTATGTAAAAATGTACATATATTTTTTAATCTATGTCTATTTATATTCTTTAATTTCATTCACCCTTAACAGAACTCTTCTAGTCGTATTTTTGCCTGTTGTTTTTTTTTTTAGTAAGTATGTGAACTTGGAATGATTTTTGAAAAATTTGTACAGTTTTAAGTACATTTAGCTCGTAAGTTTTATTAGATTATATGCTTTTTGCACATATCCATTAAGTGAATAGTTGTAATTCGATTCGACCAGTATTTATCGGGACAACAAATGTACAATTGTGTAATTTGTATAATATGCATTTAATCCTACGTAGAAAAGCTGCTTTTATCCAAAATTTTTAAATCGCTTTCTTAGATGTAGGTGTAGCGTTATCTGTAAATAGGTGTCCTTTTTAATAGAATTGTAATTATTTTCCACTATATTAATGTTTTAATTAAACTCTACTATATGAATATAAATCAGTGTCTGTTGACTTTTAATATTTTAATAGTTTTATATATTTGATTGTTACATAAGTATTAAAAACGAATATCTGCTCTTTTAATCGTTCAATTCATTCCATGAATTTTCGTGACAAAAAATGTATCACATCGAAAAGCTCGAGACATGGCCTATATTGTTAAAAAAATATTCGAATTGTAAATCCAGTAGTCAATATCCCAGTGCGTGAGGAAAATGTTGAAAATCTCAAATTATGTAGAATTCCATTATTTAGTCATAAGTTTATGCTTGCCACAAAGTGGTTGTCCCTAGTGTTTAATATGAGAACCTCATTAAAATGATATTATTATTATTTCCCTTATTTTTTCTTATTTAATTAACAATAATATAAGTTATAAAAACTACCGCCATTGCGCCTAATGTCTGTGTACATTTGCTTCTAAAGCAGTCTTAAAATATTGTTTTTTTTATTAAATTAAGTTATTTATATAACGCATTATTTATTGTATTCATTTTCGGACTATTTGCGACAGGAAAGCGCAGACAACAGGTTATTGAAATTAAATAAAAATGTGATTAATTTGGAAAATACATTTTGTTTTATTTATGGAGTGGTGTTGTAAAATAACTTTATTTCGTAATTGCTTTGGAGGATGTCATCAACTGTCAAAATCGCCGAAATAAAAGAATGTCGGCAGCACCTGCAATGGAAGAAAACGTAAAATTCCCGCCGTTTTAGATAGCATATACGAATATTTACATCTACAATGGTAATAATTAGATTCTATTTGATTGAATGGAGTCTGCGCGATGTGTTTTTTGAAAATGCCGCGACGAGGGCTTGAAATATTGCTAGGTCACGTGAGCAACATCGATCCAATCGCAGTTTGCGTCTTCTAGGTCCATTCAACTTCATTTGGAGCTTACTAGAGCCGTTTATACGATACGATTTTTTTTGTATCGTGCGATAGAGCAATCTCATTTTTTCATTATTATTATTATTGAAATAATTGGTAGGGAACATTAATATTACAACTATTAGGTACCTATATAATGAATGTTTAAATATAACAATGTACGTTTGGGATTGTCGATGCTGCGGGCGAAGCCGTTATTCAGGATTTCGCCTGTATAGCGATTGCTGTCGTCTTTCACCCTGAGGTGAGCCGCTAGACTTGGTGCATAACAATCTTTTTTTTTTTAATTTGATGCATAACAATCTACTGATCGAGTTACGCCACCGCCCAGCAGAGGCCTACCTCAAACAACGAGATCAGTGGCAAACTAGTGGGGCTTCCTCGGTCCCTGATTACCGGTTTTGGAAATACTTCTTCTACTAAACTAGTCACAGTGACTGTGAGCAATTACAGCTTCGTCCTTTTCACCGTCCTGTCACCGGGATGGTGTGGCCAGCGGGTTATTTCAAAGGACAATACCCCTCTTTTTAGGAAAACTACATTTCCAGACTCCGATAATCCACCAGATACAAACTGTTTTTGCGCATTGCTTCGCTCAGGGCTCGCCCGAGGGATTCTTCCATTCAGTTTTCTTTTTGAGGAGGCTCGCGGATAGAAACAACTATGAATTGTCGCAGCCGTAAAACAAGGGGGTCTTGCGACCCAAGTGGCATGGGACGAAAACTTTGAAAATATGCAGCTCTCAGCTAGGTTAACGAATAACAGTATAATTAGCGAAAAACTGGATAGGTAGGTAGGTATGTGTTCGAAAGAATCGCTATTAGCGCCAAAGAATTAATAAAAGAATTCCCCAAGACGAGCCTTAGACATTGCACTCTGTAAAAGTATAGTTGTATCTGATGGATTACCGGAGGAATCTGAAAAGGTTATTTTCCTAAAAAGCATGAAAAGTATTGGTCTAAGAACGGAAGCAAACACTGAATAATAAACTGAACCTTTCTCTGTTCAACAAGAAAAGATATAAAACTGTAGGTATAATTCACCTAGGATGGAATTCTGAGTAAACAAGTTAATGGTATTGTTTAATCTTTCCTCGATGTGGGAGTATAAGGGGCATATTGTCAATTGGATGGACACTAGAAAATTTCTGTCGTTAATAGATAGTCTCTACCAATGCTACCACAAATGCCAATATAAGAGCGTGTTAGAGACGCAACTCATATCCGTACCATCAAAAGGCAATTTTCATTCTCTTGCACTGAGCAGCTAACCAGCTGCTCCGCGTTCTCTTGTAATTTGTGGTGAAACGATTTTGTAATTTTATACAAAATGTACGATAGCACATCACTAACGATTACGCACGAAATGTATATTATACAACATACGGCTGTCTCTTTCGCTCTTTCGCGCTGTGGTATGCGCTGGCGTGAAAAAGAAAGAAAAGGCAACAATTCAAAATTGAACCATTGGAGCACTGCTTTTTTCCGTGGTGTGGGTGTCGTGTGTCGCTAGCTGGGTGTCAAAATTTTTGATAAAATGAGCCATTCGCAGGTTCTCGTTGTTTAATATTGTATTTTTCGCGTTTAGTCGATATTCCAACGCTGGTATTTTAATGGAAAAGTGACGGGGTGTGCGTTTTGAGAATGTGAGCCGTGTGTTTATTTACTGTCAGCCGATGAGCTGGTGGGGGGCTGCCGTGCCGTGGAATACTACGATGATTTGTTTTACTTTGCTCATATTTCGTGCGATTATGTGGTCTCGCGTGTGATTTTTCGAGTTATTTTGTTACTGTCGCATTGCCGCGGAGCTGCGAACGTTTGCGTCGCTCGCCCTCTACTCCCATTGTTGTGCAAGATGCCAAGAATGGACGGAAAACAATGGAAGACTTCTGCGACAGGTACTATCGTGAGTGCATTTCCTTTTGCATGCGAAACACACATATCTTAATTTTTCCAACGATATTTACACTTTTTAAGAAGACGACTCGAAAACCCAAGGTCTTCGATCTGTCATCATCAGTCACTGTTGTCTGTCATTTTGATTTTGACGTTTTGATTTTTTTGAAGTTCGAATAGTATCTTTATTTTGATGAGAGACCTTTTTAATATATTAAAAAAAAACTACCTGATTCGACAATTTTAATGCTAAATCTGATAGAAAATAGCCTCGGACACGCAATATTTGAAAACATAAAATTTTCAAATTTACATACATTTTCGTTAAGATAGTTTGAAAAAAAAACTAACAACCTACCGAAATGTAGGGTTTCTTTAAATGCCTATATCTCTCGTATTTATAGAGGTAGAGTAAAGATTGTTGCAATTTTGGAATCAGCGCGGTGAATATAGTCAGTCCCCAATTATACATTAATTATACATTAATAGGCCCCAATTATACATTAATACCTTATTTTCAACCAAAATCATTGCTGGATTCGTCAATAGGACACGGACTAGGGGCAACAGATTTTTAGAGGGCGCTTGCTTTAGCATAATAATAGTTCATTCGCGCATCCATCTTGTAACTCTTGTTCCTACATATTTCACAAGGAAATTCACATCCTAAAAGTCCTTGTTTGTTGACGAATTAATTAGTTAAATGTAATCTTCATTCGTATACCAGCAACAGTTACCCATAATAATAAATAAATACAAACGGAGCTGCCATGGAATTCACCGACCGGAGTCGGGCCCATCATAATACTATTTTTTTACACTTCTGGGGGGTGAGCAGTGGATTCCGGACTTACGAACCGGCTGTGGTAGGTTTAGGACAGCTGTCTTGCCACATGTGAGCGTTCACCTTGCCACCCATTCACTCCCCCTTCGAAGCCATAGAATTTGAGATGCGCAAATCGCAGTTTTAGATAATTTTTCTAAGAAAGAGTTGATTATTTTTCTGGAAAGGCCAAGATCTTTAAAGAGGTGAAATAGAGATTTAGCTGGCAGGCCACGAGCGCCAACTTCCACCGCGTGAAGGTGAACAGTGAAGCCGTTCCGGGTTACGGCATTTGCAAGATCATGGTATTTATTTAATTTGTACTCGTGGTCTTTTGGGATATTTGATTCCCATGGAACAGTTAATTCTACGATAAGAGCCACCTTCCGAGATAGAGAGTAAAGAGTTATATCTGGACGGAGGGCTGTGCATCCGAGACTTTCAGGGAATTTATACTGCTTAGAGACCGAATCAACCTCCAGAATCCAATCTGTAGCTTTCTCGATTATTGAGAAAGGTTTTGTAGTTAAATGTTTTTTGCCTTTAGAGCCATCCCGCACAAACTGTATTGGGGGTTTGGAGGATACTGTCAGACCCTTGTTGGCACGAGCCACTGAGAGACTAATTACCTCGCGAATAACAGCGAGAACTTTGTCATGGCGGTAAGTGTACCGTCCTTGATCTAAGGCCACCTTGCAGCCAGCTAGAATGTGCCTAGCTGTGCAAGGGGTATTGCTACAGAGGGGACAAGAACTATCCTCGGCAAAGCTCCAACGAGCGAGGTTACTGGGGTCTGGAAGTGTATGCTGAAAGGCATTCAAATAAAATTTCAGCATCTCTGGCGTCCAGTCATAGAGCATTACCTTCCAGTGCATTGGAGGCGGAATGCAAAAGTCACCAATTGTTGTCCAATCATTCTGGCATTGAAGGCCAATAGCATGAGCCATACTCTTGCTGTCGTAATCTCCCCGCAAAAGAGACTTCTTCAAGTCCACGTCGCTCGTGGTTGTACTGCCATACCCCAGACCAGTGCCATTCTGGCTGATTCCAGTAAGGAACCTTTTGTGGAAGTCTACGCGGGCTTGTAGTTCATTTGAATCACTACAGCCACTTATTACGTGCTTCGATATTGCCGGATCTTTGGAATTGCACAGAATCGAATTTTTGGTTATTCTGGAGTTGGCGTAGAGCAGAGAGGGCAGTTTAAGCGCTAGCCCAAAATTTTGTTTGGACCTGAAGAGAGTCGAGGGGTCAGCTGGTTTGGCTAAGGACAGCCAGGATTTTAAACTAGCTGTCACCAGAGCATCTAGACGGGACAGTTGGGTTTTGGTAAAATCGTAAATAAGAAAGGGCCATGACAAATGTGACGTTAGATAATTGTCATAGATCCAGGCCTTACGAGGGCCAGAAATTAGCAAGGCATCTATTTTCGCCAGGCAACTTTTGAAATGCTCTATAACATGATCGCCCGAGACGTCTTTTCCCTGATGGGTGATTTTTCTGCCGAGGAATTTGAAATGATTGTTTGGGTCTATAAGGGAGATATTAGAGCCCTTATAGACCAATTTGGGGTCATAGGATGTAAATTTTGTGCCCATGCGGGCGAGTCCAAGGCAAAAACATTTGGAGGGCTTCACTTTTATACAGCCTGACCAGTCGCAGAAAAGCTCCACTTTCTGTAATAGCAGGGAAAGCTGCTTGGGGCTTCTGGTAATGAAAGTTAGGTCGTCGGCAAAAGCGAGGCACGACGAGGTGTATTGGCCGTCTGTTTTAAAACGGTAGCCCCACTTCCTGTCAAACTGGCTCAGGCTTTCCAGAAGTATATTAAAAACTATATTAAAAATCGTCGGGGAGAGGCAACAGCCCTGAAATAGTCCAATTGAATATGGTATAGAGCGGGTAGTCCATTCTTGCGTTTTAACATGGAAAGTCAGACAGTTGTAGTAGGAGGCTACAATGTCACGCACGACTGGTGGGAAGTTGTACCAGCGGAGTGCAAAGTGGAGGAGACTGTGTCGGACTGACCCAAAGGCATTCTCTAGGTCGAGCCAGCATACATTGATTTGGCATAAAACTTAGTCGTATTTTCGTAAAATAATACCCATCCTGTTTTTTCTTGTTGGAATTGTTCATTAATTGGATTAGTCATAATAAAACTTTATTTACCTTTTTTCTACAACCTTTGAGGGCTGGTAAACAATTAGTAGAGTGGCGCAATGCAATGCAAGACAATGTTGCAATTGCCTTAAAATTCCGTTCTCGTCTTATCTGAAAAAGGGTTATGTTTTGAACACCCCTGTAGTATTTTTGAGTAGTTGCATCTTGAACACTTCGCAAGGCGGTTGTTTTGAAATAGTTTTTCATTTTCGCCTTGAATATTGAAAAAAAACATTTAAAATACCATCGTTCAACCCTGCCACGAAAAAATGCCTATAGTGCTGTTGACCTGTGTACTCTCTCATTATTGTTTATCAAAATGGGCAAAATTAGTGTAATGGATCGAAAAGTAATCATTATTAATCACAAAGAAGGGCGTTCAGTGCAAAAAATCGAATAAATGGCTAGGAAGTCAGTTGATGTAATTTATTATGTGAACAAAAAATCAAAGAAACCAATTAAATCGAGGACCGTACGAGAAGTGGGAGGCATTAAAAAAAGGACAAATCATTGGAGCACTATTTAGTGGTCTCATCTTTAAGGTCAAAAAAGAGGCCAAGCCCTGATCTGGCCCAGGATCTTAATGAGTCATGCAGCGTTTCGGTGACCCCATCGGGGGTTCGGAGAGTCCTACTGAAAAATAATCTTCCAGGATGTGTGGCCAAGCGGAAACCATTGTTTCGAAAGAATAATCATCAAAGACAATAAAATTTTGCCCAAGCACATAAAGCTTTAACCATGGAGCAGTGGAAAAGAGTCTTCTGGACCAAAGGGCTTAAATTCGAAATTTTCGGAATAAATCGCCACCAATTTGTTTGCAGACACCCCAAAGAACAATATATGAATCCATGTTTGGCTGCAACAGCTAAGCACAGGGGAGGCTCTATAATGGTATGGGGTGTTTTGCAACGAATTGGGTCGGACCCTTGGTCAGAATTCATGAGAGACTGAATGCAGATGGCTACATGAAAATATTAGGGAAGTGTGTTATTCCAGCTGGACGCCGCTTGATTTGGAATAACTTTATCCTGCACTAAGACAACAACCCCAAGGACACAGAAAAAATGATTTAAAAAAAATGGAGCAAAGAAACATGCAACGGTCTTTGATTTGTTTGATTGGCCCGCCCAGAGTCCCGATCATAATTTATTTGAGCCACATTGAAAATATTTGTACAATAAAACAAAAAAAGACTCCTAAAAAATAAGGAAGATCTGTAAAAGAGCTATAAAAAAAAAGCGAGCAAAAATACCCGAAGAATGCATTAAAGATCTAATTGCAAACGACAGAAACGGTGCATGCTATGGGGGCGCACACTAAATATTAACCCTTCAGGCCCCGCGACTTCGATATCGCAGTTAACCTGAGGGTTAACCGCGAGTCGCGGGGCCTGAAGGGCCCCAGAAAAAATATGCTAATGCCAGACTTTGAATTCAGTTTTTTCAAAACTAGAAAAATGTTACTTATCAGCTTCATCCACTTGACACTTCAATTCGAGGGCGAGATTGTGCTAGGTTATGCTAGGCTCCCTAGCCACCGAATCACCAGTATAAATATAGCTGCAAACTAAGAGGCATGTCCAGAAAGTAAGTGTACTAGGGCTCTCAAGGGCTTCTTCTTCTTTCGGTGACTCTCCACTATTGGAGTTTGGCTGTCAGCTCTTCGTATGCGTTCTGGTTCTGTGCCAAGCAAAATAGGTCTTCTACGCTGGCTATTCCAGTCCATTCCCCGATGCTCCTCAGCCACGACTTTCTTCTTCTTCCAGCGCGTCTCTTCCTCTCAATCTTGCCCATCATAAATACTTGAATAATTTAGTACCGACTGTGTCAAAGCATATGTCATAAGTAGTTTTCTTCTTTTCATAGTCAATAATAGTTCTCAGGATCGGTTGGAGAGCCGTAGAACTTCCACATTCGTGACTATAGACCCAGCTAATCCTCAACATTCTTTGGTAACACCACATCTCAAAGGTTTCAATGTTCTTGCTGGTTGTTTCCTTGATGGTCCAAGCTTCGCAACCATACAAAACTTCTGGTCAGATGCAACACTGAAGCAATCTAATTCGGAAATTGATGTTGAGGTCTCGATCGAAAAGTACCTTATTTATTTTGTTAAAGGACACACTGGCAATCTCTATCCGGGTTGATTTACCCATGTGCCTAGGTACTTGTATTTTGATACTCAAGGGCAGAGGGATTTTAGTTTTGCTATGTTGGTCACACTGCTGTGTAGGTTTGCTCCTCCCCTTTCTCCCCTCATTATATTTCAACAATGTCAGGCCACTTGTCCACACTCGTTTTTTTGCCTTGAAAATCTACAGTTGATTCACCGTGTCTAGGCACGGTCATCAGCGTTGTATGGATCACTATGGAAGCTTGTCTACGGATACGGTGGAAAAACGGACGGCGTCGCCGGACATGCTTCGATAGTGATCCATACAACACTGGCGACCGTGCCTACACATGGCGAATCAACCGTAGATTTCACGATGAAAAAACATGTGTGGACAAGAGGGCTCATTGCTTCCATTCGCCAGGTGTGAATTTCAATGTGTCATCCGTTGTCTTGAAAATCGCCGACCGAAGTTTTTAATGAGAATAAAATGGTTTATGGTGGATGGTAAAACAAGAGACAATCCTTCCAATGGTGTCACACCTCATCACCCTCAGCAAAAAATTCAAAACTACAATTTCAGCCAAAAAAATCAAGGCATCCGGGTTTTGGGACCACAAAAGCATCATTTTGATCATTTTTTTAGCTCAGAGTGAAGCCATAAATGCTGCACGGCATTGTGAAACCCTAAAAAACTGGGGAGGGTGATTCAAAATAAAGGTAGGGGAATGCTGCAGAAGGGAGTTTGCACGTCAACACCCTTCTGCACGTCAACACCCTGCCCCACACGGCCAACATCATGAAGGTACTTCTCGACTTGTTTTAATCGGATGTTTCGAACCACCCTCTGCATTTCCCCCAACATGACGCTCTCAAATTATCATCTCTTTACCTCCCTGAAGATGCACATGGGTGTAAAAAGATTTTTAACCCACTAGGAAGTGATATAGGAGGTGAAGAAGTGGACAAAAGAGGTGGCGCGAGATTTCTATGACTAAGGTATCAAACAATTAATACCTCGTCACGCTAAGTGCATTGAGAGGGATGGTGACTACGTTAAAATATAGTTGACTATACTATTCTATCTAGTATACTAATCTAATCCTGTAAAAAGAAAAAAAATGTAGCCTACAAAAGTTTAGTCCATTTACTTTCTGGACATGCCTTTTCTTAACTACAGTATACTGTAGGTAACCCCGCATCGTTACAGGTGATGAAAATTATTATTATTATTATTATTATTTGTTGATGAACTAGCAGCTTAACGCTGATGTGTTCATATCTATGAAATTTACTGGTGTTGCTGTTTCCCTTTTTTTTCTTCTTTTATATATCATTTTTTAAATAGATATCAAGCCTATTTTTGAATGCGTTTATGGTTGGTGCTTCGATAACTTCCTCGGGCAGTTTATTCCAGCTGTTCAAAATTCTGTTTGTCAGGAAGTGCTTTCTTGCTTCAGTTGAAAAGCTTGTAACGTTGAGTTTCAGGCTGTACAAATAGATTCATTACCGCAACCCAAAGAGAAGAAAGTCATGGGGGCGGTCATGCTTCTACGTCGTCGGCTCGGCCGAATATTCACGCTGCGAAGGTTATGTTGTGTATTTGGTGGGATCAGGTCGGTGTTATTTATTATGAACTGTTGAAACCCAACAAGGTAACTATCACTGGGGAACGGTATCGACTTCAGTTGATGCGATTGAGCCGAGTTTTGCGCGAGAAACGCCCAGAATACGAGTAGAGGCACGAAAAAGTGATTCTACAGCATGACAACGCTCGGCCTCAGGAAACACTCAAATGGGAAGTCCTACCCCACCAGCCATATTCCCCATATATTGTGCTGTCCCATTATTACTTGTTCCGTTCCATGGCACATGGTCTGGCTGATCAGCAGTTCCGCTCATATGAAGATATCAAAAAATGGCTTAATTCGTGGATAGCCTCCAAAGATGAACACTTTTACCGTAACGGTATTCGAGCTCTGCCAGAAAGATAAGAAAAAGTTGTAGCTAGCGATGGGCAATACTTTGAATGATTTATTTGTTACCATTTTTTCACAATAATTTTGAAAATGCAAATGTGTTGTGAAAAAATGGTAACAAATAAATCATTCAAGATCATGGTATTTATTTAGTTAGTACTCATGGGATATTTGATTTCCATGGAACAGTTAATTCTACAATAACCTTCCGAGATAGATAGTAAAGATTTATATCTGGACGGAGGGTTGTGCATCCAAGACTTTCAGGGAATTTATACTGCTTAGAGGAAGAATCGACCTCAAGAATCTAATCTGAAGCTTTCTCGATTATTGAGAAAGGTTTCGTAGTGGAATGTTTTTTGCCTTTAGAGCCGTCCCGCATAAACTGTATTGGGAGTTCGGAGGGTACTGACAGATCCTTGTTGGCACGAGCCATAACTTGCGAATAACAGCAAGAACTTTGTCGTGGCAGTAAGTGTACCGTCCTTGATCTAAGGCCACCTTGCAGCCAGCTAGAGTATGTCTTGCAGCCAGATATGAGTCTGTTTATTTTTTTTAAATTTATTTATTTTGTTTATTCACTTATTACTAATCAACATAACAGTAAAACCAAGGCATTGAGAAGTAAAATTAATAAAGATATTACTGTAACTATACAAATAGAATGATACTTATAATACTAGCTATCATATAAGAATAAATAATTAATAGCTTGCAATTTAAGCAAGTGAGGGTTGGCGGTAAAAATATCAAAATCTGGTGCCATTGAGTGAATTTCATTTAAGAGCCGCAAAGCAGGCTCCAACAAGTTCCACCTCGTAAGGTTAGTGCGCGAGAACGGCTCCGCGAAAAGATGGTGCGATCGAGCACGAAAAATTTTTTTGCTATGAAAAGATCCACCTTGGCTAGTAAGCTAGGGTTATCAGTTTTACCACGAATTAGATTGAAAACGTAGGACATGGTCAGCATTTCTCTTCTAAGACAGAGAGAATTATAGCCAACCATGCCTGACAAAAATGGATAATATCCGTACTGCTTGAAGTACAAAAATCTCAAAAAACACTTCTGTACCTTTTCCAGCATGAGGATATAAGTATCTTCATGCGGATTCCAAATAGCTGCATTCGTTTCCATGCGACTTATAACAATCGAGTTGTACAACGTGCATAACCCGAATATTATTGAAGTGCTTGGATTGCCGTATCACAAACCCTAGAAGCTTGAAAGAAGTTGTATATAGTTGCCTAATGTGTTCCTTGAAGTTTAACTTGAGGTCGAAAAAAACTCCCAAGTCCTTGACTTCAGTAACTCTGGGAAGCACACATCCAGCGATGGAGTAATCATACATCAGATGAGCAGGCGATCTTGTGTATGTCATCACTGAACATTTGTTAATATTGAAGTGAAGGTTACGAGCTTGGCTCCATGCATAAACTGCATCAATATAACGCTGTAAGAGCTCGCAGGTTTCAGCATTTCCAGTTGATAAAAACAATTTGACGTCATCAGCAAACATTAGACAACGTGCAGAGGTGACTACTTTAATCAAACTATTAACAAATAAGTTAAATAACAAAGGCCTCAATTTTGATCCTCGGCTAACCCCCGATTGAGTGTTGTATAGTTTGGCTTCAAAATTGCCAAATTTAACGAATTGCTGGCTGCCCCCCAAGTAATCTGCGAAATTTATAATCTGCATTTATAACATTGGCGACTTGTAGGGACTTTTTCCAGGATGGAAAATGTCATATCTAGCTACTATTAAACGGCAGCCTAGCGATGTCTTTGGCATATGGACTCCGGTTACTAATGTGAGTTTTCTTTTGACCAGATTTGGGTGAGGTGTAATGTTGGTGTGGTGGTGCGATGAACCGGCCCGTCGCGCCAACCGGGCCCCAAACAGGGCCCAGTCAGCCATACAATGGACTCCTCGGTGCCAACGGACACAGCAGACATCATCATCATCAGCTCTCTAACGCATATGCCGACATTGACGATCAGGTACTTTTGGTATGCTCTTTTTGGTTGATGACAAAAGTAGACTCGTCTTACGCTCCACTTTCCCGGCATTTGGGATGATTTATTTTTTTATACCATTGTATGCAAAAAATCAAACTTATATTTTACATCAATATAATACAATCTCATCATCAATTTCATCACAAAGACCTCAACTTTCAAACTGACAATATTTCACATACAACAAAGACTAAGAAGCTTGGAAGCCGCACACACTATCGACAGAATAGAGAAAAACGATACAGAGCATTTAACCACCAGATGTATTCTCTACGAAACAGTCTCATTTAAACTATTTTTTACCATATCTTTAGTCAACTGGATATGTCCTTGTTTCGTCTAATCTGATAATTTTACCTGACGCTGCAGCCTATAATCTGACCTGAAGTCTTGTTTAGGAACAGACATTTTGAGATCATCAAAATTGTTTCATATATTTTATGTTTACCCAGTCAAGGGGTTATCTACTAAGCTATTCAATATATTTATATGTAACTAGCCTGTCCTTATCGTTTGTGCTATTGGAATTCTTCGTAATTAAATAAACTTTACGATAGTTTAATGTAGTCATTATATTTACCTTCTTAAATAGATTAAGTTATTCTTATATTTATTTTTATTTCTTTAAACAATGCCCAATGACTAAGCTATTTTTATTATTAGTAACAAGAATCCACAGCAAAAAAAGGTTATTCAAATACATCTGTATTGATTGATGTAGTCCAACTAAGTCATGTTTGTACATGTACATAGAGAGTAATGAATAATATGTATGCTTTAAAATAAAGAAATCATGGAATTGGAATTATAGGAATCAAATATTCCAAAAGACCACAAATGCAAATTAAAGAAATACTATGATCTCGCAAATGCCATTACCAGGAATGGTTTCACTGTTCACTTTCATGCGGTGGAATTTGGCTCTTGCGGCCTGCCAGCCAAATCTCTATTTCATCTCTATAAAGATCTAAGTCTCAAGGAAATAATCAACTCCTTCCTAGAAAAAATATCTAAAACTGCAATTTCCGCATATCAAATTCCATGGCTTTGAAGGCAGAGTGAATGGGTAAGGTGAACGTTCACATGTGGCAAGACAGCTGTCCTAAACCTACCACAGCCGGTCAGTCTGGAGTCCACCGCTCGCCCCTCAGAAGTGTAATAATAATATTATGATGGGCCCGATTTCGGGTCGTGAATTCCACGTTTGTAATTATTTGTAATTATTTTGTAATTAGTTTGTAATTATTTCATTTATTTCTATTTAAAATAATAAAACAAAATACAATTATTTTAAAATTTAAAATGACTAAGTCCATTTCCCAGAGGAAAGTGTACAGAGGTTTTTAGAAGATCCTTTCCATTGTGCAACAGTCTATAAACTTTTTAAACTCGGTTGAGTTTTTAACCCTTTTAAACCTGCAGGTATGTATATGTCTCAGATGCTGTTAGTCTGTTGGGACATATCCTATCGAAGTTTCTTCCTTGACGGCTACTGGAATTTTGCGTATAATTTAAGGCATACTGTCCCTGTTCCGTCCGCATATTTGTTATGGTACATCGTAATGATTTGTGAGAATTTTATATCCCTCTTTGTTTTATTTTTTTGAGAGTTCTCAGTTGGAGTAATTTCAAGCGATCTCCATAATTCCTTTTTTTAGGTCCACTAGCATTTTGGTTGCCCTTTGCTGCACCTTTTCCAAGACATATACATCTTTGCATAAGTAGGGGCTTCAGAGCCGATATCCACACTCGAGAATAGGCCTTGTAGATATTTATAAACACCACTATTGACAGATGTCGGAAAGCCTTCTTTATAGGATAGAGAGTAGAGTAGAGATAGCTTTTTCAGCAATTGCAACTATGTGCTTTTTCATTTGAGGTCATCGCTAATTATTATTCCGAGATATTTTTGTCGCTTAACTGCTTCCAATGGGGCATTATATCAAAATGTTTCTATCCGGAAACTGCAGTTAACAATGTAGCTAATGGGGACGTGTGAGATGTTACTGCCGGATTTATAACTAATAGAATTATTCCTCTATGCCCCTGGAGCTTTGCTTTTTGAGCGAGGATGTTATTATAGCAGGGCTTTTCGTGTGGTCCTTTTTTAAATTTTGTTTCCTTAAAGTCCCTTTTTTCTAATTTCGGTCTCTAGCCCGTTGAGTATGAGTCGACCAAATCTGGTCGCGAAACAATTATCCGTTGAGTACGAGTCGACCAAATCTGGTCGCGCGTTTTTTCACTTCTTTGACGTTCTCATATTTATTCATAATTATCTAATTGTTTTACAAAATGATATTTCAATATTCTATATTCGAAATTTCAATGCAATCATTGTGCAGTTGTTCTTTTTATGATTGGTGTAGTAGTTTCGTAGTTATAGTACTTTAAGGTCGATGTCGCCGAAAATCCTGCAAAAGAGACAGATGAATCCATGAAAATACCCATTTACTCCAAGGGCTAGGTCTCTTAATTTTAGGTAAAATCACAATTTTGCTCTATTGTACTGAAATAACTTTTTAGAAACTCGATACGTAGAAAAAAAAATGAAACCATTTGAATTTGTTCATATTTAAATCTGTCGGGTTCCGCAGCGGAGGGGCGGTGCGGAGTCCACGGTGCGAATATTGAGAGGCGGTTTTGCGTTTGCAGATACCCGCCTCGGTCATAAGCAGCGTGGGAACGGTGGGCATGGCGCTGCGGGGCGAGGAGGCGCGGCCGCCGCCCGTGCGCAAGCTGCCCAAGAAGCGCAAGTTCGACCCCGCCCAGCTGGAGGACGAGCCCCGCCCGCCGCCCGCGCCGCTGCCGCCCGCCGCCCGCACAGGTCTGGCCCGCCTCTATGCCGTACAACGCCAATATCTTTCTCATCGCTTATATTACTGCACAATTCCTACATCCATAATTTAACCGCTTTAAGTTACGAATTTCCACTATTCGGTTCGGCGGTTCGTTCCGCGCGTCGACCGTTCCTTTTGCCGGAAAGCGCCTCCTCGGGACGCATCGCTCGAGAGACGCGTTTCGATCGGCTCTAACGGTCGACCGCGCGGACGCCGATCGGCGTCGAAGGCAAAGACGGCGCCGAGACGGGGACGTTTGCGATTTTTATCCGGTATTTCGAAGGCCTCCATCGGGTCGCCTCTTCCGCCGCGATCTTTCCGCGTTGGCAATTTTAACCGAGTCAGCCTCTTTCCGTACGTCGCTTTGTCGTTCCGCTTTGAACTTCGTCGACGAGGGCGCATCCCGGAGCCGATACCCAAATGCCGAAAGCGGTCTTATGTATGCGATTTGGCGTTCGACACCGATAGGCTTAGCGAATCGGATATATCGTTATGTTTACCTTTTTCACCGCTGCAGTTACGCATTTGCTCCGCTTTAAATCTTGCATGACAATCATTTCAAAATTATTCTGAACCGTGATCGGTTTCACCTATGTTCGACTGAGGAAGTAACTTTTCGCATCTTCCACATCTAACTACAATATCCGCATCTCAAATTCTATGGCCTCGAAGAGGGAGTGAATGGATGGTAAGGTGAATGCTCACATGTCGCAAGACAGCTGTCCTGAATTTACCACAGCCGGTCAGTCCAGAGTCCACCGTTCACCCCCGGAAGTGTAATAATAATATTATGGCGGTCCTGATTCCGGTCAGTGAATTCTGTGACGGCTTCATTTATATTTATTTATATACTTTCCATGCACTTGCATAGGGGTCTGTAGTTGCGTACGAATAGTTTGTCTCCTTATATATTGGGTAACGGTAGCTAAGTTTGGTGGCACATTTTTGTAATAATCTAATTATCTTTTTTGTGTAATCAGTATAAAAATGTGAATTTCGAAACAACAAATTGAATTTTCGAAGGTGGGGTTAGGCTTACGCTCCCCGAAGTATGACGCTGCATCGGGTTCGCGGGACATCCGCCATCCGGAGGGGACATCCGTCATCGGAACCCGGTGCAGTGTCGCGCTTCGAGGAGCGTAATCCTGGCCCCATCGCAACAGTTAAAAATTCTATTTCTTCCAGCCTGTCGATTAGTCTCGGTATGTTTATTTAGGGATGGAAAGGTCCGGTTCTTTAATATATATGCCGTGAAATTACTCGACCAAAGCTTCTGTAACATATCGGTCTACGGCCATTATCTCGGCATCGTCGTCGGAATCGTCGAGAACGAGCGGGACGGCGATCTTCGATGACATATGATTATGATCGATTCGATTGAAATTTGATCAATTTATGTTTTCAAACGTATAAAAAATTATTTCGTACCTGATTCACCCCTATTTCTAGCGAATAAAAATGTTTCTTTCTTGCGACAAACGGCTTTGTCGGAAAATATAGCCGATCGACGGATACTATCCAAAATATGAAGAAGTCTCTTTTGCGGGGAGATTACGACAGCAAGAGTATGGCTCATGCTATTGGCCTTCAATGCCAGAATGATTGGACAACAATTGGGGACTTTTGCATTCCGCCTCCAATGCACTGGAAGGTAATGCTCTATGACTGGACGCCAGAGATGCTGAAATTTTATTTGAATGCCTTTCAGCATACACTTCCAGACCCCAGTAACCTCGCTCGTTGGAGCTTTGCCGAGGATAGTTCTTGTCCCCTCTGTAGCAATACCCCTTGCACAGCTAGACACATTCTAGCTGGCTGCAAGGTGGCCTTAGATCAAGGACGGTACACTTACCGCCATGACAAAGTTCTCGCTGTTATTCGCGAGGTAATTAGTCTCTCAGTGGCTCGTGCCAACAAGGGTTTGACAGTATCCTCCAAACCCCCAATACAGTTTGTGCGGGATGGCTCTAAAGGCAAAAAACATTTAACTACAATACCTTTCTCAATAATCGAGAAAGCTACAGATTGGATTCTGGAGGTTGATTCGGTCTCTAAGCAGTATAAATTCCCTGAAAGTCTCGGATGCACAGCCCTCCGTCCAGATATAACTCTTTACTCTCTATCTCGGAAGGTGGCTCTTATTGTAGAATTAACTGTTCCATGGGAATCAAATATCCCAAAAGACCACGAGTACAAATTAAATAAATACCATGATCTTGCAAATGCCGTAACCCGGAACGGCTTCACTGTTCACCTTCACGCGGTTGGAAGTTGGCGCTCGTGGCCTGCCAGCTAAATCTCTATTTCACCTCTTTAAAGATCTTGGCCTTTCCAGAAAAATAATCAACTCTTTCTTAGAAAAATTATCTAAAACTGCGATTTGCGCATCTCAAATTCTATGGCTTCGAAGGGGGAGTGAATGGGTGGCAAGGTGAACGCTCACATGTGGCAAGACAGCTGTCCTAAACCTACCACAGCCGGTTCGTAAGTCCGGAATCCACTGCTCACCCCCCAGAAGTGTAAAAAAATAGTATTATGATGGGCCCGACTCCGGTCGGTGAATTCCATGGCAGCTCCGTTTGTATTTTATAACCGCAAAATACTAATTTCCGTGTTTGGAAGAAACACGGTAGAAACTACCAAAACCCAAAAGAATCAAAGTAAAAGGACGCCACCTCCTTTTAAAGAAAAAGAAGGAAACTAATTATATTTAAAAAAAAAGATACCCGAAAGAAATTTTGAAAAAGAAAAAAATTAACCTCAAAAAACTATCTCAGAGAGTGGGCCAAATATTAATGAGCATTGGGTTTGGCCCTCAGAAAACCCTTTTCCTCAGACACACAAAAGACTACAGCACAAAAAGAAACACGAGAGTATGTAAAGTATCCGTGTTTATTCGCCCGCAGGCACCCTTCTTCAAATTCCGCTTATTGGCGTGTCACATGTGCTCATCCAAATAAAAATAACAGAATTCCAGAAATGAATGTAAATTCCTTGACGTGGAGGCAATTCCCGTCACATTTAGCGACGATTTCGTCACTTATATAGCAGCAGTAATTATTCAAAAAAACCAGAGGTGCCGACAGCAGATAAATCACACACACTTCACATCACAAATTTTACCGCCAGGCGGTTAATTTACGGCTTTCTTGTTTAATCTACTTTCTGCCTCCCTCGGCGGAGCAACAGCACCTCCCCGCCATTGTTAAAACAGGAAATGAGTCTAACCGAACACGTTTGACAACTCATTATTGCCAGAAACACGAATGTCTCTACTCTATGGCAAAGAGTGTAGATTTACTTCCAATTTTTTTTTTAATCAAAGTTAAATTTTATGTAGGTTTTCTTTTTAATTAATATTATAATTTTTAGTTGTCATTCATTTATTTATTTATTTATCTTTTAATAAATATATCTCCATAATAGCAACATTAATGTCATCTGACAGCTGTTAAGGAAAATTTTTGGATGATTTCAAAAAGCAACAATAAACAACATTTTCGGAACAGAAAAAGGTTATAGAAAACCCTGAGAAGTAACCTTTAATGATAATTCGGGACACAAGCGCAAAAAAAAGGAATTTCTGTTACAGCCCCAACCCAAGAGAAAAATCGGGGGAGAAAAACCAACGATTTTGATTGAATCGTCCCGATTCACCAGCTACTACGAGCTTTACGCCACTAGAACAACAACAACTCCTAACTTAACAAACCTTCTTCACGTTAACTATAATCAATTAATCCGTTCAGTAACAATAGCAGAGGCAAACTTTTACCAACTAAAACTTACACCCATTACTCTTATCACCAGAGTAAGAAAAGAAAATCAAGAAATTAAACCCAACACCAACATAACCAAAAAAAAACTTATGGAACTCCGACAACTTCCAACAACTAAGGAAGGATCAACTCATTGCGGATACCCGACTCCTACCGAAAACAACAATAACTCTGACGTTAAACCTCGACTAAACGTTTACTTACTAAGAGACTATAGTAGTTGTCATTTACTACCTTTCATACCAATCCCCATTCATTCATCCCGGACATGAGACATTCTTACAACAATAATGCTAGATAGAAATGCTAGCATGACTGACAAAACAAAATGATTTCAGCTATTGATACCACTTGGTACAATGCCTTTGTAAAGACAATTTAAAGGGCTCATTTTAGTTTCACCCAAGATAGACAATTTTTGTAATAGAATGTTAACGCGAAGAACTCCGATACTACTATTCTGAACTATTCGGATTTAGCTTAAAATCTTTAATATGCCAGGAACCTATATTCTTCCCTTTTGCATTTTCTAACTCGTACACCAACGCAGAGAGTTTTTTTATTATCTTACATTTTTCATATTTTGGGGCAAATTTGGAAATGTAATAATTCCCAGCATTACTTAGATAATAAGTCTTTTTATAGATCGTATCGCCTACTTGAAATTCCGCAGGACGGTGTTTTCGATCATAGTAAACTTTATTATGTGCATGTAATTTTAACAATTTTTGCCGCACTACATGAAAAATGTTAGATAATTCACTCAAATTTTGAGCGTAAGACAACCTACTACCAAAAATAACCTCTGCTTGAGATTCCGGCGCCTGAGCATAAAAAGAACCATTCATAATCGGTTCACGACCATGGACTAGGAAAAATGGACTGAACCCTGTTGATTCCGAGACTGCCGCGTTAATGGCCATCTGAACCTCAGAAAGATAAAGATCCCAGCTGCGATGATCGTCTTTTACACACAACGATAACGCAGTGACCACACTACGATTCTGACGCTCAGTTGGATTAACTTGAGGGCAATATTTCGGGTTTAAATATACTTTTGGAATTTTATATTTCGCAATCAGTTCAGTGAACTCCCTTCCGATAAACTGTTTTCCATTGTCTGAAATTAAATACTGCGGAACACCATAGCGAAGGAATACATTATGTTCAACGACATAACTTACAAGTTTACTGGTAGCACGTTTTAACGGAAAAAGTAAACAGTATTTGCTAAAACAATCTGTCACCACGAGAACATGCATATTTCTGTTCCTCGTCATCGGATAAGGACCCAACAGATCGACCGAGACCATTTGGAACGGGAAGGCACAGGACTTAGGATTTCCTAGCTGACCCAAAGGGGAAATATTCGAATGTTTGTATTGCTGACATGTTTCACATTTAGAAACAAAGTTAACTACGTCTCCGTGTAAATTAGGCCAAAAGTAACGAAGACAAAGACGACGGTGTGTCTTAAAAATTCCAAAATGCATAGCCAAATCAGACTCATGATTTTCTCGGATAAGCTTTTCTCTAAGCTGCAACGGAACAACTAACTTCCAATCGTAACAACTGGTGAGTTGATACTTGCTTTTAGAGTACCTAAACAATTCATGGTCCTTAATCTGGAAATTTGGATATCCAGCGGGATTTTCAGACACTGCCTTAAACAAATCGTTGTACCATGAGTCGGAAACAACAGACAGAGAGGAAACGGGAAGCAACCGAGATAACGTGTCAGGAACCACATTATCGACACCTTTCTTGTGGACGATCTCAAAATCAAAAGCAGATAGACGAATACCCCATCGAGCCAGACGGCCGGTAGGATTTTTTAAGCGCAAAAACCAACGTAAGCTGGCATGATCTGTAAAGATAGTGAATTTGGGACCACCCTCCAAGTAACCGCGAAAATGCTCGACAGCATGAATAACACTTAGGGCTTCGCGTTCGGTTGCCGAATATCGCGTCTCAGCGGGTAAAAGTGTTCTACTCGTGAAAGCGATAGGATGATCGACGCCATCCACTTCCTGGGTTAAAACTCCGCCTAAACCGTACAACGATGCATCGCAATGAAGAGCGAACGGTTTTGAATAATCCGGACAGGCCAAAATCGGACTAGAAACTAAGGCCGATTTCAGTTTTTGAAATGCCTCTTCCGCCTCGGGCGTCCACTCATAAGGGGGAGCACCTTTGCGGGTACTTGTCAACCGAGATAAGGGAGCAGCAATACTAGAAAAATTTTTAATGAACCGACGATACCAACCGGCCATACCAAGAAAACTCTTTACCATTTTTGGAGAATTTGGAGTAGGAAAATCGAGAATACATTTTACCTTCTCGGGATCGGTATGTAGACCGTGAGAATCAACTACATACCCTAAATACTTCAATTCCTGACGGAAAAACTGACACTTCTTGAAATTTATAGAAAGGTTGGCATACAACAAGCGATCTAATACTTTGTTTAACAAAGTTATATGTTCTTCAAAAGTAGCAGATACAATAATTATGTCATCTAGGTAACAGAAAACTTTGTTTTCGAAAGAGGGATCGAACAATTTGTCAGCCAGTCTTTGCATGCACGCCGGCGAGTTTCTTAGGCCGAAGGCGCAAGATCTGAAGCAGAAGAATCCTCGACCAGGAACAGTGAAGCTACACTTCTCTCGTGAAGAAGGATCCAAAGGGATTTGCCAAAAGGCAGAGGATAAGTCGATAGAAGATAAATAATTCGCATCTCTCAAACTGTCCAAGATAGTAGTAATTCTCGGCAGGGGATACGCATCCGGTTTCGTGATAGAGTTCAGCTTCCTGCTATCGAGACAGAAACGAAGAGTACCATCTGACTTTGGAACAAAAATTGTTGGATTATTCCAACCCCCGGAACTAGGTTCGACAACACCTAACTCTAACATCTTATCAACTTCTTCATTCAACAGCGCCAATCTAGCTGGAGACAAAGGATAGTAACGCTGTTTCACTGGAGGATGATCTCCAGTATCAATAACCTGGGACAACAAATTAGTACGACCGAGACCTTTGACTTCGGAAGAAATTTTTTTAAAATTATTGATCATCCTGTCTGCTAGCGATCGCTGGTCTCCAGTCAATGAAGCAAAAGGCCGCAAGGCCCTCACTTCATTGACTCGATGCCAAACAATCGCATCGCAGGACTCAAACTTGACGAATTTTAATATTTCCGGAGCCAACTCAAATTCTCGGACAAAATCAATTCCCAAAATAAGGGAAGTACCTATATCAGGAGCTACAACAGCTCGAATAACCTGGCATCGATTATTGAATTTAAAAGGAAGAAACATAGACCCAATCGTCTTAACCGAACTTGCATTAGCAGTGGATAAAGTCACCAACGGAGACTTATTAAGAGTAAAACCGATATCAACTAAATATTTATGTGAATCAGCACCCAAAATCGTTACACTCGATCCAGTGTCGAGTAATCCACAAACAGTTATATCACCAAGTGAAACTTCTAAGAAAGGGCGACGGTTATCCTTCTCATTTGCAAACAATATCGAGGCAGAATGTAGAAAATCCTCTATTCTGCCCCGCCTTTCGAGTTTTTTGGCTCTGAAACCGGGGAATTACCAGGCCGGTTATTCTTAGAACATTCCGGACAAGTGGCTACCGTGTAGTTAAACCTACCACAACGATAGCAATATTTAGAATAGCCATGATGAGTGCCACCGCGTGAACCACGCGAACTATTATTGGCTCCTTGGTTGTAATTACCAGAAGACGAATTAGCATAAGAAAAATCATTACGGGAAAAATTTCCACGATTAAAACCGCCACGATGAAAACCACCGCGATGAGAACCACCACGATTAAAACCACCACGATTGGATGGACCAGCAGAAGAAACGTTACACTCTTTTAACTTCTGTTCAACTTTCACTTCCTCCGTCGCACATTTGGTAGGAGACTCGTCGACCGCATAAACTGCTTTCGAGCCAGAAGGCTTGACCTTCGCTTGGGCAGGAGTGGCTGCATTAGATGCGTTGATACGCTGTTGTGCATTTTCAACTTTTTTTCCTAAACGCAGAAGTTCGTCGATTGAATTTATATCAACTAGCATGAAATGTCGTTGGTAAGAAATTGAGATATTTGAAAGGATAATTCCTAATTGTTCCTCACCAGACAATGGCCTTGACAACCTGTTGAAATAGCCCAACATGACGGAAACAAAAATGTGCATCCTCTCATCCGACTTTTGTTTACGTCCCCGTACAAATGACAAAACTTCAGCATCGTAATTTAAACTGCCAAAATCGGAGCGGAGTGCAGCAACTAACTGCTTCCAACTGGAAATGCTCGAAGCTCTAGCACGGTACCAACTAAGTGCTTGTTTCTGGAATAGTTCACAAGCCGATTTCAGCATCCTGGCATCCGAGATATTCCGCGAAAACCTAATCTCATCCAATCGTTCTAAGAACTCGACCACACAGGAATCGCCGTCAAATGTAAAACCAAGATTTAAAGGTTTAAGAATGCGTTCGTCAGAAATGACAAAGTTATTGTCCAAAGGAACTGGTTTCGTATCAACATGCTGTATATACGGAGCTGACGTCACTTCAGAATTCCTGCCCAAAGGAACCACCTCAGGACTAAGCTTCTCACCCTCGTGCAATGAAGTAGAAGGTATCGGAACAACAGGATTTGGTAACGGGCTAGGCGAACGAACAATATCTAAATATTTTTCTAACAAAACGACAATTTCTAAAACTTCCTCCTTTAAATTGTCTAATAATTTTTTGGAGTCTGAATTAGCAGGATTTATACGTGAAACTCTATGAAAGATATGTGCAGTTTTAGTGCTAATTCGTTTATATAAAAGTTTCTGTTTGTTATTTATAAATTCTTCGATAAGTTCTTGAAGACACGAAAGTCTAATCGCACATTCCTGAAACTCGGAATCTGGATCTAAATCCGTTGAGGAAATTGATTCAGCTGGAAACTCCCTTAAGAGTGAATTAAATTGTTTTCTCATCGCTTCAACATTGGTTGGAGTGACCTCCCGAATCGTGAACTCATAATCGAGTTCTGCCTTTACTAAATGTGACGCAGCATAATACACTATCGCTGGAGACGCCATCATGTATATATTTTAAATCCCACCAAAAAAAATAAAAACCAAAATAAATAAAAAATAAAAAAAATAAAATGGAATAAACTGACTTTTTTACTGCTTGCGGCACCTCTGTTTTATTTGGCTGCTTACCTCACCAGGATAATTGCCTTCACATCTGGAAATTAACAAAAAAATAATTAGTATGATAAAATAAAATACTTAAACGGCAAGCGTAAAACTTTTTCGCGGAAACCGCCTTAAAATAAACAAACTGCTGCTAAGCAACGCCAAGTATTCAAACAATAATTAATATATTGCTTTTAAATCTAAGATTCTGACAAAAAAATATAGTAACCATAAAAAACGGCAAGTACAAAATACTTCTTCACGGTAACCGCTTTAAATTACAAAAAATGCTGTTAATGCCGACAAAACTGCAAGTACACAATACCGCTTAATTCAATGACAAAAGTTGCTTCTAAATACAAAAACAACAAGACGGTGCTTACAAGCCTCTTTCACGGTAATCGCTATGAATAAAAATTATATAAAAACAAAAAAAATGCTTCTAATTTTTTTTATACAATTTTTGAACAAAGTGCTTAAAAAATCGTGCTTCAATGGCTGAGGAAAAGAATACCCTAAAAGCCAAAATCCAATTTATAAGCCTAACGTTGGAGCGCTAATTTTATAACCGCAAAATACTAATTTCCGTGTTTGGAAGAAACACGGTAGAAACTACCAAAACCCAAAAGAATCAAAGTAAAAGGACGCCACCTCCTTTTAAAGAAAAAGAAGGAAACTAATTATATTTAAAAAAAAAGATACCCGAAAGAAATTTTGAAAAAGAAAAAAATTAACCTCAAAAAACTATCTCAGAGAGTGGGCCAAATATTAATGAGCATTGGGTTTGGCCCTCAGAAAACCCTTTTCCTCAGACACACAAAAGACTACAGCACAAAAAGAAACACGAGAGTATGTAAAGTATCCGTGTTTATTCGCCCGCAGGCACCCTTCTTCAAATTCCGCTTATTGGCGTGTCACATGTGCTCATCCAAATAAAAATAACAGAATTCCAGAAATGAATGTAAATTCCTTGACGTGGAGGCAATTCCCGTCACATTTAGCGACGATTTCGTCACTTATATAGCAGCAGTAATTATTCAAAAAAACCAGAGGTGCCGACAGCAGATAAATCACACACACTTCACATCACAAATTTTACCGCCAGGCGGTTAATTTACGGCTTTCTTGTTTAATCTACTTTCTGCCTCCCTCGGCGGAGCAACAGCACCTCCCCGCCATTGTTAAAACAGGAAATGAGTCTAACCGAACACGTTTGACAACTCATTATTGCCAGAAACACGAATGTCTCTACTCTATGGCAAAGAGTGTAGATTTACTTCCAATTTTTTTTTTTAATCAAAGTTAAATTTTATGTAGGTTTTCTTTTTAATTAATATTATAATTTTTAGTTGTCATTCATTTATTTATTTATTTATCTTTTAATAAATATATCTCCATAATAGCAACATTAATGTCATCTGACAGCTGTTAAGGAAAATTTTTGGATGATTTCAAAAAGCAACAATAAACAACATTTTCGGAACAGAAAAAGGTTATAGAAAACCCTGAGAAGTAACCTTTAATGATAATTCGGGACACAAGCGCAAAAAAAAGGAATTTCTGTTACAATTTATTATTTATTCACGCGCCCCCGATTAATTCGGTCGTCGGTCCGGAGTCCGCCGCTCGCCCCCGAAAAGCGCAGTAATAATATTAAGAAGAGCCCGAACCCGGTGGATGAATTCCTCGGCGGCTTCTTTTGACCGTTTACGGTAATTAGGCGAAATGTTCCAGGTCAGTATCCTTCGGTGGACCTGTCGGAGTGGCGCGACCACCGCGTGCTGGCGCGGCAGGGCGGGCTGTACCTGCCGGGGGCCATCCGCGAGGCCGGCGGCGGCCGCGTGGTGGTAGAGCTGGACGGGCGCGAGTCGGAGCAGGTGGTGTTCGGCGACGTGTTCGAGTCGGGCCGGTTCGACGTGGTGGGCGACGCCAGCCCGTCGGCCGGCCAGGTGGTGGTGGGCTCGCGCTGCCTGGTGCGCACCACGGACCGCCTCAGCGGCCTGCCCCACCTCTTCCTGGAGGGCGTGGTGTGCGACGTGCACAACGCGCCCGTTCGCTTCAGAGTCAAGGTACGCTCTTCTAACCGGAAAACTGCCAGATTGAACTATCCAAAATTGACAATTTGGAACTAAATTTTCCCGCTATTTTATCTATGAGCCGCGGGAACGACTCGTTATTAATTTAAGTCGACGTGAAAAACGTTTAAAAAATAAACAACGAAAGACGCAGAACGAAGATAATGCAAGCGGCAAACGGAGAATATGAGCGACGATAGGATCGTAGAAATACATTAAATTTTTTGTTATGTAATTAAAAAGTCATCAATGGCACCCAATTATAGACTGCGAATCGCGGTCATCGAACTTAAATGAGTTTAATAACCTTTCGTATTATACCAAAAGGAAATTTGCTTCTACTGGTGCCCCGTTCGGCTTCGACGACGGGTCTCCGAAGGTAGTGAACGAAAATGATCAATCGAGGCGTTCGTATAAGGATTGAATGTAACGAAATGAATTAGCTAATTGGTTCAAATTTCGGCAATTAATCGCCGTCGATGTTGTCGAGTCGCGAAGGAAAGTCATCGTTTGCCGTCCATCCCTATATTTCCTTCATCGTCGTCCGACTCTATCCCCCGAACGCCGGCCCTACGGCCGCTGCCGAGGAAGACAGAGCTAGATCCGCCACCTCAGGGTTCGACGAGAAGAGGTCGACGGGCCGAACTACCTACCTCTTCGTCGATAAGCGATATTTTTTTTCTCTATCTGTTTCTCGATTTACTTTGCCATTGGTCATTGGTCAATCGCCGAACCGGCCAAACCCATTTGCAAAAAGCAGCCGGTACCACCGTTTTTCACAACAAAAGACTCAACTGATCATTTCAACTTATTACTAGTTTTTTTTTTAGGTGAATCGTTCTGCAGATTCTTTGGAGGGTGACATTATTGTGAAAAGGGCTGACATACGGTTGCTGCTGCCTCCGTGGTGGGATGAGTTAGAAGACTCGACTCCGCATATGTCTTTGGATCCTATTCACATTACGCCGCATCAGCAAATGCCTCTCCATCATATGAGTGGATTGCAGGTACATAGATCTTTTCATCAAAAGTTGTACATGGAAATTTTGTCTTGTCTCGAGACTTTGATATTTTTACTATGAATATAGTGTATGAATGAAAGGCACAGATTTCCCAACACCAAAATGTAAACAAGAATATATCTCAATTTTAGTTCGATTTGACTTATATTTATATCACATCTAATTTGTGAATAGGTACACTTTATGTCTACGTATATATTAAATAAATTACTATAAATATTAACTTAATATCTGGTAAAGGCAATGGAAACTCGAAAAAGACACACTGTATTTGACGAACATATCACCAAAAAAAATGGCCAATACTTTGCAACATTGCAGCTGTCAAATATATTAAGAGTTGCAATGTAAATTTAAAAAAATATCCCAGAATGATTTACCCAGTAATAAGGTAAAATTCATGGTAATGGGCAGAATAGGGAATTCCACTTTGTCAAATAGGGCATAGTTTAAAAAAGTTTATTTTAAATATTTCTCACGAAACGTACAGTTTGGTGTATGTTTTCCATTAACCCCTCGAGCGCTGACGTTTGAATTGTAGTTTCTCTTAGAGAACGCGAAGAAGAAGATTACATCACAACAAAAATATAGCGTTTCAGGAAAACGACGATTACTCCAAACCTACTATACGGATCGTATAAAAAAGCCTGTTTTATATTCCTGTTGAAATTTGCTATTAAATACGTGTAACGTCGTTTTGTAAAGCATTAGCATTATTCAGAATTATCTGTCAAATTTGTGGTACAGAAAAAACTGCCTTGTCCAACATTTCTATGTTTTTTCTGGATATAAATCACCCTATGCAATAAATTGTGAATACTTTTATAATAATTATAATATGCTTCATTCAACCTATGACTTCGTTTTACTTATACCCATACAAAAATAAAAAAATATTCGGTGTTGAAAATCAACATGAATATTGAAGTTTTGGGTTTGGTTTGGTTCAATCATAGACTAAAAAATGGCGACTGTATGAAAAATAATGAACCAACTAGTTAACGACAGAGAATCTTCTCCTCTTTTCGCACATACCACAGGCCGTATGATTTATGCGAGGTATCAAGGGTAAATAATTGGAAAACATCGGCGCCGATCTCGGCTGGGACAGATGTCCCCTTTGCCGCTCTACGGTAATTTCAATTGTGGGACAATTGTCCCGTTTGCCGCTCAAGGGGTTAATTTAATTCATTGGTTGTATAATACTCAGCAAATTTGGTAATTATATTCCAAAAATATTGTGAATCAGCCTCGATGTTTAATTTCACATCAGCTTGGGACATTGTGAATTTCACATCAGCTTGGGAATTTCAAAATTTAAAATATGTATTATGTTTATTTAGGTAATTATTTTCGTATATTTTTTTATACTACAGAAAACACCATGTTTTTAAATAAACAAAATTATCGTTTTACTTCCAAAATTGAAACAAAATAAGAAAAGTATCAGAGACTTCGTACAACACAAAATCGCAATTTACTACTTTTGGTAAAAAGGCCCAGTTATAGAAACCTTACCAAAAGAAAAGCAATCATTTTTCCTTCCATTTTTAAAGATTACAAAACTTTACGAATCTTTTGCAATTTCAGCAATCTTTGGAAGGTTTCTACACTAGTTCCCCCGTGACCACTGGCGGTATATCGTCTACTCCGACGATGGCGGTGGGAATGGCCCAGTTGTCCAACGGATCGGCTGAAGACCTCAGAAGGCGTCATTATGATGACGGCGACTTTGGTGAGAGCGACGATGACTTGAGGAGAGAAGATATCATGTTTCCCACTGATGCTGGTCATTTGGGCGGTAAGTAGAATAATATGGTCTTAATGGTTATATAACAGTAACATTCTACTTCTTGCTTTTGATCATTTGTGAAATAAGCAGTAATGTATTTTTGCATTTCAAGATGCATAAAAAAGACACGAGTTGGCATGCATTCTGATGTGAGCGCATTTTAACCCTTTGTACTCGAGCGGCGCCACTAAGACGCCTGGGCAGTTTATTGCGTCCACTCGAGCGGCTCTGCTATGGCACCTGGGCATCGTAGCAGCTCGCTACAAAGGGCTAAGCTTGTTTGAGTATAAAATGATTTTAAAGTACCTGTAAAACGCTTCCCTAATATAGCCGAAATCGTCTCGAGTTGCTGGTTCGCCTGTGCGAAAAAGGCTTCGAGTGCAAAGGGTTAATTAGTTCTTTATATTTTTTCATCTTGTATATTCTTCCTGTATTAGTGAGGCTAACTTAACAGAAAACTGGAAAAAAAAATGATTTAGATTTTTTTCTGAAACGAAAAACGTAGTTATGGTAGTAGGAGATTTTTTTGTACAGGTACCTACACAAATACATATTTTAAAAATAAAATCAAGTTATTTTTACATACAGAGTTACTCCTTAAAAAAGTTTACTGTACAGCCGTGAACTCCCCGTATTTAGGAAGATGAATAGTTTGGCCATGTGTAAAAGAGGCCTTATTGCTTGTGACGTAGGATAGCTTGCAGCGGCGACACTGGCGTTGATTTCTGATGCCAAACCCATGGCATAACTTTGAATGTGCGTACAAAAATATCATATTATCTATTTACAAATTAGACGAAAGTGTAGGTATTTACATATTATGTAAATATATGTAACTTAATGTAGGTAATTACATTAGATGGGCTTGTTGCCTTATATAGCCACAGTCCTTTATCTGGTCTCCTTCCCCCACACACACACACATATTCGTGGACGCTGTTTCTAAATGCACTCTTGGAATAAAATTCACATCTTGAGCACGTGTTCATGATATTTATCAAATGCTTCAAGTATCCATACTCTTATTTGACATCAATAAATCAAGAAAGTTAGGTTGCTGTTGCCACTGCTGTCTGATCCATCGTCAAAATTTACCGTTCGTGTGCAACAACACCTACATTTTCTTTGTCAAATTACGATGCTGTTTGTCCCGTCTCAGCACTCTTTGTATCGAAGATTTTGAAATGTACAACAAAGGCGAGGCTTTTTATATGCTCTTTTCAAAAAATTTCGCAGAATTGACGCAGAACTTAGCCAGTGTGGCGGTTTGTTTCGACTTCCCTTATAGTCGGTACAACAGCTTTATTGTCAATGGCATGCTGAAAGGTGGCGTTTATCATCCTAGAGTCTGCAGTATGTTGTTAATCTTGAAAACTTTTACTGTATGAACGCATTACCGTAAGGGCATTTGCACAGCATTCTCCATAAAACATTAACATATCATCATATTCTTATGAATTAAAAGGAGGCATTTTCGCAGAACTGCACAACCTTGAGCTACATAGGAGCAGGCAAAGACAAGGACAAAGTGAAATGACTTCACCCTGCGGCCCAGGGTCCTAGGTAGGAATGTGCACAGTCCGCTTTATGACATGCTCGTTTTGATGGCGTTCTGAAGAGTAATAAGGATAATAAAGAATAATAATGAATAAGTAACAGTAAGGATAGAGTAATAAATAATAAGGACTGTTTCACACAGAATAGCTAAATTATTTGTCTTTCCAGGCATAAAAAAGATAATAAAGAATTAAGATAGGCATGAACTTTCTTAATATAATTTGTTTGAAAAGTATAAAATGAGCTAGAATTTTTGTATTCGGAAAACAGAATAGGACACGGTGTATAGGATTATTAGTAGGCATTTGGATGTAGTATAATTTAATATGATATTTCTCTTTAGAATGTGGCAGCAGCAAAAGGAGTAGTCTTCAGAGTAGAGGCAGCACTTCAAGTTTACTGGAGCAGCGAAGTATTACTCCTCGCTCGCAACCTCCAACTCCAAGGTAATTAATTTATTTAGGTACATGTAAAACATAGTTAATTTTGTATGTATGCAAGGGTACCCAAAAGAAGGGTAGGCATTGGGGGTTTGGAAACTACTTTCAAACCCTTGTTGGCTTGAGCCACTGAGCGGCTTACATAACACAAACAAACATGGTTAATTGCGTCTCAACAAGTGCCCTTCAACATTAATTTAACATCTTAATGGTAATTGTTAGAGTAATTTTGTTATATGTATCAAGTTTTTTCGTAACTTTGTGGAGGCCAGGTTGTTTTTATATTTAAATATTTGTATTCTTTGCAGATCTCAAGCGGCAACACCACATAAGTATAAAAAGGGTGATGTTGTGTCGACTTCGACTGGCATAAGAAAGAAATTCAATGGCAAACAGTGGAGAAGGTTATGCTCTAAAGAGGGGTGTTCGAAGGAGAGTCAGAGACGCGGATTCTGTTCCCGACATCTGTCGCTCCGCGGCGGACCTCGGACAGGCAACACTCCTCTCACAAACAGTCACCCTCATACGCCTCATCACAGGTGACATTTCACTATCATTTATTAGCAGTAGGAAGAGATTGGCCACATTTAAAATACAGAAACTGTTGAAATAGAGCTATTTGCTTAATATTCTGATCCAATCAGTTGCGGTTAGGAGGGGGTAGGGTTACAGAGGTTTGGGATCAACACCTAGATTGTGGATTTTTGCGAGAATTCTACCCCGTCATTAATACCAACCCTTGCTTAGAATTCTCGGTACTTTACCAGCTAATGTATTTTATCAACCCTCCGACACCTAAACACTTGGCTAAGGGTAACTACCGGGAAAGAGCCGGTCGTTATCTTTTGGTGCACATTTATGCAAGGATCTTTTTTGGGTCACAACATTACAGAGCGAGCGAGAGTGTAACATCGTTAACCAGCAACACCCAACTGCTGGTGCATGAGTTGTGATGTGTTGACGTTAAAGGCCTAATACTTAACATTAACAAAACTAATGTTACTTATTTTGGCCTTAGAGCTAATAACGACCGTGAATTAACACAATTACCATATATATAGTTCTAGGGATTCATCTGGCACCGACATATCAAACCCTTTTGTGTTAAATTGGGTAGAGCATGAGCAGAAATGCTCAATCTTATCACGGTGTTTCACAAATTACCCGCACTGCACATGTGTTACTTTATTTATTTATTTAGTAGTAACACATCTAGTAAAAAAATAATGTCATATTTGATTAAGATGTTAGCAAGAAATTGATGCGACATTATTTTTAATGATTGACACAGTCGCCTAACTAGGCCTAGGCCTGTTCTAAGGCAGACTTTTAATGATGATATTAAGTGTGCACTGTCAACTTAATCTATAGTTAGTACTTATTTTTAAATTTGCATATGTCCTTTCTCTGCTAACCTAGGGTGCGGAGTTATAAGGTCATAGAGTGGACAAGCAAAGAGCCTTCATCATGCACAAGCGAAAGCGATGACCGGAAGAGGGTTTTTCCGTATGAAACTGCATTGGATTCGGTTACATGGTAGAAAAGTACTCAGTGACCAATTATTCTGGAATTTTGATTGTGCTTTGGGCGGTGGATAAAACCCTTTAGCTGTATTTAAATAGGGCTTCCTCTTTGAATTAGAGGATTCGCCACTATACAGGGTCTGTCCAGAAAGTAATAAAACTGAATTTTTTGCCCCAATCAGATGGCCAAAAGGGCGGAGTTTGCAGGTAGTATGGGAGGTGAGGGATATCAGACTCTGTATAAGTTTAAGGACAGAACAGTACAAGTCATTATTGCTTACGGAGGCTACGCAATGAACTATAGCTATTATTGCCTAAGGAGGTATCTTATGTATTTTTTTCATCCCATGACAAATCTCAGAATTGTACGAATCAGAGAGATCGGTCAGGTTCAATTGGTAATTAAATATTTAATTTCAGGAGTAGCAGTAAATCTCTATCGTCTTCCGGGGGTCCTCTAGATGGGGAAGATACGTCGAGGGATTCGGATACGACGTCGCCTCATTACAATCGTGTCGCCGGACGGTTTGATCCCGATGAAACCGAGGCCGCTAACATGCTAGGTGACATACCTTTTTATTTTTGCATCTCGTCCAGAATCTCCTTAAAACTTACCCTACATCATCGGTATGATAAGTAAAGACCATTTTTATCAATAACGAAGGATTGCGATTATTCTATAGCTTAAAATTCTATGTCACAGGTAGGATCTTCTAAGTGTGCCTAAATGATACTAGCTCTAATATTCAACACATAGGGCAGGAGTCCCTCAAGGATCTTTGTCAGGTCCTGTCTTCTATAAAATCTTCCTCTGACCGGAAGCCTTAAGACCTCGTCGCTGCCGATGCTACTATTCTCTCGACCAACTTAATTCCACCAGATGCTTACCAAATGGAGTATAAAGGTTAGCGTTTCTAACCACTAGATGAATCTGTTCAAGGCATAGAACAGGAGTTCCCCAAGGATCTTTATTAGATCCTGTCTTCCGTCAAATCTTCCTCTGACCGGAAACCTTATGATCTCAAGACCTTAAGATCTCTTCGCTACCGGTGCTGCTATTCTCTCGAGCGACAACCAGAGGTTTACCAAATGGAGTATAAAGGCTAGCGTTACCTATTACTATAGAGCATCTGCCCCACTATGAAATTGGAAGATCACAGTTTACCCCATGAGAATAGCCTAAAATACTTTAGAATGCATATGTACGAAAATCACTATGGATGTTGTAATTTTAAGGTCATCTGATTTAAAATGGGAAAGCACATAATATCCGTTGCAAAATGGGCAAACTCCCTAACATCCCTTATTAACTTGAATGACTATAGCATGACTATAGCATAACCTATAGCATACTAAATTATAAATCAAAATTTTTCATATTCTAATTTGACTCCAATTAACCTGAAATACAGAGTAACGACCAACAAAGGCATTGTCAGTACGGTATAAATTTTGGTTGGAATATCTTGTATACAAGCGACGCAAATAATATTTAAAGACTGCCATATTTAAGACTACAACATTTTTAGAAAAATAATCATCAGGAAAAAAATATCGTCTTATTCGATTACGTAAGGTTGATGCAATGCAACCGAACCTATATAAGTTTGACTGACTTTTACGTTATATGTGTATTTTTTCGCAGTGTCTCTGGGTAGTTCTCGGTCGGGTACGCCGGGTTTCTCCCCGCCGCTTACAAACGTGAACGTGAACGTTTCGAGCGTCTGCGGTGCCAATCTGTTTGTGCCAATTAGCAGTCCCCCGCCCCCCCAGCCTCCGGCCCCTCGGCAAAGATGGCCGACCCACGCTTATCATCTCATCAGGTATGCCTCACTCTACCAGAGGGTTTTCGTTTATTAATATTAGTTTGACATTGAGAAAATTAAGTACTCTGATAATACAAATACTCTGGTAATTGAATATTAAAATTTGAAAAAAATGAGAAATCTGTCAAGCACTCTCTTAGAGATCACAGCGAGTGTGAGGATAATAGCGTTTCAGCATGAATGAAAAACTGAAGAAAGGCACTATTTAACCCCTCACCATCTCTACCCCTTCCTCGCTCACCTTTCACTTTGGACTTTGTGGAAGTCCTAAAACGCCTGCTGGTAAAAATTAATCGTATCCAACCCGAAGTTCTCTTTGGTTTTGGTTTCTTTCGCACACCAACCTTTTTTTGTTTAGACAAAAAAAGACAACTCCCGCCCCCCCTCCCCCATGTTCTCCCCACACTACACCCCGTATTTGCCTGATTTGGCCCCAGCAACTGCACTCTCCTCCCAAAACTCGAAACCGCCCTCAAAGGAAAGCCGTTTTGAGGATATTACATTGATTGAAGCAAATATGGCGGAGGTTTTGAACAGCATTCCAGTTGAAGATTTTGCCAAGGCGTTTCAAAGTCTCTCCAATAGGTCTCGTGATGAAGGAATGGATGATTGTTAAAAACTGACATGGCAATGTTTTTTTTGCCATCATTTCTAGATAGTCCCGGAGCTTATTGAACCGAGCGTGTATACCCACCCTGATCTCTGACGACGACAACGCAACAACCTATCTAAGGGTCCTGTTTTTGTAGGTTCGAATTTGAATAATTATAATTCTATTGGATTTTCATTTCAGACCTGAGCTAGTACGTCCAACGCAAACAGTCGCGTCGAGTGGCCCTCCCGCTGTGAATGTAATCGCCCCCGGAAGTATTGGCAGTGTTGCCACCAGCGTTATCCGCATTTCACCCGCTCCGCCGCATCCCCACCATTATCAGGTTTCTTTCTTTTTATATTTATTGTATAAGACAGAAAGAGATAGTATGTTTCCATCCTTCTGTATTAAAACATCTCGGTTTTGTATTATATTTCAATGCTTAGGGTTGTTGCTTTCAATGCATGCTTAGGGTTGTTGCATGAGTATTTTTGAAAAGAAACGGCATGAGGGGTAACCTCATTGAGGCATATAAGATCCTCAACGGATGCTACGATTGCCCCGAATTGCCTTCTATCTTCAGGCGAAACTACAAGCATCATCTGCAAGAACACAACTTTAAGCTGGAGAAAACACGATTCCATATGAATCCCAGGAAACATTTCCTAACCAACCGGAATGTGGACCAGTGGAATAGTTTACCTGCTGAAGTGGTTGAAGCGTGTAGTGTAAACATATTTAAAAATAGATTAGATGCATATCTGAAACATAATTTGTAATTGTACTCAGTATCATATTCAGACATATCAGCAATTATGCTGCCTGTTTGTAAAAGTAATAATAATAATAATGAACTTTAAAGATACTGCAGTTTGCAGATAGCACAGAACTGGGTAACGAAACTTTACAATTATAAAAATGATAAATGCGATATTTGTTATCACTGTAAAACAAGGATCTGTGATGATGGTTATAGGATGGCTAGTCGCCCGACCACCCACACCTACCCAATGGCCATGAACGTAATGCAGCATCGAGCGTTCATTATAAAGTTAGTGCTGCAAGATGCTGCGAAATATGCAGCGGGTGAATTCGCACAAGCGTCTTACAAATGGAGTGAATACAAATAGTTTTACAAATAGAGTTTACAAACGGAGTGGTTAAACGTTCAAGATAGGTCAGTGCTTATATGAAACATTTGCTCTCTGAGTAGCGTCGGTGGTAGTCGCTGCAAGCGTCAGCGTATGAATTAAAATATTTTGCTATTTGTTTTAACGCTGGGAAATTACGCTATTAGCGTCTAAAGATAGGTATCCATTAGGTTCGGGCATCAACTCTGCTCCGCGCATCTGCAACTGCTCCAGTAGTAGATACGTTCGCGCTCCTGGAGCGTGCAACGTTGCACGCTCCGCGGCGAGCGCTCCACGCGGTGGCGGTAAATGTTGCGAACACAAAGTGGAGTGCAGTGTCACGTTCGGCGTTCAGTAAACGCAAATCTATCGCTATGGAGTGGGCCGAAAGAAATGTCTACCTCTAATTGGCCAAGGCAGCCGTTCGTTAAAATGCTTTAAAGTGGAGTGCCTGACTCTCAAGATGCAGACCGAAAATATGAAAAGAAGACTCGTCTTCAACGGAACAGCTTGTCTGTTTAATGTAAAAACAAATTACAGGGATCGGTTTTGGGGCCAGTGTTATTTATCCTATACCTGACAGACCTACGAGCCAGTATATCATCAAGCATGAGTTTATACGCAGACGATACGAAGATATATGCAAATCTATTACTCCATAGCTGCAGCTTACGGAATGACCTCAACAAACTCAGCGCTTGGACATCGGAATGGCTCCTAACTCTTAATGCTAAAAAATGTGTTGTTCTTCATCTCGGTAAAAAGAACCCTAAGCAGCCGTACTTTCTGGAAAACACCCGTCTTAGTGCTGTGAAATCACAAAGGGATCTTGGCGTAATAGTCACCGAAGACCAAAAATGGGAAGAAAACGTGACTGCATTGGTAAAGAAAGCGAACTCTCTATTGTTCCTAATTCAAAAAGCTTTTCACCATATCACAGAGGAACTGATGCTGAAAATCTATGTCATTTGTAAGACCCATTTTGGAACGCGCCTATCAGATCTGGTATCAATACTTTAGGAAGGATATCGATCTTCTAAAGAAGGTTTAGCGAAGAGCGACTAAATTGCCTTTCAACTTAAAGCATCTAACATACGAGAAAAGATTGTCGGCTCCCGGTTTGACCACTCTGGAGCAACACAGCGCACGGGGTGACTTAATCGAGACATATAAGATCCTAACTGCATCGTATGACATTCCTGGGTTGCAGACTATCTACACCATGAACACTAACACACATCTGCGTGGGCATCATCTGAAACTCCAGCGTGAATCATTCCATTCAAATCCCAAGAAACATTTCCTCAACAGTAGAGTGGTAAACGAGTGGAATGGTCTCCCAAGTGAAGTGATCAATACTAAAAGTGTCAATGACTTTAAAAATAAACTGGACTTATTCCACAGAAATTGTAATGCAAGCACGGACTCAGGCGCATCAGCTTAAGATGCCTGCCTGTTAAATATATAATAATAATATTAGTAATAAAATGTCAGTGGGACACTGTCTTTTTTTAACGAATACGATGTATTCTGTTTATCTTATCTTGTAGACATATATATCCATTGACCTTGCCATCTTGTATTTTATCAAATGATAAAAATATGATTATAATTGCAGGTTCAAGATCACCGCAACGTCCCCCCTCGACTGACGGTGGCATTTCCATCTCCCAATCAACAGCAACAACAACTACAACAACACGACTCTAACAACCACACTCCTCCGAACAACGTAATACTCCATCAGGCACTATCCCTCTCCGTAGATCACGAAAGCGGCGATTCTAAAACACCCCCGACGATGCACAGGCGCGACGACTACCAGAAGGTCAATCAAGAGGGGCAACGGCCCTCGTCTGATATTTTAATCAAGACTAACGGTCGTATGGGCCTTTATCTTAGGAATGGCGGCATTCACGAATACCAAACGGCGAGACTACAAGATTTGAACTTACGGAACGGCGATAACGTAAGCCGTAATATCACATTAATAAACAACAACTCAACCATATCAAGCTTAAAGAATTACAATATGCAGATGGTTAATATTAACAATGCATTGGATAGGGAAAGGAATAATATGCAGGATTTGCAAAACGCTTCGAATCGGCAGGATACGATCAACGAAATAATACTTAACAGTAACGATTTATCGCAGCAGCGAAACAACGGTGATCTCATTCGAAATCACTTAAATATGAGCGACGAATACAATCGTCACACGAGCATAACTTTCCACGACAAAATGATGAACGATCACCCTGAGAATAACTACCAAAACGACAACGACAACATGAACCTCTGCATAGAAGATTTGAGAAATAACTCGATAAGCGACATCAACAGCAACATAACCGAGCAGCACAATCACAGGGGCCTCGAGATCCGTTCGAGCGGCGGGGAGAATATAAGAGTGTTAAAACCGGCGCCGATTCAAGGACAACAGATTTCTCTGTCTTCGCTTCAAACCAGCGACAGTGGATTAGCACCGACCCTATACGTGACAACTTCTCAGCATGAGAAGAAGTTGGTGATTATAAAAAGCGAACCATTGGAGACTATTCAGGTTTGTCTCTTGTAATCTGTTTTTCCATTCCCTGAATCTAAGGCCACCATTCTGTATAATAATATAATGGGCCCTTTTCTTTGTGAACTAAAACTGAAATTAGTTTAAGCGAATGAGCTAGCAATACGTTAGAGCGGAATATGAAACGAACAATCGTCAATAAAAACTACCTGTCGAACTTATATTCGGCTGAATAAATTTGAACACATTTCTTGCAGTGTTAAGATTCAGATACTTTATCTTTTGTGGGTAGTTTTAATACGAAAAAGTGACAACCGTTCATATCACATTCCGCTCTAGCGTATTGCCCTGTCTCAATCATACGAACTAATTTCCGATTTTAGTTCACGAAGAAACGCAATCGAGCCCAATATGTATCATTATCATGTAATACTGAAATTAAAATATAAATATAGATAAAAATACATTATATTGACAGATAATTTATATAATGCATGTATGTACGCAATTCGTAAATAATTACACAGGATCTTATGTTCCATCACTGATCATCTGGCTTCAAGGATCCAAGTCTTGATTTTTGCTTTTGGTACTGATTGGTTATCGCTGTGATTTACTTACTCAAGCTATTACAAATCTTTGAGGGTATGAAATAGAGCTGTCTCTGGGCGAATGTTGAGTTCACGCTAGGAATTTCAAAATTCTTGGTAGCCGCTCGTCTAGTCACAAGAATCTATTGGCTTCTCTCTGTGGATTTTACTGGCATTTAAAAATATTAGCAACTGTGCTTAGACTAGACAGACTAAATTGAAATTGCCTTGAGGGTTGCTTGCTTCTTGTATTGGACACAACCCAGGGGATCGAGTAGTATCTTTGTTCCAAGGAATGGGAAGCTGCCGTTGTGCAAAAGCTCTTCTTCTATCGAGCAGAGGTATGTTGCCTTCCACTTTTTTTTTGTGGATGGACGTTGATGCTTGCTTAATGAGAGATATGATACGTTCTCTTTATTGGCGTACTGAAATATGCATTTTTTATAAATAAAGTGACAAACATGAAGCTCCTTGAATTCGGTGACATTACATAACCTTGCATATAAATAAATACAAACGGAGCTGCCATGGAATTCACCGACCGGAGTCGGGCCCATCATAATACTATTTTTTTTACACTTCTGGGGGGTGAGCAGTGGATTCCGGACTTACGAACCGGCTGTGGTAGGTTTAGGACAGCTGTCTTGCCACATGTGAGCGTTCACCTTACCACCCATTCACTCCCCCTTCGAAGCCATAGAATTTGAGATGCGCAAATCGCAGTTTTAGATAATTTTTCTAAGAAAGAGTTGATTATTTTTCTGGAAAGGCCAAGATCTTTAAAGAGGTGAAATAGAGATTTAGCTGGCAGGCCACGAGCGCCAACTTCCACCGCGTGAAGGTGAACAGTGAAGCCGTTCCGGGTTACGGCATTTGCAAGATCATGGTATTTATTTAATTTGTACTCGTGGTCTTTTGGGATATTTGATTCCCATGGAACAGTTAATTCTACAATAAGAGCCACCTTCCGAGATAGAGAGTAAAGAGTTATATCTGGACGGAGGGCTGTGCATCCGAGACTTTCAGGGAATTTATACTGCTTAGAGACAGAATCAACCTCCAGAATCCAATCTGTAGCTTTCTCGATTATTGAGAAAGGTTTTGTAGTTAAATGTTTTTTGCCTTTAGAGCCATCCCGCACAAACTGTATTGGGGGTTTGGAGGATACTGTCAAACCCTTGTTGGCACGAGCCACTGAGAGACTAATTACCTCGCGAATAACAGCGAGAACTTTGTCATGGCGATAAGTGTACCGTCCTTGATCTAAGGCCACCTTGCAGCCAGCTAGAATGTGTCTAGCTGTGCAAGGGGTATTGCTACAGAGGGGACAAGAACTATCCTCGGCAAAGCTCCAACGAGCGAGGTTACTGGGGTCTGGAAGTGTATGCTGAAAGGCATTCTAATAAAATTTCAGCATCTCTGGCGTCCAGTCATAGAGCATTACCTTCCAGTGCATTGGAGGCGGAATGCAAAAGTCCCCAATTGTTGTCCAATCATTCTGGCATTGAAGGCCAATAGCATGAGCCATACTTATGTGGATTTATAAACTTCGACACTTCTGTTGTGATTTATAATTTAGCCCAAAAACGTCTTATACTATGTATAACTGATTGTCTAATATACATTTCAGTTTCAAGATAAGATGATCATCAAAAACTGTACGGAACAATCGTCTATGATACATCGATCGACGCACATGGAAAATGACCAAGTGAGTTTTTATATGGCATATCTATTTTAAATATAATATTAATTCAAATTTATACATAGTTTCTATGATGAGAAATGAAAATACTAATAAGGAGTACGTTGCTATATCTAAATATAAATAATTATTGTAGTGAAAAATTACCTAGTGGGAAATTGAACCTAGTGGAAAATTGAGACAAAATAACAATCTTAAATTTATTTTAAAAATTGAAATTAATTCATCGAGTTAAATAGTGAATTGTATTATTGCCAGCATACGTCACTTTTTCTGTTTTGAATTTTTTGTATATTTTATTGAGCGTGTATAGTTTATCTCAGTTTCTACATACGTTTAGGTGAAATACGCATTATTGTAAATTGTTATTTATGCCTAAAGCTATATCTGGGAGTCATCCTTGACAGTAAATTAAACTGGGCGAGTCATATCGATGCCAAAATAAAGAGGGCCTGCCTAACTTTTTGGCAGTGTCGGAGACTAGTGGGAAAAAAATGGGGTCTCAACCCAAAAATCACACTCTGGCTGTACACATCAGTCATCAGGCCCTCTCTGACTTGTGGATCAGTTGTATGGTGGCCCAGAACACAACTGACCACAGTGAAAGCGAGACTCCAGAGCCTGCAACGCTTAGCGTGTGTAGCAGCCACTGGATGTATGAGAACCACACCATCGGCCGCACTAGAGTACCTCCTAAACATGAGACCTCTGGATCTTGTCATCCAAGAGGAGGCTAAGGCAGCCGCTCTAAGACTAAGAGCAAATGGACTGTGGAAACAAAACACAGAAACACCACACTCAAAAATTCTGAAACGCTTTTAGAAGAAATACCTCTTCTGGACGCACCCATGGACAGAATAATATGCCATCATGTCTTTGATCGTAGATACAATATCCAACTCATTGCAGAACCATCAGATCACTCTGGTACAAATGAAGTAAGGATATACACAGATGGCTCCAAAACCACTCAAGGTACCGGAGCCGGCGTCTTCTCAAATGATCTAAACATCAAAATATCAACTACCCTAGGCAACTTAAATACGATCTTCCAAGCAGAATGCATTGGCATCACCAGAGCAGCACAGGCAGTTGCAGCCAAAGATGTCGGAGACCTAAGCTTGAAATTTGTCTCCGACAGTGCCTCCGTGCTACAAGCGCTAGCAAAAAATACTATAACCTCTGTCCTTGTACTGGAATGCCACAATGGGCTTCAATCCATTGCAAGGTCAAATAGAGTGACCCTGCAATGGATTAAGGGGCACAGTGACTCACTGGGCAACGACGCGGCAGACGAACTGGCCAAAAGAGGATCAAAGGAAATAGTATATGGACCGGAACCCTTGATGCCCATACCCCAGGCCAAAATAAAAACATGGCTACGCAGGAACACTGACGAAACCCACCTTAAAGAATGGAAAAAAAACGCAGGATGCAGGCAAACAAAGAACGCGGTTCCGGAAGCGCCTAAAAAACTTGCCCGCAACCTCGCCAGATTAAAAAGGGACAAAATCCGTAAAGTCATAGGTACTATGACAGGCCACTGTCCCCTAAACAAACACCTGTTTACCATAGGTGTGACAGACAGCCCTCTATGCAGAGGATGCATGGAGGAAGAAGAAACGCCACAGCATGTTTTATTATTTTATTTGTTGAGTGGGGCTTTTCTAAGGTCTTTATGAGCCTTGTAACACTGCGACCATTGCTGATCTATTGTGCTCGCCACCTACTATAGTTCTGCGCTAAGCCCCGTGTCATTCAAGAACCGCAGCAGGCTTTTGGCGCCAGATTGTTTTACCTCCTCAGGTTGGAGGTAGTGACCACCCAGGTGGTTGTATCTTTTACGCATCAGCGGGCCACACTCGCACATGAGGTGCTGGGGAGTTTCCTCTGCCCCTTGGCAGAACCTGCACATTTGCACCTGCCACAGCATGTGCTCATGGAATGCAGGAGCGTGGCAGAGCAACGGGCAAGAATACTACAATCTCCAGCATCTGTCCCGGAGGCCTGTAGCAACCTAAACAACTTGCGGTGTCAACTACAACGGGCGAGCCCGTCACCACAGGACGTTTTAACGATTTTTTCGTTCTGTCGCCCTGCAGTGAACGTAGAAGACTTTGGACAGAACAATCCAACGTCCAGCTACGTCACAACCCGCAAGAAGCCAACGCCTTTACCGCGAGATAGCCAGTAATGTTACCTGGCGGGCCGACCCTCGCGCCCTTGCTTCCAATTGTGACCAGATTTCTCCGGTCTCTCGATTGGTTCCGAGTTCGAGGTCGCTTGCGCGGTCCTCTCCCTTACGAAGCGGTGAAACGGTGTACTCCGAATCTATCGCGGACCAAGGCGTCCTTTGCCCGACTCTGAACCGGGATCGGATGGCCAATGGTCATTTCAAGAGCAGTCGCCGTAAGGTAGGCAACCACCCCCGCTCTATAGGAAACAATACAGTTCCCAGACTCCCCCGACTGTTAGTCGGAGAGCACAGTCGATTGGCTTGCGCCGCTCGGTGCGCAGACCGTCCAGGAGCGCCAGAGGTTTGATTCCCAGGGGAGACTGGTTGACCCAGTGTCCTACCCGGGTTCGCACCCCATGCGTGGAGGCCATCGGATGGGTGTTGACCCGTGAGTGTGACCGACCCTGAACGCATGGGTCATCGTGGCCACCTCATCGTGGGCCCATTAGCTCCCAGGCCAAACCTAAACAGGCCGCTAACCTTCTGGGACAGCCTGGGTTGGCTGGAGTAACATAAATAGAAACATGAGCCACGCACAATGGCCCAATCGAGAGGCCAAGTGCAGGAAATAGCCCAGGAAAACTAACTAACTAACGTAAAGTTAAAACCACTATCGATAGCTGAAAGGCCCTCCCGATTGATTTCTTAGAGTAGAGTTGAACGATGACACAGGAAATATAGGGATGGGCAACGATCGGTGACTCTCAAACGTGACTCACTAACATCCCCATTAGGCATTTAATTTTGTCACAGTCGACATCCGAACACTTTTAACTCGCAAAAGTATATTTTACAATGGGTTCGACCCCGGTCGGTGATTTTTCTTCTCGGGCATCCGCTAAAGTGGAGCATATCTTTTTCCGTCTTACAGAGAAACGCGAACGTGACAAATTCACCGGTGATAGTCCACCCGAGCCAGCTGCTGCCCGTGTTGCCGGCGAGCAGCCCGCCGCCCGCCGTCTCGCGGCCGCCCTCGCCTCCGCTGGCCGCCCTGACTTTCCCCTGGAGGGCGCTGTTGCCCGTCCTGCCGCCGGGCCAGACGCCGCCCCAGGCGCAGCCGCACTCGCTCTCCGTCGACATAAAGCTCGAAGACGACGGAGGTACGTATTCTCTCCGTGATTTTAATTATTGAGTACGAACAAACCTACTAGATAGCGATCTAGCGTCGTCGGATCGCCGCGGGTTCATTAAAGTGAGAGTGAATTATAACCATTGCCTAGAATAAATGCAGTAGAATATAAAAATAGAATATAAAAATGGATAAAACCAATAGTACTCAAAATAAAGAAACCGACGCTTTTGAGTTTTATATAATAATTTTCAAGTGGATTTTAGATATCTGCATTCCTTTATTCCTCGAAAGGTCTTTAAAATTTAGATCGGTACAATGATGAACTTCTGTGGCTAACCGCACAAACCGGTCCGCGATCGAGTAACCGTATAGTGTAGCGTCCGTAGCCGTGTCAAATCACCGGTCCTCATTTGTAACCGGAGTCAGTAGCATTGGGCGTAGTCAGTACTCGGATGGGTGACCGCCTGAGCGTCTGACAGTGTTATGTTATAAAAATGCCCGCCTAGAAAAGGTACCGCTAGGCAACGAGGCGGTTAGAGCCAGATACCAAAGGGTGGATAATGCGTCGAAAGACCTACTTAACGGTGGGTGGATGACATACGACAGAAAGTAGAGTACAGGACCATAGACGTGGTAAAACATGGATTCCTGTCAGATCGTTAAAGTTAAACAAAGTCAGGCACGGTCAGTACTTAGATGGCTGCCTGAGTACTGTCATGTGATGTTACAAAAGCCAGTCGCTTGTGCACTGTCCCTAAACAATGAGATGTGCCATTATCTTATTGAGTATGATGGTTAACGATAAATGGCAGACCCATCTTGGGTCGTAGTACCACTAAATAATTAGTGACCATTTTATGAATGAGGCTTAGTAAATTGGGGTTTGGTTCCTTACTATTTTTATGATGACAGACAAAATGACCAGGTCATACCACCACTCTCTGATAATTCTGAACTGTACAAATTATCTTGATCAGCCAGTAGACGTCCACACTGTTGGACATCCTCCCCCAATTACCAGTTAATTTACTATTAATCCGTGTAGTTCGCAGACAAAGAGGTTAGTGTATTCCATTTGTCGACGCAATCTTCAGTTCAAGGATAGAATATTTAAATGCTACGGCGTGTTTCGCAGCCTCTCAATCCTATTTTTCTCTATTTTTAGATAACCTAAATCTGATATCGGTGGAGGATGACGATGACGTCTTTGAGTGTGAACCTCCGCCGCCAAGTCCCATTGCTACGGCATCCGTCGATGAAGATGTCAACAGTACAGCCAACAAAAGACGAAGTCAGAGTCTCTCCGCCTTGAATACTTCCCAACTTGGAGTAGCTGATAAAGTAAGTCAGAATCCCTTGCTCTTGTAGGATTTTCTCTGATGTCGTCGAATCTTGAACAAATTTCTTTGAACACTATTAGTCATCAGGCGATTCGACAGTTTTGCCTGTTAAATTACGTCAACTGAGTCTCGGAATTAGAAATGTTTGTTTTTAGAATTTGTTTTTTTAGAAATTTTTGTTCATCATCGTGAGTCACTACTTTTTGACGGAGTGTCATTGGATAAAAAATACTCGGCGTCTAATTCGACACTGGTGCGATTTGAGTGCTGACTATGTGTGTACTCCTAGTTGCCATCAAACTCATAGTGCTTCTAATCAGAAGATGTCGTGTATGATTTTCAATTCAGTTTTTTGTGTAAAATAATCCCCTCTGAATAAAAATGTAGTGTAAAAAATGTTTAACAATAAAACCAAAATGAAGTTGGATCATCCATGAAGCAATTCAAAATTTTTTAAACTGCTGACCATTCGTTGCAGCATTTTTTTTAGCATTCTAAAGAATGTCCAGAGAATTTTACATAGCATTTAACTCCTATTCACAAACAAAATACTAATATGCGGAAATGTATCAGTGCCGAGGAAAGGATTTTAATAAAACTAAGTTAGTCAATAATGATTTTTATTTTTATTTTCATGAGTTTAATACCATATTTTCATGAGTTTAGTGCCATATAAGTGCCAACTTCTTATTCAAAAGAAGATGTAAATGATTTTCAATTCAGTTTTTCGCATAGAATAATCTCCTCTGAAATCACCTAATTAAAAAAAAATAAAATCAAAACATATTTGAATCTTCCATATAGGTATTAAAAATAATATAAACTGCCGAGCGTTTGTTGCAGCAAGAGAATTACAGCTAGATGTTACATTTTTTTTAGCATTTTAAAGAATGTCCAAAGAGTCGTACATACATAGCATCTCACTTCTTCTATTCACAATCAAAATAATATTTATTATGCCGAAATGTGTCAGTGCCAAGGAAAATATTTTAATAACTCTCAGGTAGTCGAAAATGATCTTTATTGTATTTTTTTTTTCATGTATCAATGTTTATTTTCATAATAGATGATTCCAGTTTCACAATTGTTATTTCATATATTTTTAAAAACCTCTGTTTGTTGTTGAGTAGGTAGCATATATCGATATTGGTATCCTGATGTTGCTGTTGAGTAATTCATTTGCAGTATTACTTGATGTTTCGACGAGCATAGTTATACAGACAAGGATATTTTTCCTGAACGTAGATAATATTGTTTTGTTCTGTTCGCGTATCACGCAAAGACGCATTGGAACAACACTGCGCACTGCGCAAAACTAGTCGGTTCGCAATTTTAAACTAATTTTCCACAAGTTGCATTGAGTGCGGACCGCCATTTAAATGCATGTGACGAAACAATTGGTCACGTCTGAGTCGATAACTGGTTTTCTTTTAGTCGCCTCATGTGAAAAAGGCCTTAAAATCAGGGAGGTTAGGGTTGATTAAATCCAAGTAAAAACCAGTACTTACTGGTACAATTGGTATTGATAACCTTGATTGTTAACTTCTCTAACAAAAGATTTGTTAACTTTTAAAGATATATAGGTTTATTGGAAGTTGTTTTTTTTTTTAATTAGAATTTCAATCTCATGAATTTCTTAATTTTTTCAAGAAGTTTAAATCGTTGTCTCCTAATAAGCCTAGATATCCTTTAAATGAACATATGTTTCAAACCTATCCAGAGACCGGAGAATACTGAATATTCGGAAAATTTGCAAACAGTGTTCTACTTTTTTATGGAGAGTTGGCCGTGATGAGACCTCTTTATTGTTACACTGTAAAATTGTTTTATTTAATTCCCTTATAATAATGATCCATCCTTCTTACAAATTTAAAAAGTACTCTATAGATTCAATATGAATAGGTATCCGTCCTTTTGATTCAATACTACGATTAGAGTACTGCAATGAGTGGTGGTATCGATACTTCCTCGGTATCAAATCAACCCTAGGAGAGGGTATTCATTTTTTGTTTATTTTTTTTTACAGAAGGAGCTTCGTATAAGGCGTCCAATGAACGCTTTTATGATATTTTCAAAGCGGCACCGAGCACTCGTCCACCAGAGGCACCCAAATCAAGATAATCGTACTGTGTCCAAAATTCTCGGAGAGTGGTGGTATGCACTCGGACCTGGTGAGAAGCAAAAGTACCACGACTTGGCTAGTGAGGTTAGCATATACTTTTCACTTTGATCATAAATCTGACAGTATGAGGCGGAGTTACGTAAATGGAATAGTGCTCATTTGTGTATTTCTTCACAGGTAAAAGAAGCTCACTTTAAAGCGCATCCTGAATGGAAATGGTGCAATAAAGACAAGAGAAGATCCTCAAGCGGTCGGGAACCGTCTACTGCTTCTACGCCGCAGGTTTGTCTTTTGACTACCCTTCATTCAAAACCAAAGCATATTGGCATGCAAACTTTAAAATTATAAAACTCCTTGTTATGGAACATTGAGTTTTTAACCAAACACATTTTTAAAGGCAAACTTAGGGCTGCATTCTGCAGCCCTATTACGAATAATCCGTATTATGAAACTATCGTTTTTTATTTCCCTATTGGAGGAAAGGCAAACTTATGACTTTCACAGTGACAGTTTCTATAATTTGTTACTTCGTGCTACATCAGTTTGTATCTCGTCTAAATCGCTAAACAGACATGTTGCGGCTATGGCATATTTACTCTTGCGCTTTGATTGTTTTTGAAATTAGGTAATGAGGATAATAATGCTGACTTCATATCTTGGTAGTGAAATAGACTGCCATGGTCACCTTTTTGTTTTTTTTTTTCAATAGAGTCCACGAACGCCGATGGATACCTGTAGCATCGGAGGAAATGCTGGATCAGATATAATTCCTCTGACAATTCAACCGTACAACATTCCACCCATGGAAGACGTTCTCATGATTCCACCTACTGGAGTTGAGGTCAGCGACGATGACCAGATGGTATGTTTAAGTTATATGTATATAACTAGTCGGGGGCAAACTGACTTAATTGAACTGTATTTCCCTTCTGCAGGTCATCTGCGAAGATCCGCCGCAGCCCGGCATGGAGATAGATCTGAAATGCGGTGAGAAAGTTACCGATTCGGATTCGGAGAGCCAGCAGTCGGAGAATAATCATTTGCAACCTTTAGCTCAAGATGGGATCGTGCACACCCAGGTCCAGAACATCCCCAATGCGGATGTTCATTCGCAATTGGGGAAGATTCAGTTCCAGCAGATTGCCGCTTTCAACACCATTGATCAGACGAGGAGGCCTAAACCAATCAAAGCGAGGTAGTTTTCTCATTCTTTATTGAAGCTCATTAAACTCCTGTTATTGCTGTGTGGGCACCGAGAGAAGAAAGGAACGGAGTAAGCACTGTGCCACCCATATATACAATTTGCTCTGTTCTTTCCGGTCTTTCCGATACAAACTGGTTTGCGTAAGTAAGCACGCGGGAAAGCTTGCAATTGTGGCCGTCCAGGCCATTATGTCGTCCGAACCATGGTCATCTATCATATCTGACATTTTTATTTTTATCCACCAAAAAATACATGTTATCTATTACACAATCTACTCACAATGTGGCAGTCTCTGTAAAAAACTTCCAGAGTTACCACCTTTTTCCCTATTTTGTATCTGAATTAATAGGAAATGTAGCAATATCAACCATTGTATGTGGGAGTTAATGGGCCCTTGCTGGGTTGGCCACGAAAACCCATTCTGTTCAGGGTTGGTCACACTTACGGGTCAACACCCATCCGACTGCTTCCACGCATGAAGTGCGAGCCTGGGTAGGACTCTGGCCTTGGTCAGTTTCCCCTGAGAATCAAACTTCTGGCGCTCCTGGACGGTCTGCGCACCGTGCGGCGTAAGCCAATTGACTGTGCACTCTGACTAACAGTGGGGGGAGTCTGGAAGCAGTACTGTTTCCTATAGAGCGGGGGTGGTTGCGGACCTTACGGCGACTGCTCTTGAAACGACCATCGGCCATCCGATCTTGGGTGAACAGCCGGGCAAAGGACGCTGTGGTCCGAGATAGATTCGGTATACACCGTTTCACCACTTCGTAAGGGAGAGGACCGCGCCAGCGACCTCGAACTCGGAACCAATCGAGAGACCGAAGTAATCTGGTCATAATTGGAAGTAAGGGTGCGAGTGTCGGCCCGCCAGGTAACATCCCTGGCTATCTCGCGGTTAAGGCGTTGGCCTCTTACGGGCTTGTGACGTAGCTAGATGTTGGACTGTTTTGTCCTCAAGTCTTCTACGCTCACTCCAGGGAGATAGAACGGCTAATCGTTAAAACTTCCTGAGGTGACGGGCTCGCCCGCTGTAGTCGACAACCCTGGCTATCCCGCGGTTAAGGCGTTGGCCATTTACGGGCTTGTGGAGGATCTTGATGGTGGACTGTTTTTGTCCCAAGTCTTCTACGTTCACTCCAGGGAGATAGAGCGACTAATCGTTAAAACTTCCTGAGGTGACGGACTCGCCCGTTGTAGTCGACAACCCAAGTTGTATGTGGTAGATTACATTTTCATTGACATTGAACATCATCATAGTCAACTTTCGTATCTGGCAGGGGTGAAGATAAGATTAAACAGTGTGATCTTATAAGAGATTTTATATTAGCAAATTTATCACACTTTTAACACATTCAGCAACGTATCACATTTTTAAAACATTATTATTACATATTATTACACGACTGCCCCAAAAAAGAAGTGTTATATGTTCAGGATTCATCTATGTATGTTTTCCATTTCTTTATTCCGCTTCTAAACGTATGAACTGATTTATAAGTGTGTCGCATTGTTAGAATCGTTTGTCCTCCCGAGTGTCATAGGGTACAAGCCGCGACCCCTTGCTCTCATATAAGAAGAAAGCAGCATCTTTCATATAAATCACCATGTTCTGCGATGCATTTTGACATTCATCATTTGAAAGTTTAGTTTTTTTTTGTTTTTCCTCTTCGCGGCCGTCAGGAATAGATCCGGTAGGCCTAGCAACGAAGAGAAATATTTGGAATATTAATTTAGCAAAATAAATTATACAAAGTGTTTAATTATTACACTCCACAAAATATTACCGATTTTTAAATAACCGTTTTTGATTCATACGCATTTATTCCAATCCAACATATTGGAAAATTATAAAACTACGCAATTGTACTCGTAAAAAATCCGGTATGTTTTAATGATGAAACCCTGTTTTTTTTATTCCACCATAACTTCTAAACGCTTGAACCGATTTAGAAGTGTGTTATATTGATAGATTCGTTATGTGATCCCGAGTGTCATGGGGTACCTAAACTGTCCAAATGTCAAAAAATACTTGTCTAAATGTCAATAAATTTACATAAATATACCGTGTTTAGTGTCAAATGAAAGGTCTGATTGAGTACATTCCGTAAATATACATCTATCTATATGGATAAATACATAAACCACAAATACTTCATAAAATAAACCGGAATAAAAATAATTATAAATACAATAGTTCACTTTCTGTAACGGCAGTCGTGTTTTTTATTCTTTTTAATATATTTACTTGTTTACAATCTACTTGTTAGATTTTCTAATCACACATCTTACAGCTACTAAAATAATCATACAAATAGGATTTAAATTGTACATAAGTGCAATGCTGGCACACACTCGCTGGCTCACTATCCCCTTCCCTGGTGGAAGAAATTAGCAGCGGCCAACGCTATTCATCTAAACTATAATTTAATATCTGTAATTTTATATTTGCTTGTTGTTAGGCTCACCTTAACATTCACCATGCATACAGCTCGTTTAACATTTCAAACTAGGCACAGTGCACTCTGCGCTCATACTTAAATAGTCTTTCAAAATTGTGTCCCTTACGAAAGCAACAGAAAATTAAAGAAATCAATTAGAATCAAATAAAGAAAACACATTAAGAAGCGGTGATCCGTTTTAGATCATGCTGAGTCATTTGCCATTTGCCAGCTCAAACCACACTTTAACACATGCTCATAAATTTCTATCATCTTCTCCCCTCCCCTCCACTTCCCCTGCGGAATTGAAATGTTAGATACATTATGCATTATGTTAGATCTGCCTTAACCCGTTGAGTATGATACAACCAAATCTGGTTCTGAAACAATTATCCGTTGAGTATGATACGACCAGATCTGGTTCCGCGTTTTTTTCACTTTTTTTCACTATTTTAACCAAAATCAATGTGTTTGTTATCTAGACCCAGACAGTTTAACCCGTTGAGTATGATACAACCAAATCTGGTTGTGAAACAATTATCCGTTAAGTATGACGACCAGATCTGGTCGTGCGTTTATTTCACGTCTTTGCCGTTCTCATATTTATTCATAATTATCTAATTGTTTTACAAAATGATATTTCAATATACTATATTCGAAATTTCAATGCAATCATTGTGCAGTTGTTCTTTTTATGATTGGTGTAGTAGTTTTGTAGTTATAGTACTTTAAGGTCGATGTCGCCGAAAATCCTGCAAAAGAGACAGATGCATCCATGAAAATACCCATTTACTCCAAGGGTTAATAAAAGATTTTAAAAATAGTTTTATCTTATTTCTACCACAAAACAGGTTTTGCCATTAGGTTACAGTTAGCTGTAAGATGTTGCTTTAACGCAATAAGCTCGCCCATTTATATCAACTAATAAAATGTTTTAATATAATCATTATTAGGAATTTTTCCGGGAACCCATAGTTTCTGTGATCCGAGTGAGATGGATGGATGGGACGGATGGACAGACTCGTCACATAACTTTTTTTTAATTATGTCTAAAATCACCGTAATGAATCCAATCACAGACAGAGATTTTTATTAATAATGTAAAGATTACCACGGTCAAGTATCAAAAGCGAAATATAAGTTAGTTGAGCTAGGTTTAATATGTTATGACATTCTTAAATATTGGAATTTAGACCTCGGATAGATTTTTCAAAATATAACTTTTAAAGGTCAAGAAATGTTTGGTTTAAATATTTGGTTTGGTTTATTTGGTTTGTTCTTGCTATCTGTTTAATCGAATTTTTAAAATGTTTTGTTGTATCTCGTGTAAAAAGCTAGTACAATAGTTGATCATGGGAGGTACGATGTTTGGATACCTAGGGCATTTCGTCTAATATTTCTTTTTTTTTATAGAGTCGGTTCATCGGATAGCTTATCGAGTCCGTCTGGTGTTTCTGCCTTTCATCCGACGGGCGGAGCCTTCAAGTCTATGCCATCTGCACCCTTACTCCAGTGCTCGCAAGCAGATCAAACCATCATACAGAGTACACATCCCGGTACAATTGCGGGGATCGTCAACTTTGTCACTGCAGGTAAGTATTTTAAAATGAGGAATAGTGAATATTTCCCCTTATTCCGATTCTCAAATGCATGTGAAATGCTTGCTTTCCCTTGTTTGCGATTTTTGAGCCTGGAAGTAAGACCACGAATGAATTGATTAAAAAGTTTATAAAGAGAAGTACCTATCTTTTAAATGTCTGTCTTGCTCACAGAAAAAACAGAAGTTTTGCTCACTTTTCAAGAATTTCCAAAACGGCAGATAATTATATGTTTAAGAAATATTTGAACATAGCCTAACCTAACCCAACCAGAGTCTTTGAAAACAGTCATAATAGCAGAAATATAGTATTTTTAACATATTCAATATTGTTTAGATAAAGAAAAAAATGCAAGGCATCATTGCTATCGGTATTGCAAAGAAACTCTGGGGGGGGGGGGAGGAAAAGGGGGAAAAGAGTGGGGGGGGGGAGGGAGGTCAAATCATCTTTACCCAGGGTGTAGATATTACAAATACATTCCTGTTGGCTTAATAGCGACTACTGATTCTCACAATTAACAAAATGCTTCAAACTCCCATCGCCAGAGGTGCATGATCAGTATACATGCGTAACTATTGGATTCCCATTTGAAATGGTGATGAACGGTGAGCAGAGCATCTATATGTAGACTTTTGAAGATGGGGTAGCGAGGCGAGATCGGTAGCTAGTGTGGGACATGTCTATCGACACATAGACTATAAGTTTAGGAACTTGAAGCATTTTGTTAAATGTGAAAATCGGTGAAGCCGCTATACCCATGCTATCTCGTCATTTGGTGTTTGATGTTTAGAACTTTTTACGCTTTGAATAATGTCATTGCGGATACAATCTCTCAGTATCATACCTATCATGGGGCTCTCAATTCTTCTTTGTAGGACTTTCATTTTTGAAGTTTTTTGGTAGCTCCATAATCTGATATTCGTCATTTGGCAACTACTCAATTACACACAGACTCATGTTACTTTAAATGTGTTTTTTTTTAGATAATGGTACCCAATGGACGACTACCCAGTTGAACACAATCAAACAAAGCCCGACCCATCAGAATATCAAACTTGCGCCTCAAACAATAAACCTAGCAACCAGCACCATGCAGGGCATTCAGACGAGTGTGCCAGGATCCGTCCTAAAGAGTCCTCTCGTCACTTTGGTGAAGCCGGTGAGAAGTGGAGTGGGAACAACATCAGGTAAAGAAAAACTCATTATATCAATGTTTATTTATGGATAGTTTGACTAAATTCAGTCGCTGAAATTAAAGGAATTTATGCCGTTTCCTGGGCTTTAAGAACTATAGTCAGCTATTGATATGTAATCAGACAAAATTTCAATTTAATTAAATTTGCATTTAGTAGATGAATTATATTATTATTCAACACACCGGTATAATGAATGATAAATAAGGTAGCTTTTTTTATATGTAAAAAAAGCATTATCCTTATTAGCCATTAAAGACAGCTTAAGGCGACGACTATTGTCAACGGCTTTGTGCGATTGGGCGGAGCCAACGCTTGATAAGAGAACTGGAAATGCCGCGCGCGCCGAGAGCGGCTTGTAGAGTGACCATACGTACGAAAATAGTGTACCTTCAAGATTCAAAGGTATTAAATAAATAAAAGTACGTATTGTGAAATAATAATGAAATGAAATGAAATCAAATGAAATGAAATGAAATGAAAAATACCTTTATTGTACTAAAAAAAAAAAATTACAATAATCGGATTTGTATTGTAATCATTTTATTATTGTTAGAAAATTTGGTAAACAAGAATTACGTAATTACGTAAACAAAAACGCCCGCAATTATCAAAAAAACATAGCATAAAGGTAATAAAAAACATAGGATAATGAACTAGTCGATCCTAGGCATACGAGGAATATGATCATTAGAGACCCCTCTTATATAGTTAGTGTTATACAGGGGCGCAAATAGAAAAGGGATGAGGAAAAACAAATCAAGAAACGAAAAATGACGATTTTGAATGAAGTCAATAAAGACGAAGACACGCTTCGTAATCAAAGTCCTGGTATAGTTGCTGAATCGGCAAAAGGTGTTGTGGCGCTGCGTCTCTGGTCATCATTTTGGGACTGAGGCCTTGTGAGGTGGATATTCATCCCCAGTCGAGAGGGTCCAGTCCGGCTCCCAGCCATTTCTGCACCTGGAACAGAATTGACAGTTGAAGAGAAAATGACGAAAGACAATTTATATGTTTAGAAATATAGAGTAGAGCTGTATGCGAGCTGTATAAGAACGATTTAATTTGGTACCTGATAGCTGGTAGGTGCGGTACAATTGACGGGTAGCCTCTCTTGTACTCAACCTGGCGAGATTGAAGCTCGTTTTGGCTGCAGCCCTCTCGAATAGATGATACCGCAGCTCATCAAGGCTCTGGATGTCGTATTCGGGGTTGCCACTGTACAGAGAAACTACCAAATCCGGTCCCCTGCTGCTGCTATCTCATCAGGTGTAGAGGTGGTGTCAAGAGAAATAGCAGCTTTCTTTCCGAGGTCCGAGTGTTTTTGGAGTATGAAAAACATTTTCATCTTCCCTTGTCCGAAGAAGCAAGATGCCGAGTCACACCCACTGAAGGTGTGGATGAAAAGAAAAATCTCCGGTTTTGATGTTACGTTGAAGAGGTGATTCTGGAATAGATCACATCTGCAGCATTGTGTATTACACGTTTCTTGAAATAAAACGTCACGATGGCGTGAGATCCCAGTGAGGATTATAAACAAGTCGATGTCCTCGCCAGCGTCTAACACTATATCATAGGAAGAGACAAAAGTGACAGCTGTAGTGATTATGAGCCTGTCAGCATCTTCCTTAGCATGCAGTACCCGAATGTTATGCTTTTCCATTCTCGTTTTCAGCAGGTCGGTGAAACGAATTTTACTCTGTCGTTTGATAAGAAATTCTCTTGTGAAACCTGAGCCTTAGTATTTTTATCAAATATTATTTCCGGAGATTTCAGAGCTCTTCGTGCCTTTTTATGTAGGATCTGTTGGGTATCCATCGAAAACTACTGCCACGATTGAACCGTAATAAGCAGTGGTGCACTGGGTGTATTTGTCAGCTATTGAAGCAAATGATGAGCTTCGACACACGTGTGTGGTGTGTGTACGTGTGTGTGTTTGTGCATGTGTTGGTGTGTGTGTGTGTGTGTGTGTGTGTGTGTGTGTGTGTGTGTGGTGTGTGTGTGTGTGTGTGTGCGGTGTTCGTGTGGGTTTTTTCGATTGGTAACTGAATTTAAAACTCATCAAAAATCAGTACTTTTTCAGCAGCTATACTAGTACTTTGATCATGAAGTGTGTCTTCGTCTTTATTGGACTTCATTTCAAAAATCGTCATTCTTCGTTTTTAGTCTGTGTTTTTTTCTTTTCTTTTCCTCTTCTTTTTCCGTTTGCGCCGCCTCTATAGCACTAACTATATAAGATTGGTCTCTAATTATCATATTCCTCGTATGTCTAGGATCTACCAGTTCAGGAAGCATGCAATCTGTGTAAAACTTTAATCAACTTATTTTTCATTTTAGTTTCTCAAAGGTGCAATCCTTGTAAATTAATTATATTTTTACAGGAAACTTATCCCCAGACCAAATACCAAGCATACACTTAGATCTTCTTGTTACATGCAATTGCCTCTGTATTTGATACCACCAACTATGTTCTTTGTTTATTATATAATTACGTTCTGTATTTTTTTGTAGAACGATATCTTTTTTTCATGAATAGCTTTTTCTAATCCTAGTTTGTAAGCGTGTGATTGGACATTTTATTTCAACAATTGTATTTTCATCAATGATACCGTCTGTTGACGCACCAAGAAATGGTA